>JAJOZX010001350.1:590000-782500 GCA_023014485.1 Bathynomus jamesi | reverse complement strand
TAATTATGGTTCGTTCGTTTAATACATATTAATTGTATGCCAATAGCCATTTTTTGTTCAACTTTGAAGTAATTCGTTTGATTGTAAGTTTATTGAAAAACAATTTTGCAGGTGTACGAATACTTATTTCCCCCAACTGTATATCCCTTTTCTAAGTTCATTTAATAACTGGTCAAAAACAAAAACGACCAAATTACTAATTCCAAGGCCACATTCATAACTTTTTTCAGACCATAAAGCTCTCTCTCTCTCTCTCTCTCTCTCTCTCTATATATATATATATATATATATATATTTTCTTCTTTTCTTTTTTTCTGCTTTCCAAATCGTTATCGATTTTGCCCCCATGCGAGTATTGACGTCATCCTCTCTTAAGGGCGCGTTCGTCTCGCGTCTCAGCCACACCACCTAGCAGTCTTTAGAAAGCAAAACTCATAAATAGTAAATATTTCAGTTTGTGAATCTCCCAGTACTAAAAGCTATTATCATTGTCATTCATTGGAGATTGTGTCCAAATATGTAACTACATGTCTAGGTGTATTTTGCGCGCGCTCACAATACACACACACACACACACACATATATATATATATATATATATTATATATAGTTATTCCTTTTTAATATCTTAAACTTGGCACAGAAGTTCCTACGGTTCCGCAATTTTTTTGTTATATGGTTAAAAATAACATTCTGTTACCAAAACGTATAAATTCCAACCACAATTTAATTATAACCTCAAATGTATTTTAGTTTAAGCCCATTTGTTAAAAGATTTTGATGTTTAGGTTGTAAATATCGTATTTGATTTCTGCTCCGCATTTACGAGTTATTAATCTTATTAAGAAATTTTAAGGTCAATTTTAAATTTAATGTATTTTTTGAGAAAGAAATTTCTCGCAGAGTGACAAATTTTCTTCGATACAATTCATGAAAGAAGTGAAACTGTCGCTTAATTAATATAGTATGAGAGTCTAAGAGGTTAGGTGCGCTGACTGTTGTCCCGCCTCCGCAGTTTCGGATCAATGAAAGAAAGCCACCTTCAAACGGGTCGGGGGTGGCTTTCTTTCATTGACACAATTCGGGGGTGGGTTTCTTTCATTGATCTGTAAGTTATTTAGGTTAGGTTAAGTTGTGATATTTTAGTTAGTTTAAATGAAAATATCATGACTTAACTTAACCAATCATCAAGGGCATACAGTAATAAATAATAAACAATTCCTCATGAAGGTGTTTTTACTTACATTCTTTACTTTAGTGAATTGGGGGGGGGGGGGCATTGTTTACTTGATCATTTTTTAGGGTGGCATTATTTACTAGAAACTTTTGGGGGTGGCTTTCTTTCATTGATCCGCAGTTTGTTTAACCCCGCTCAGTTGCTCTCTCTGTATAGGGATCTTCTCCGCCCCTGTATGGAGTATGCTTCTCATGTATGTGGTGGCTCAATCCATACAGCCATACTTGACTGGGTGGAATCAAAGGCTTTTCGTCTCATCATTTCTCCGCCTCTTACTGACTGTCTTCACTCCCTCTCCCTTCGCAGCAATGTTGCCTCACTCTCTCTTTACTATCGCTTTATAACGGACGCTGCTCTTCTGAACTCAACTGCATGCCTCCTCCTTTAAGGAAAGCACGTAGCACCACACTTTCGACATTCTCATTCCTTTTCTGTCCAACTCTAACGCAAAGGTTAATCGGTATTTTCAATCTTTGATCTACTCAACCGGAGAACTCTGGAACAATCTCCCTCAGTCCATCTTTACTCCTGTCTATGACCCCCAATCTTTCAAACGCAGTGTGTCTAGGCATCTCGAAAACCCTGGAACTTCATTTTGGCCCTCTTCTTCTTCTATCGGGGTGGGAGGAGGGTGCGCTTTTGTGGATATTCGCCCTTGGCCACTTTTTTCTGCATAATAAAAAAATTTAACGTTTCACCCATATACTTTAGACATTTTCAGACAAAATGCTTATAATTTTTTTAAAAAAGTACAAAGTGATGAGACTATTATAACCTATATGTAATATGTATAGATTTTATAGATTAACAAGTTAACTTTTGTTAATCTATAAAATTTGTAATATTGAATTTTACGTATATAGTTTCATGATTTTTTACTTAAAAAAAATATATATATCAAATCAGTCTTCTGAAGATGCCTGATGTAGCCTATATGGACGAAACATTAAAAGATATACAGGGTGTTTGAAAACTTTCTGTACAAATTGTAATGGGGGATAGGCAACACCAAGACAAACCCTTTTCGTCTATAAGTGTATGTCCGCTGACGTCACCATTCGGCGCGAGAGGGCGCCGCTGCAATTGGCTAAAAGGTGAAGTGGGCTAGACTCGCGCTTGCCGCGGGCATTCTTAAATCGGACGTAGTACGCGTAACATGGAGCGCTTCACGACTGCTGAGATGGCTGACATGGATATGGTGTATGGGGCTGCCAATGGAAACGGAAGAGCTGCTGTGAAGTTGTACCGACAGCGCTTCCCGAACAGACGTGTGCCAAACCACCAAACGTTTGCGCATTTGCATCGGCGACTGCGAGAAACTGGAACATTCCATGCAAACATGCATGACACTGGTCGGGAGAGAAACGTGCGCACTCCTGACATGGAAGAAGAAATCCTACGGCGATTTGAGGACAATCCAAGCGCAAGCACGCGAGGTGTTGCACGTATCCTCGGTGTGAACCACGACCTGGTCTGGAGAGTGTTGCACGAGCAGCAGTTACATCCGTTTCATCGTCAGAGAGTCCAGGCATTACAACCTCGGGATTACCCTCTTCGTGTGGAATTCGCACGCTGGTTTCTGCAGCAGACAGCGGTGCAGCCTAATTTTCCGGCTTATGTGCTGTTCTCAGATGAGGCCTGTTTCACACGTGAGGGTGTGTTTAACATGCACAATTCTCACGTGTGGGCGCACGCAAATCCACATGCTACACGGGTTTGTAATACCTGAACTCTCTGACGATGAAACGGATGTAACTGTTGCTCGTGCAACACACTCCAGACCAGGTCGTGGTTCACACCGAGGATACGTGCAACACCTCGCGTGCTTGCGCTTGGATTGTCCTCAAATCGCCGTAGGATTTCTTCTTCCATGTCAGGAGTGCGCACGTTTCTCTCCCGACCAGTGTCATGCATGGAATGTTCCAGTTTCTCGCAGTCGCCGATGCAAATGCGCAAACGTTTGGTGGTTTGGCACACGTCTGTTTGGGAAGCGCTGTCGGTACAACCTCACAGCAGCTCTTCCGTTTCCATTGGCAGCCCCATACACCATATGCATGTCAGCCATCTCAGCAGTCGTGAAGCGCTCCATGTTACGCGTACTTCGTCCGATTTAAGAATGCCCGCGGCAAGCGCGAGTCTAGCCCACTTCACCTTTTAGCCAATTGCAGCGGCGCCCTCTCGCGCCGAATGGTGATGTCAGCGGACATACACTTATAGACGAAAAGGGTTTGTCTTGGTGTTGCCTATCCCCCATTACAATTTGTACAGAAAGTTTTCAAACACCCTGTATATACTGGTTTGATAGTTTTGCTTTTATCAGGAATTGTCTTGAAAATTTGTCAGTGTGGAGAAGATTTCTCAAAAATACATTTGTTATTATTATTATTATTATTATTATTAAAAAACATTAAAGAAATTAACAAACAACAGAAACCTTTCTTTTACATTTACGCTTCCTGTACTCGTAAAACTGTTGGCACCACTGTTTTAAGTTTATTACTTCTTAAAGGAGTATGCTCATTTGTAAGACAACTTGTATCTCATTTTTGAAGATGCGGTAGGCCCACCCTGTTTGTTTCGTTAAGTTAAAATTATTAGAAATTTGGAACTCATTTTGCAAGTAGATAGATGCTATGTATTATTTGTTCTCTTTAAATGCGCACTTTTAGTGAAATTTCTTCAAATTGGTGTAAAATTGATAATAGTTAGTAATAATTCAGTAAACTTATACTATACTACCGCATGTAGTACATGTATATCATTTCACAAAACGTTGAAAATACAAATATAAGAGTAGGTGAGAGCATGTTTGTTATTTACTTTTCGAACAAATATTTATTATTATTATTATTAATATTATTTTTTTTTTTACATTACTTAGAGAATGATTAATTTTTTGTAATGAAAGGTTATATATCTTATTTATTAATTTTCATTGATTGGCTCGCGCACCAAAAATTATGTATTCCTTATTTTTTAATGTAATTTCACTGGTTTTAATGTTGTTCATTATCCCCAGCAGCAACCATGACTACCTACTTCACCTACCCCGACCATGAACTTCAGGTTGAGCTCCGCCGTATCGCTAATGCCATTGTTGCCCCCGGGAAGGGCATTCTTGCCGCCGATGAGTCCGTCTCTACCATGGGCAAGAGGTTGTCAGATATCGGTGTTGAGAACAGTGATGAACTCAGGCGCAAGTACCGCCAGCTCCTCTTCACCACTGATCCGGTCTCATCTTAGTTTGTATTTTTTTCATAGCAGGAAAACAATTAAATATCCGCTGTTTGAACTGACAAATTATATAATTGGGGTAGTTTCGTCGTGGAAACGTCGCAACACCACTTCCCGTTTAATCAGCTAGGCTGAACGACGTTGGATGAGTGACCGTCCTCTGCGTTCAGATGATTCCATGTTAAGCTGTAGGTCCCTTCCGCCACGTGTCCGTTACTGTTATAGAGAAAGATCACTTTATAAATTATAAATTATTTATTTGTTTACTTATTCTCAACAGGAACTTTCCACCTACATTTCTGGAGTGATTTTGTTCCACGAAACTCTTTACCAGAAAGCTGATGATGGCACTCCTTTCATTAAACTCATCAAGGACAAAGGCATCATTGCTGGCATCAAGGTGTGTGTGTGTGTGTGTGTGTATGTGTGTATGTGTGTGAAAGATAAAAAAACGAGAAAGAAATAGGAGAAGAGGTAGACAGAGAGAGGACAAAGTAGAAGAAAACAGGGTTCTAGAAGAATGCCTGGAATCATTTGGTGAAAGTTCTTTCGTTGTTTTAGTTTCGAGGTCCAAAAATTTACAGGGATTCCAGTTGGTTTCGTGGATACGAGGAAAACTAACTAGAATAGGAATAGAGGTCATCATTGAAAGAGGAAAAACAATAGATTTAATTAGGTAGTAACGTGCGCACGTCACTACCTAATTAAATCTAGTGTTTTTCCCCTTTCATTTGAATTTGAAAACAATATACTGTTTGTTATACAGGGTGACCACAAAGTCTGGAATCAGTGGGATGTATAGTTGAGAACTGGAACTGTATTTTTTATTGATTCTAGATTCAGTGGCCATTTTGTAGTATGAGGTGATTAAGCACGTTTGTACTACCTTTCACCAAAAACTAGAGCGATTAATTCGTCATTCGTTTATCCTGTCGACGATATGAAAGAAATATAATAATTTTTTATATTTGACCAAACAACTGAATTTCTTCCTCATAAATTCTTCATAATTTGCGACAATGTTTGAAAAATTAACAATAAATTGACCAATTGCAGTTATATAGATTACTGTGTATGTAATAGTGCAAGGTAAATGAAAAGTTCTGAATTACAGGTTGACAAGGGTGTCGTCCCTCTCATGGGATCTGAAGGCGAGAGCACCACACAGGGTCTCGATGACCTTTCCCAGCGCTGTGCTCAGTACAAGAAGGACGGCTGCGATTTCGCTAAATGGCGTTGCGTTCTCAAAATTGGCAAGAACACCCCAAGCTACGAAGGAATGCTGGAGAATGCCAACGTCCTTGCCCGTTACGCCTCTATTTGTCAAATGAATGGTCTTGTCCCTATTGTTGAGCCAGAAGTAAGTTTTAGCACTTATTCTCGAGTATATTAGAAGTCAATAAATAGTATGGCAAGTAACAATATGTTTACATTTAAGTGTTAATGTTCCGATTTAGCATTACAATTTGACGTCATTAAACTTTTTAACAGGTCCTTCCTGATGGTGAGCACGATCTTGATAGAGCTCAGAAGGTGACAGAGACTGTTCTGGCCTTCGTTTACAAGGCCCTCAACGACCACCATGTCTACCTCGAAGGAACTCTCCTTAAACCCAACATGGTCACTGCTGGTCAGTCATGCGCAACGAAATTCACTCCAGAACAAGTTGCCACTGTAAGTTTCTGAATGCTTTCTTTCATCCACTCACCATTGTTACGCGTATTGTTCATTAATATGCACTGTATCATTATACGTATCATTATGGAATGGTAATGGAATGATGTCTGAAAATGTTTGTCACTTTTAAAGAAGTCTCCGTCTACGGAGGGGAGGCAGGTACCTCTCACTAACGTGCAACGTAGATTCTGCCAACTCCGCGTACCAATTATGAATTGTCCAAGCAAAGACCATGTTTCATTTCTTTCAAATGGTGACCAATCGGTAGAACGAAATATTCCTACGCCTTAAGTCAGATACTATTTCGTTAGAATTTATATAGATAATGACTTTATAGTATCATATCGAAGCTACATTATTCTATAAGAGCCGATGAACCGACATCATTCCCGAGTCTGCTTCCCCTCGATCAGCGAAGTTAAGCGACACTGGATCTGGGCAGTAGCTGGATGGGAGACCGTCCGCTACGTCCAGATGCTGTAGCCACCGTAGTTCGGATCCCACGTCAAGCTGTAGGCTCCCTCCGTCACATGACTTTTGCCTTAACGAAGGTAGTTAGATAGCTCCCAAAACACACACTCATTCCCAAGTCCTTTCATCAAAAAATGTAATTCTTATTTTAGAAACATCAAATACTGATTCAGATTTTTATATTAAAGATCACTGATGTATATATAATTTAAACTTCCACTAAGTACTATTTCTTTTAAGTAGGCTACTGTTTCTTTATTTCATATATTCGACAGTTTTGGGGAATTTTGAAATTACTGGTAACTTATTCTTTACGTTTAATTTAAATTTGGCATTGTATTTGTGGTTATTATTATGTAACTCCATAACTAATTGAATGTACTCCTATCCAACAGGCGACTGTCACTGCTCTTTCACGAACAATGCCAGCGGCTGTTCCCGGTGTCACTTTCTTGTCCGGTGGTCAGTCTGAAGAAGAAGCCAGCGTTCACTTGGACGCCATCAACAAGTGCCACGATGCCAAGAAGCCCTGGTCACTCACCTTCAGCTACGGCAGAGCTCTTCAGGCATCCGTTCTTAGAGCATGGGGAGGCAAGGAAGAGGGAATTAAGGGTGGACAGGCTGAACTTATGAAGAGAGCAAAGGTAAGTGTAAGAATTCAAAGTAGCAGGTAGCTGTTGATCGACCTATACATAGGTAATATCAACCGTATCAACTACATGTCAACACTCATTCGACTAAACATTTCAACGCAAATGCATTTTGGAGTGCAACGACCGCACTTATATATAAGATGGAAAGGAAACAGGCAATAAAATGGGAACTTGGAGCTAGTGGGACTCGAACCCGCTTCACGTAGTTTGAGAATCGACGCTCCTACTGAGCACACCATCTCACTAGCTCCTACCTCCCCCACTTCATTGCCTTTTCCTATCCCATAAACACGTCAATACCAGTTGAGAATTAGTGCCAAATAACCTAACCTAACGTAATGAAACTATAGGAACGTGTCAATGATTTTGCTCCGCCTATAATTTGAGGTAGAGTTCCTAAACTGATCTTTCTTTTCAGGCTGACAGCGAAGCTGCTCTTGGCAAGTACAACAGAGGATCATGTCAAGGATTTGCTGCCGACACTGGACTTTTCATCAAGGACCACCAGTATTAAGGCACAAGAATAGGATTGTCCACGGTTGTTGATGCGAAGCAAAAGTTTTTCGATTGTTTGTCAGTCACTTATCTGAAATTCTGAATGTGATATGTACTGTTAAGATTTGTTTCCGACTCTTCCTGTAAATAAGGGCTATGGTTGCCGGGTACGTTTCTTCCGGAAAATGAAATGGTATTCAAGAGTATATACATTATATATATATATTATATATAATAATTTAAACTAGCAAGTCAAAATATTCACCACATATATATGTATATATTATATATATATATATATAAACAATAATAATAATAAATATTCTTCATAAACATGCTTATACGGTGTAATAGTTGAGATAAATGTTATTATTACTGTGGGTCTGAGCATAGCGAAAGTGGTACACAAGAAATTAGTGTATGTGACTTCTTTTGTCTCTAGTTTAGGAACAAATAAATATACGAATATTTTGTCGTCTTGTTTTGTTATTAACTCATTTCTTACATTCTTTAGGAACGGAAAACCAATCGATCATTTATTGTTTAATTCGATTTATGTTTTCGTACATTTTTGTCATCACCGTTTTATTAAGTTCCATCAAACCCATTTGATTCCTATATAGTCATTAATTTCTATACAGTTGCACTCTTTCTGTAACTCTATAGCTAGTTAATGATAAAGAACAGCTTCATTAAAGACATTACCAATTAAGAATGTAATATTTTTTTCATTTTCCTTTCACTAAAGTGTTTTAGAAGTATGTAAATTGACAGCGAAGGATGCTGTTGTCAAATGCATTACTTGTAATAATACCCTCCGTACTAACATCCAGGGGGTGTCATGCGAGTGTATGATAAAGCGGACCTACTACAACTTAGTGAAATCCGAGCCTTTAGACGGGTCACCTATTCAACCCAGATCCTACTTAGCTGATCGTAAGGGAAGTGGCGTTAATTCATGGTTATGACGTAGCTTCAGCAAAGGCTGGAGTTCTAAGGGGACGTAAAAAGGATCTGTGTATTTGTATCACGACCCATGTTCCTATACCAGGCTCACTTGTACGAAATCTGTTATAAATATGTACGCTCTCTAACATTATTTCGAGGTTAAACACTATATAGGGTGCGATCTCTTTACAAAAAACATCAGCACTGAGGTCTGTTAGTATGTTATTAGAAAAATTAATCCATATTCATTACACGGATATTCGTAGTTTCCAATAAAGAGCTTTTTGTGTTTACAAAACAAATGTTTTATTTCAGGCTCAAGAGAAAAAAAAAATATACAAGTGGTCCATATATTTTCAAAAGTGAAGTCCAACTTTGAAAAGTGCTTTACAAACATTGTGCATGGGACTAATTTAAATTTTAGCATCTGTGACCTAAATTGTGAGGTCATCGAAAGGTCTGTTATCTGTTACAAATGTATGTGTTAGCGCTAAATTGTATAGATCAAAGACAGTTGAGGTGAATGAATACACAACTTCTTAGGTGGTTTAAAAGAACCAACTGATTACTGAGTTTACACTGTTACCAATTCCTAATTTGGAGTGAAGGTCATCTCATTTTCATTGTCACAGGCACAGTCCACTTTTCTCGAGAATGTGACTAATGCGGATGTGATCAGTTCAGTTAGATTAACGGAACAGTTTTAAACGTGGAGAAAAGTGGTTTGACAATGGAGGACTGCAGATTTCAGTGGTAACTAAGTGATTATTCTGAACAAATCTTGTGATGAACATAATACAATTTTGTCAGAGCTTGTAATAATATACTACATATTTTAACTGGTTTGCGAATGTTTGGGGAGTAAAGTCCGGGGTTGGGGAGAGGGCAAGGGAGGGAGTTGCGCTTCTGATACATGATGGGCTATGGGAATGTGTGAAAGAGTGTAAGAAAGTGAGTTCAAGGCTGATGTGGGTTAGAATGAAAATGGCCCAAGAGAGATGGGTGATTGTTAGTACGTATGGACCTGGGAGTGAGAAGAGCGAAGAGATATGGAATGTGTTCTGAAACGAACTGGGTGAGTGTTTGGGTAGTTTTGATGCGAGGGACCGAGTTGTCGTGCTAAGGGACTTGAATGCGAGAGTGAGTGTATGTGCCAGTCGGTATAATTGGGGTGCCTGGTGTGAATGGAAGTGGGGAAAGGTTAGTTGAGTTGTGTGCTGAATGAGAATTGATGATTGGGAATACATATGAAAGAGTGATGTCCGAGGTGATACGGCACTAATGGATTATGTGTTGATGACGAGATCTGCTAGGGGGAGGTTGTTAGATGTGAATGTGTTGAGAGGAGTGGCAGGTGGAATGTCTGACCACTTCTTGGTAGAGGCAAAAGTGAAGGTTTGTGGTGGGCATGTAAGAGGGGGGGGGGTAGGGTGCCTGTGAGAGAGGTAGTGAAAGTGAGTGAACTGAGGAAAAGGGATTGTGAATGGATGTATCAGAAGAGACTCAATGAGGAATGGTGCAGGGTGGGAGAGAGTGAAACAAGGGATGTGGAAGAGGAGTGGCAGATATTTAGTGAAGCGGTGCTGAAGTGTGCGAATGAAGTGTGTGGGGTACTGAAGATTGGGGTTGGACATAAACGATCGGGTAGTGAATGGTGGAATGTAAAGGCCAAAATGTTGGTGAAGCCAAAGAGGGACGTATATGCTCGGTACTTGCAGAGCAGAAGTGTGGGTGATTGGAAAGAGTATAAGAGGAAGAGGCAAGAAGTAAAGAGAAAAGTGCGAGGGCTGAAAGAGAAAGCAAATAAGAGATGGGATATGAGAGTGTCAGAAAATTTCAGGGAACAAGATGTTTTGGAGAGAAGTAAATAGTGTGAGGAAAATGAGAGGGCAGATGAGCATGACTGTGAAAAGAGTCGATGGGAAAGTGATGGCAGAGAGAGAGAGAAGATGTGAAGACAAGGTGGAGTGAGTATTTTGAGGGACTATTGAACGTGTCGGAAGATAGGGAAGCAGATGTCGTATGTTTGGGCAGATAGGGTTTTGGAGTACGAGAGTTGTGGCGAATGTGTTGGTTCGTAGGGAGGAGGTGGTGGAAGCCCTAGGCAGGATGAAAGGTGGAAAAGCGGTAGGAGTGGGTGGGATCGCTGTGGAGCTCTTGAAAAAAGGCGGTGAATGTATTGTTGATTGGGTGGTACATCTGTTTAATGTGTGTATGGACAGAGGCAAGCTGCCTCAGGACTGGCGGAATGCATGTATCGTCCCCTGTATAAAGACAGGGGGGACAAAAATATATGCTCGAATTATAGAGGAATTAGTCTGTTGAGTGTGCTAGCCTGCCAGGTAGGGTGTATGGGAGAGTGGTGACTGAGAGGGTGGTAGCTTGCACGGAGCAACAGATTAGGGAGGAGCAAGGGGATTTTAGAAGAGGTAGAGGGTGTGTGGAGCAGGTGTTTGGGTTGAAGATGCTGTGTGAGAAATACTTAGAGAAAGAAAGGGATTTGTATGTGGCGTTCATGGATCTTGAAAACGTGTATAATAGGGTTGACAGAAAGGCGTTGTGGCAAGTGCTGCAGCTGTATGGGGTGCATGGGTCGTTGTTGAATGCAGTGAAAAGTTTTTACCGAGAGAGTAGAGCATGTGTGCGTGTGGGAAGAGAGGAGGGTGAGTGGTTTCCGATGAAAGTGGGTCTACGGCAGGGGTGTGTGATGTCTCCATGGTTGCTTAATGTCTAGTGTTTATAGACTGGGTAGTGAAAGAAGTAAATGCAAGGGTCATGTGGAGGGGCGCGGGGGTAAAGCATGTTGCGGGGGGAGGTTTTGGGGAAGTGAATCAGTTGTTGTATGCGGATGATACGGCTCTGGTAGCGGACTCGAGAGAAAAGCTATACAGACTGGTAACTGAGTTCGGGAAAGTGTATGAAAGAGGGAAGCGAAGAATAAATGTGAATAAGAGTAAGGTTATGTGGTGTTGTAAAAGAGAGGTTCGTGAGCGACTGAGTGTAAGTTTGTATGGTGAGAAAATGGAAGAAGTGGCATGTTTCAGGTACTTCGGGGTGAATGTGGCAAGGAATGGGACTATGGAAGCAGAAGTGGGTCACAGGGTGGAAGAAAGCGCAAAGGTACTGGGTGCCCTAAGAAGTGTTTAGAAGGAGAGATCAGTGTATATGGGTGCGAAGATGGGTATGTATGAAAGTATAGTCATGCCAACAGTACTGCATGGATGTGAGGCATGAGTAGTGGATGCGAAGGAAATAAAAGGGGTGGATGTAGTGGAAATGAAATGCTTGAGGACGAACTGTGGGGTGAGGCGGATTGATCATGTGAGAAACACGATTATCCGTGAGAGGTGTGGGAGTCGAAGGAGTCTTGTGGAGAGAGCAGATGATGGTGTGTTAAAATGGTTTGGGCATATGGAGAGTATGAGTGAGGAGAGGATGCTAAAGAGGATTTACCTGTCGGAGAAGAGGGGTATACCGAGGAGAAAATGGAAGGATGGGGTAAGGGAGGCTTTTGGGTCAGCGGGGCCTGGACGTCTGGGAGGGTGAAAGATGGGCGTTAGATAGAAAAAAGTGGAGCGATGTGGTATATGGGGGGTGACGGGCTGGCAATGTACCGACTGAGAGTGTATGAAGCGGTCTGAGTAAACCGTGGAGTAGTCTGCGGGGCTGGGCTGTGGACAATGTTGCCCTGAGGCAGGTACATTATTGACATGTCAGCTGATAAAGTGAATATGAGCGATTGAGGCGTTTCCTGCCTGTCCCTGATGCGACCTCGCTGCGGTGGGAGAGGCGTTTGGGTATTTAAAAGAAATTTAACTGGGTTTCGGACAGTTTCAACTGCCCAAGGATACACAGAAGTATTACAGAAGTTACAGGCTACAGAAGACCCAAGAATCTACTTTAGGGTAGCCAGGGAAGGAAGTAAAGTTTAAAAGTTAAGAAAGTGGACTGTCAAATAAAATTCCAGTTAAAACTCTTACACCATGCGCACACTCATGCAGATGCAAACCTCCACTCGGAAATAATAATTTTCGCACCATGCATACACCTTACCTCGTGTACCCAAACAATGAAAATTTGAGGTAGTAAGAATTAGAAGACAGAAAAGGAAAGCGCAAAACACTGAACTACATAATATAATCTACATCATGCGCTTTTATTTAAGGATTTTTGTTTTAAATTTATTAAGTAGCAGAAGCATCGTTTCATCGAAGCATCGTTTTATCGTCTCTCCGCATTTGCTCTCTCCCTGCTCACTCCAACTCCAACTATGGATCAGAACTTGATTGCGAAAAATATCTTATCTATTCTTAATTAAACGACCTGCGGCGGAAGACTATTCCAAAAATTAATGATATTCAGAGCTGGGCAGTATTTAAATACATTTGTGTATTTAGAACTGTATTTATAAATACATTGTTTTTCATGTATTTAAATATAGTATTTAAATACTTTAATGAGTATTTAAATACAATGTATTTAAATACTCAAAATATAAAAATGTAAATACTTTTACTGGTTTAATACACGTTCTGTACTAGCACAGTACGACGCGTCGACAGTGTAGTACAGCATGGTTCATGTTTCAACGTGTCAGTTCAATCAGTTGTGTGCCACTCTTAGTCGAAAGCGGTTGATTTCTTTATCGTGTGCGTGTCATGGCTTAGTGAATTAGTGAATGCATATGTTAAAATTTGTATGTATTTAAAATGTATTTACGAATGTATTTAAATACAATTGATGTATTTTGTATTTAGTATCTAAATACATTCGTAAAATGTATTTAGTATTTAGTATTTAAATACATTTCTCCCATGTATTTAGTATTTAAATACATTCAATGTATTTATTGCCCAGCTCTGATGATATTATAAAAAAAGGTTTGATGCTATTGCGCTATTAAACCTTCTACCCTCAAGTTTAACCCTTTACTGCCCAAAAGGACAAATTTGTAACCTTTCAAATACACGCATTCATAACTTAACCCTACAAAATATTTGGGCAGTAAAGGGTTAAATCCATTATTCGTGGTTACGCTCTCATTATTTAATTTTAAAAGATGGTCGAAATTTACATTATCAGTCCTATTTAATATCTTAAACTTCAATAATTTGGCCTCTCCGTCTTCTCTTTTCTAGTGAATTCAGATCAAGTTCTACTGATCTTTGTTCGTAGCTTTTATTACGAAGGTTATGTATAAGCTTGGTCGCTCTTTGAATTCTTTCAAGTGTTTTTTATATCTTTCTTCATATACGGAGACCAAAACTGTACGGCGTATTCTAAATGTGGTAGAACTAACGACTTGTATGAAGGTAATATGATGTCTTTAGATTTGTACTCAAAATTTCGAGATTAAAACCCAACACTTTACTCTACTTCAACGCACATGTGTACCAAAATCCATATTTGAGGCCTGAGGTTATATGAGAATGGATTTGGATTCGAAGATTTGCGCTAGGACTTAAATTCTGACCAAACTTTTCCCTGGATTTGATTAAAATTTACCGATCTAAAAGCCACGGAATTGAGACACTTGGCAGTGAGTTATTGTATTTGTGCTTATTATGTAATTCCATAACTAACTGAATGTACCCCTATCCAACAGGCTACTGTCACTGCTCTTTCACGAACAATGCCAGCGGCTGTTCCCGGTGTCACTTTCTTGTCCGGTGGTCAAGTCTGAAGAAGAAGCCAGCGTTCACTTGGACGCCATAAACAAGTGCCACGATGCCAAGAAGCCCTGGGCCATCACCTTCAGCTACGGCAGAGTTCTTCAGGCTTCCGTTCTTAGGGCATAGGGAGGCAAGGAAGGAGTTAATGCTGGAGAGGCTGAACTTATGAAGAGATTTAGACACTTATATTATCATATTATATAGTTCAATATATACCGGATGAATTAGTAAATTAAGCGTGTAGGCTTGTATTTTTTCAAAGAGTAATGTGATAATATTGTTTTGTTAATAAGCTTGTAAATCAAGCGCGAGTGTGCCCTTGCGAAAAGCTTAGTTCTCACTCCATACACTAGGTGGCAAGTATCTTGTTAGTATCAAGTTAGTTTCGTATCTTCTTTACATATAATCTTTGAGTTGACCAAAGTTTTAGTTCACTTTCGCTAGATTTTAACTTCGTTATCAACTAATCGAAAATGTTAGCTTGAGAAGTTAAGTACTGTATTTACAAGTGAATTACTAGAAGTTTAATTAAGGGAGTAAGAAGTTAAGACGTGACTTAAATTTTAATAACTTTTAAGGAATCAAAAAGGCTGCGTAAAGCGTGCTCACAAAAGCTAGACTGTTTGCACGCGAGTGTAGCTTGTGTAGCCTACATAGTCTTACCTGACAAGCGCCAAACGGGAAATAGCATTTAGATAGCATTTCCATCGTCGATTATTTAAATGTCATGTTGCGGTATCGGACTTTCAAGCTAAAAAATACCTGTCAGACTAAACATTGACCATTTACTTTAAATATGAAACTAGAGTAACTTCAGCTTACAAAGTTACAAGTTACACGTGAAAAGTAACAGAGCTAACTAAAATATCAGTTCTTTTCTTTCGAGAGGAACTCGGTTACCTGTCAAGTAACTGAAAAAGTGGCCTAGCCGTTACAGTAAGTTATTTTCCAGTTCTGGATGCCTTAACACCCCGCTTTGAAGTTTTGTTATACATAAAAGCAACTGATCAGTAAGTATCCAGAAAGCCATGCTTGCTGTAAATGTTAAATGCAGTCTTCAAATGTCGTGTAAAAAAACTACATGTCCGAGATACTTCTTCAAAACGGTCTTTTACTGAAGAAAACCTACTTGTCAAGGAAATATTAGCATGTAAGTAATGAAATTCTTGTCACCGATTGTGTACATTAGAATATCAGGTATCACTGAAATATAATTTGTTTTGAATTATGTTATCCAAACTTTAATATTGGGTTACATTTTTCAGAGCAAGTGTAGTTTGTCTCCCTGTGGTGCCTGGTGTAGTTTACGTTCCCCTACATTATCCTAGTGTAGTTTGCGTTCCCCAACATTGTCCGCGTAATATTTTCGTTAGTTTTAACGTTTTATTTGATGGATTCATTTAAGTGTCTCCTAAAGATCCTAGTGTAGTTTACGTTCCCCAACTTTGACCTAGTGTAGTTTGTGTCCCCTTTTACGTCAGGGGGACGTGAACTACACTTGGTCCCATTTTTCTTATAAAGGTAATAGATAGACTATAGTCAGTCACACAAGGTCAAAAGTGAAGCATTTATACTTGTGTGTAAAGAGGTTACTTTATGTATTTTATATCCGAGCTGGCTGCCTTCTCACCCCAACTCATTTGAGAAATAACATTTTTGATTATGTACTGTATGTATGTAAAAAGGTTACACAAAAGGGAATGAGTATAAAAAAAACGGTGCTACTATAGCGTGATTCCTACCGGTGACTTCGATACTATAGGCATAGGGTGATTCCTACCCGTTTTGGTTCGAAACTACAGTACTGTAGAGCAGTG
Source organism: Bathynomus jamesi (assembly GCA_023014485.1). Taxonomy (NCBI): domain Eukaryota; kingdom Metazoa; phylum Arthropoda; class Malacostraca; order Isopoda; family Cirolanidae; genus Bathynomus; species Bathynomus jamesi. The sequence continues at coordinate 766,296 of JAJOZX010001350.1, read as the reverse complement.
GTGCACAAACTTTTTTGATGTGAGGGCCAAGCGAAGAAAATAACTAAATGTATTAGCCTACTTACTTTCCATCTAAGTCATAAATTGGGTCACTTTTATATTCTAACTTTTTCATTGAATTGAAAAGACTCGTGGGGCCACTTAAAAGACCCGTGGGGGCAGTGGTGGGCACCGTTAACCAAAAAGTTAACTTCGATAACGATAATCCGTTAACCCCAATTTTTAACTCCGATAACGATAATCCGATAATTTTACTACAAAGTTAACGGAAGTTAACGATAATTCGTTAACGATAACTATTTCTTTACTAACATTTTAAAAAAATCAAGGAAAAAAGCTTTAAAACCCATAGAAAATGTTTATTTATGCAAAATCCAACAATAAATAGGTATTTAACTGTATTTTTATCAAGTTTTGCAACTTTTTTGCTTAATAACTTTTTTTATATTTTTAATAAAAAATGTACTGATTACATGTTTTGAAACCCTTGTAACCACTAACCATTAACTAAATTTTAATTTACCAGAGAATTATTTTGGCGGGAACTGAAAGGTAAAATTAAATTTTAGGCACATTTATTAAAGACTATGACAATGTGCTGGTTGCCCTTCAGAAAGACCAACTTCTCAAAGTTAGACCCAACTGCCAGTCTTGACCTCTTGGGCCTCAGGATGTCCTTGCCGAGAGAGAAGAGCCGTTCCACTGCGGCAGAGGACGGAATTGGCAGACTGAAGTTATGGCGGTTTGAATTCATTCGCGGAGCGGTGATCTTCCGTGAATGACTCCTCGCAGTTAACGGACTTTAACGGACTAAATATCGAGTTATCGGAAGTTAACTGGTCCAATAACGATAAATGGAAATTAACTTCCGTTAATAGTCCGTTAAAAAAAGTTAACTTCGTTAATTAACTGTTATCGGATTAACGCTTTAGTGCCCAACACTGCGTGGGGACACATTTGGCCCGCGGGCCAGGGTTTGTGCATCACTGCTGTAGTCGTGTAGTGTGTGATTCCTATCCAAGGTATAAATGAAAATATAATAAATATAAAATGCTATTTATTATTCAATTTTATTTATTTAAAAAATAGTTTCGGTGCTACTATAGTATGTGGTCTACTTACGATTGGTTAGGTTTAGTCACGATATTTTCGTTAAAACTAACGAAAATATCATGACTAAACCTAACCAATCGTCAAGGGCGATGGACATTGGAATGTAAACAAGCAATTAGTAAACAAGGTAAGAAGCTATAATTAAAAGGTAGACCGCCGAATCGAGGTAGGAATCACGCTATAGTAGCACCAAAAAAACTTTGAGTGATCCATGATATAAGAATGTTATTTTTGGGTACTGTAATAACTTCTGTGATCTGGGTTTTTTTTTTTTTTTTTTTTTAAATGTCGGGATGTATGATACATCTAATGTTTCAAATTTTAGGTGTATTTTCAAAATCATAGATGTATGAGTATCATTATATATATTAAAACATTAATATCAACTAATATTAACTATCTTATTTTCTTTTAGCTATTGGATATTGACTATATAACTTTAATTATTTACATAAATAAGTTTGCCACAAAATAGTTTTCTTTAATACAAACGTATTTAAGCCTAGGGATATATTTATTGTCTATTTTATGAGATGTAAAATGTTTTGTTTGAATTTTGAGTTAGTTGTATATTTTTTAGTATAAAATGAGGTTTATACAAATTAAAAATGTTAGCTAACCTAGCCTAGGACTTCATTAATTATGTCTAATTTTAATTTATAATGCCAGCATTTAGACGTTTTATTGGAAAGTTTATTGTATTTTATATATATATTTTTTTTAATAAAAGATTTTACCTGGAGGCTGAATTTGTTTCGTGATAATTCTTTAATCTTATCAATTATTATTTAGGTGTAATAGTACATGTTGATTAAAATTTCAAGGTGTATTTTTTAAATTTTACATGTATAATACACCTAAAATACAAAAAAAAAAAAACTAGTCTGTGATACTCATCAGTTATAACATTTGCTGACGAAATTGCAAATAACACCCAGAGAGTTCATTTCCCCACGATGGTGAGTGAGTGTGCACTAAGGGTCACCTTTAGCCCGAGCATCGAGCATTAACAGGGCAAGCGGACAGCTCAACCCAACCCAGGAACCAGCAGGCGGGAGTGAACCAGAGCTTCGCCGTTCAGTCCGCTCCCGTAACCACTGATTTACCTGGCGCCCTGAAATTGTAAATATGCATTTTAAGGAAAAGGTTTACAAGGATGATTGGTGTGTTCCGTTTTGAAATGTTAAAAATCTGAACACCCTACATCAGTGGTTTCCAAACTGTGGGGCGCGCCCCCCTGGGGGGGGGGCGCATACTGTTGGCTAGGGAAGTATTATTAATAAAAAATCTGATTAATAATACAAGTATAAATAATATTACATACCATTTTAGTTAGTTGAATCTGATAATTAATGGTGGGGGGGCACCCGTAATTTTGGGGAGTTAGGGGGGTTGTCGCAACAAAGTTTGGAAAATACTGCCCTAATGCCCTATATAGTAGTACCCCGTAATTATAGATTGGTCAAAATCATCGACATTCTCTTAATATTTAACCTAATCTTACTTGATCTAACCTAACCAACATGAGCGTGTCGCTAATTTTGACCCGTTCATAATTTGGAATATTAGCGGGTCCAGCGGGTGGGGGGGTGGAGAGCCAAAGGGGCCATGCCATCTCCTCCAAAGCTGATAAAGGTAGGGCTAATACAGTGGCGGCTCGTCGGTAGGCACTGCGGAACTGCAGTACCCCTAAATTTTTTTATTTACAATTGAAATAATTAAGAACAATATAAGGATGAGCTCACTGAATAACTTTTTCAATAACTTTTGAAACTTTTATTCATTGCTCAATGCTCATCCTTTTATTTCTGGTAATTATTTCAACCCATTCTTAGAGACAGCACCCCTAGAATTTTTAGTCACGAGCCGCCACTGGCCGCTAACACCACTTTTGGCGCCTCCCCAAAGGCCACGTAAAATACTTTCATATCCTTTACTTTTTAATTCATGTCACCTACAAAGGTGTTCTATATATCGACTTGCTTTTTTCTATTTACCTGAAATCTGTATATTGATCACTCATTTGTGTTTACGTGGATGTCTTTACCTCCTAATATTTTAGAACATTTATTGTGAATCTAATGATTTTCGGCTTTTTTAGGATGGATCTAGTGACACTCGGTAATTTGACTTGCAATTCTGACCTGAAATAATGTTGACTATTTTCATTGTATCCAGTCAGATTTGTCCCTAATCGGTTTGTTTTTGTCACGACACAAAACCCCTGTGCCTTGTTTTTGTTGTACTACATCATAGCTTCCACTTTTATTCAGTGGCTATTCTTGCCGTGGTCTGTAGGATAATGAAGTAGGTATTAGCATAGGCGTAGAGACCCGATTTTGTCTAGGGTAGCCAAGCAAGTTTGTCCGAAAAAATTAAGCGAAAGCGAAAATCGATTTTTAAGTCTATTTTTATTAAACACTATTTGTAGATATACACAACTGTACAAAGGCTGAGCACCAAACAGGTTACAACATTAGAATGAGTTGTAACAGGTTATATCAAATGAGGTAATTAAATACTGCCTTTTGCGACAGGTTTTCCTTTCTACAATCAAATATGTGATTCAGGATCTGAAGACATACATTTCGGGCAGAGAGATTTTCATATCCTATATGAAAATCATAAGTTTTGGGTGAAATCGTGGTGATTGAAAATGTGTACTGGACTTTTGTCGAATTTTTGGGCGTAATTGCCGAAAAAATTCAGTCTGACTGAATTTGGGGGGGTTCAATTGATTCCCCTGAGCTCACGCCTTTGAGTATTAGAGAATGGACCAGGGACGTTTTTAACATAGGGGCAAGTGGGGCACGGCCCCGACGGACCCCCTTACCCGGACTCTATATGTTCTATATTTGCATCCTGAATAAAGTTTACAAAATTCAGCGCAGTTTGTATTTTTTTTTTTTTTACTTTGGTTGAAATAACTTTACTCAAATATGTAGTGATTAGTGAAACCATTAAATAATTTTTTGAGAACTTCCATTAAGGAAAACTGGTAAACGGGGCCCGGGCCCCCTGTGGCATAACTTGCCCCAACCAATTCAAAACCTTAAAAACGCCCTTGGAATAGAAGCAAGGGTAAGGAAGAGAGATACTTTCAGTGATGGCGTGCGCTGTTGCCGACGAGGTGCTGCTCACAGTAACAATCAGCCCTGTACTAAGGACTGGGAAACTATGGGAAGGTACATGTGTAATACCTATGTATTTGATGCTTCATTGTTTTCCATTACGTTAATTTCATCGAACATGGAACATATATTCCTTTACGGAGTTTTCTTCTTATTGTCATAAGTTAACGTACAGCGTTTTATTTTTTGTGCCCTAGGCTGTTGCGTTTTTTGAGTATAATTTGAATTGGATTGTGCGTTTAGGTGCGATAGCAATGGCAGTGGCAATTGTAAGTTTTCGGCACACCGCGAGCTCTCACCAGCCCTCTCACACCAAGTGTCGTTGAGTCACGGTGGCCAGTCAGATTTTAACCTCAAACCTCTTTATCAGAAATCTTACGCCACAACCAATAGATCCCCGTTCCTCTGTGCGCTCAAGTGCATGCCAACTAGTTGGATTATATAGCGCCCGTCTGGGTATGCTTCTCACTAATTTATGTAGGCTGTGTTAGTATACATGATAATATTTGCACGTGTCTACTGGCGTCTTCGCGGCTAGACTTCACACTCATTTATGTAGGCTTTTTAGGTAGTGGCATTTGCATTCTTTTACCAGAATCGTGGTGGCTCTTAGCATCCTCGTGGTGTCTGCTTCCCACTACGCTACTTATCACATTTCCAATCCTAGGAAGGATGTGAATATCCCGCTTTCAACGGTGAGTGACAGAATTCCAGGGGTCGCTGCCATAAGGTCATTACGAACATATATTTAAAATGAAAGTTTAAAGCAAGTCATGTAAGTTTCTGTGCGTAAAGATGAAATGCCAGCATCATACCCGTGTATTAACCTTTGTTCAGGGAACTGTTGCACACCCAGCCGACCTGCTGCGGCTACCGCCATCTAAGCCACCGCTGGCGTCAGGTCATCTCCAGGCCGGCGGCCGGCACAGATGTTAGGTCCAGCCTAATGTGTGAAATTTAACTTTAAATTTTCTTGAGTCGGACCCCCTCTCGCAAAAATCCTGGCTGCTTCTTTGTGTAACAAGTCTAGATTGAACTCAATAGCGAAGGTGGTAAAGCATTGGAATGCCAGTGACTGTTCTTACTCCTGATAAACATAATACTTGTTGTTAGCGAGATGGTTTAAGCCTTAAGGTTAGCTTGAGTTGCGCTAGATTTGCCTTCCCCTCCCCCTCCAAACGTCGCTAGATCCGCCAATGATTTGGGATACGTATATATTTTATTCCCTCCAGTAGAATGTTTGTCAGTCTTGAAGGACGTATGCAAGACTTAATTTGTAGATTTTATCTACAGAACATACAGTATTAGTGGACGCTCTTTCTTCAGAGAAAAATATATAATTGTCAGGAGAGGAGAAACAAATGTTGTTTTCTGTTTTAAATGTTGTACAGATTCAGTAACAACGAACGACAAAAGGTAGATCAGTATTTTGTTTCCTAAAAATACAAATTTATCATTATTGGGAAATTCCAGTAAATAAGACAAACCATTTTCACACTTCACTACATTTTTTTTAACCTTGTTTTAGGGAGTTTACAAAATTGCTGAGTTGTTCTTTTTCATTATTTATTATTACCTTTTCAAAAACGTGAATGGGGATCTATGTACAGGTTCTACGTTCTTTTGTGTCGTACATTTATCGCGTGAATATTTCGTTTTATATCTTGAATCTTCGTTTGAAAATGCTGAGCAGGATCGTTTCCTGGCATAAGCAGACTAAGCGGCCGCTTAGGGCCCCGCTGCTACTAGGGGCCCCTAGACAGGCTCCCAGGTCATAGCTCAGTGGGCAAGAATAGAAATATAGCTGAAGTTATTATTAATATTATTGTTGTTATTATTATTATCCTTATTACTTTTATTATTATTGTCGTATTAATTAAAGTTTTTGTATGAGACAAATGTGATAAAACGGAGACAAACGAAACGTTTTGGTCGTTATGTGTAAATAACTATTGAGAGATCTTATTTCTATATTTAACTTTATTCTTACTATATGCTTATACTTTCCTAAATGCTTAATTTTTCTAGTATTGTAAAACATTATTATTATTATTATCATCATCATCATTATTATGATTATTATTATTTAGCAGATTAGTTGTGGTTAACTAGATGTGACTTCGCGCATCTTGGAAAATGAAACGACATTATCCATCACGAGCTGAAAAAGAAAATAGAGGAGGAGGAGAAGAGGTGTGCTGAAGTGATGTAGTAAGGCGTGAGTTGGTAGATGGATGGTGGGACCTCAAATGGGTATACTGCTTAGGGCCCCCTAATGACTAGAAACGGCCCTGTTGCTGAGGTATTAATTATAATGGTATTAATTTAAAATTCAGAAATGACTTGAATTACATAAAGTATCGTACGCACGTAAGCATAGCTAATACACGATACTCAGTCATAATTATGGTTGAAACAATACTTATTTCTTTCTACATTATAATAGGCTACTAATTGAAAGAAGTCGTGCAGATATTTATATCATGATATTCTCTGAAATATAAGTCATATACTATTTTATATATATATATAATATAATTTATATTTGTTTCCCTTTAAACTTATTCATGACATTGCTTTAATGCGAAAAATGCTCTGTATGAATTGGTCCACAATTAACCCACCCCTTATATCTCCAGTCTAACTATAGAGTAGATCAAGTCTAGCCTAGAGGGGTCAGCCTAGAGATTCCGGAAATGGTCCAGAGCGGGCAGATAAATTGAGGTCCACAGTAGGATTCCTCACCAATTTAGGTTAGGGCAATCTACCTTCACCTTTGTTAAGCTATGAGTTGATGCTGGGTCTTAGGCCACAATGTAGGCCTAACTTGTCTGACCCAGCTTAATTTAATGTGATTAAATTGCTGGGTTAAAAACTCAATTAGTCACTTACTATTAGTTATTGGAGTCTCTGTTCTCCGGTTGTGTAATTGCAAAGCTGGGCACAAACCGTTAATCCGTTAATCGTTAATTAACGAAGTTAACTTTTTCGTTAACGATTTAACTTTTAAGTTAACTTTGAAAATCATTATCGGACTAATTAACTTCCGTTACATTTAACTTCCGTTAACTCAAGTCCGTTAACCCAAAAAATTCATAAATAAACGTTTAAAAGTTTCTACTATTTTCAGTGCTGAGCAGGTGCGCAATTAATCCGCACCTGTTAATAGTGATGAACGAATTTCCATTTCCGCAGTGCAAAATCAGGCGATATATTTGTTTCCGTCGCCACAATTTGTGTCTTACCAAATATGGTAGTTATTTATGGCATTGGTTTGAGCAAAACATGGTCGACTGTAAAATCAGGCGGAAAGATTTGCCATTTGAGTTGAATGTTTCAACTTCTTTCAAGAAATATCACGAGCATTTTAAGGCACTTTCAATAATATATATGTAACAATTACAACAAATAACTACATTCGTTTCATTTGCAGTCTGTCTCTTGCGCAACATGTTTGTGCTAGTGAATATTTAAAAATAATCGTTGTCAAGTAAGTCATGTATATTTATAATATGTCTGTGAGTACCTTATTAGTAGTCTCCTTGATACATTTCAAGAACCATAAAACTGATCAGGTAAGATTTCAATTCTCATGTCACTTTGATGACATAAATTAAGTCAATTGATGTCTTACAATGGGAGCGTTTTCACCATAACCCTTTATGTCCTGGCGGTACTTCTAGGTACCACATCTTTAAAATCTCCATAATTATTTTTCTACCCGGTTTTTCCAGGGTGAGGAAAAGCATGGAGGGTACAGTCGAGGAGGCCATGAAGCAGCAGTCCAACGAAGTGGGCAGCAACAGTGGAGGCAGCAACAACGAGGAGGAGGAGGAGGATGACTTCTTCAGTGCTGTCATCCAGACAAAAGAGAGCAGCAGAAGCCACAGGTCACTCAAGGGCAAGGCCCAGAACTTGGTCAAGACCTGGCTGGAGACCAACTCCAAGGACTTGTTGACAGATGCTGCCTTCTTGGGTGAGCAAGTGTTGGTGGACTTGTTCATCAAGTTCAACACAGCCATCCCCTCCAGTGCTGCAGTGGAGCGTTTGTTCTCTATGGGCAAGGACATCCTGAGGGCCAAGAGATCATCCCTGTCTGATGAAAACTTTGATATGCTAATTTTCATGAAGGGCAACATGCATCTCATAAACAAAATGGAGAACGAGAAGAAGAGGGAAAATTAAATTATATATATATTGTGTTTTTCATTTTTTTTATAATAAAAGTTAACGTTAACGGTTTATCGGTAACTTCCGTTACATGTTTAACGAATTAACGGATTAACGGTTAACGAAGTTAACTTTTTGGTTAACGGATTAGCGGTTAACGAAGTTAACTTTTTGGTTAACGGTGCCCACCACTGTGTAATTGTCGAGAGCGTACTTGCTGGTGGGGATCTTTTTCGTTGTCTCTTCTCGTCCCTTCACCGTTGCGTCCTCTCGCCCCGTTGTTCGTTTTCGTACTCCTTTGTTCTCCTCTTCGCGGGGCTTTTTCCACCAGCGTTGTCTTGGTTTTTTCCTCGGTTGGTTGAGCGGTAATGTATCTCCATTACCGAGCACACTCTTCTCACACAGTATATAAATACTAGTGTGGAGAATAACTCTGGTGAGCAACCAATTGGTTTCATCCACCCAGTTATTGACATAAAAGGAATTTAATAATTGTTAGATTAACTACCTACCTACTCAGTGAACCATTTTCGTTACCTCCCAACTACCCACTCATCAGTTTTCCATAATAGAAACTAAGTTAACAGGGAACTTAAATAAATTAAAAGATTACAGTACTGTAACTAGGCACACTGTCAACGCTATTATGATACAGACAATGAAACTAAAATTTTTTACTGCTGAATCGTGTGTCACTTAAAACCAACTGTAGGCGTTTTTATATTAACCCTAGATAGTACAGGTGGGCACTAGGTAGTAGGTACTCCAGCACTACTTGTTTTAAATTGTAATAAAATTGGACCTACACTGTCTAGGGTTAATCGGCAGTATCGGGGTCTAAGCATTTTTTGAAAGCTTGTTGCTGAACAGTGATTGATACAACTGATACATTTTCAAATCTTGATTGTTGCCGATTAATGCTTAACGGCTATAAAAATGTTTTAAGCGGGCACGAACGGCCGTTGATATGGGCTTTAGAATCGCGCAAGGAATTGTAGACCAAAATGCATTTAATGAACAGTGTACGTGGATAGAACTATTGTTGGATAGTTATAAATTTTTAACAAAACCCCCAAAATGATATTACCCAAATGATATTACATTTCAAAAATGAGTAAGGTCTTAAAGAGTAGGAGTCGCCAATAAATTTTCTCCGAGGTCCGCTTATATAGTATGTAGGTGTTTGTGCAAATCTACCAAGATCCGCTACCCACCCTTTTATTTCGAAGTATTTTCGTAACATAGGCTTACGTAACCGCCATTATTTTATCTAAATCCATTTATATTTTAATCTATTTTTTAAAAATCATTTTAGGGCGTTGTTTTAAGCCTAAGAATTCTGAGAATTCTAACATATTGCCCTATTCACTGACTATTTTAGCCAAAATTTCACTTATTCTGGCGGTTGTGTAAAATTCGTCGGGGACCCGAATCCGATCCGAGGTTCGTCTTTTAGCGACCCCTGTCTTAGAAACTAAAAAGCGAGTACGGAAATTCGTTTGTAAATTTCAAAGTATATAACTTTATATAGGAAATATAATTTATTAGTTACGAAGAATGTTTGCCATTGGCAGGAGATGCAGGGTGGGAGGGAGTGGGGGAATTTGTAGAGCTTTGCATTCCTCGTTTCTTTGAATGCTTATTATCCCTTTTTTGTTATTCTTGCGTGGCTGTTACACCTACTCTACAAATTTTTCTCTTTTTCACAGCTCGTACGGTTTGGCATCGCATCGATGACATGACACCTCACTTTTGTAAACAAAAAAGTAATGAGTAAATAATAAGATAAACAAAGTAATAATAAAATTAATAAAATAAATTAATAAAATTTAAAAATAAAATTCATGTAGATTGTAAAGAAAATAGTGCTTTCATTTTGATGGCGTAATGCTAGTCTGGTATGCTGACTGGTATTTCAATCGATCGGTCACTTAAGTTGGATAGCCTCAAGAAGATGTTACCCGAAATTACCTCATATTAAATGCGAGTGACACTGAATGTCAGTATCAGTATTTCGCAAAGTATGATACCCCCAAACCCTGTCACCATTGTTTGAGAGGATGTGGCTTATGTTTGCAAGTATATAGAATTGACAGTCGAGGGTTGGGAATGGTAGTTATGAAGGGGAGGGAACGTATGTTATTGGAGTTGCAGTGTCTGACAGTTTTTGAGGACTTTATTCTGAAACCTCATCGACATTGTTTGAAAGTGACACACACATTTCAACGGGTCCTTTCGATTGTAGTTCCTCTTCACGAGATAAATTTGAGGGTCAGCACGTAGTAAGGTTAGAATGGAAACAGCGCGGAGCGGTCGTGCTCTCTGATACCCAGTCGTTCATTTGGTTTGAAGTTTGAATTTATGATAAATCGGAAGCTACAGACGGGTGTGTAGCAGGATTTTTTCTACGAGAGAGCCTGCTGCAGTATTGCGGGGGCATATAAAAATTCGCTCTCGGACCACGAGTGCAACAAAATGTGCAGTTACTTAAAAAAATCCCACACGACTGCATTTCGCACTTATAAGCGACGTGGTTTAGACCGAGATTTTCTATAAATATGCGCATATTAATATTCTTTAAGATTTTTTTTCGTATTCTGTCACCAACAGATTGTTTATCCTATATTGCAACATACACTGCTGTTGAGGCCTTAAAACTTTGAGGCATGAGAAGGAGGCTTCACGAGTTGCAGTCGAGGCGCATAAAGTTGTGGCTGCTGGCAAGACTTGGTATACATTTGAAAATGCTTTCTTGAACGGAAAGAGTGTCGAGAGGACATTGTAAATGCTGTTTTCCTTTACTAAGGACTAATTTGAGGATGATAGTATAAATTATTTAACGGCTGACGACTCGATAGCAAACATTTTTTCCACCGCATTTACTAATTTTATAAGCGTCAAAACCTTAGCTGCTTCTCAAAAGGAATATGAGCCTGGAAATACTGAATAAAGAGCTGTCGGGCAACCCCCATTTCTTCGCGAGAAACGTTCTTCTAGTTCTGAAATAGCATATAGTCACGGACCTCATTAAAAATTTGCTTCATCTACTGACGCGCACTGTATTCGCTTCTTGCCTAGATGTACTATCATTTACGAAACTTTAAGAAAATCATTTCTCTTTTTCCTTTTACGAGGTGACTCAATATCTCCTTCCTTCATCTATGTCATTATGAAAACACTTGCCACTTCCTCTCTCAACCATTTCGTTGCGGGTAGCCCATATACGGTTCCAAAATTTGTAGCGTTACGAAATTCGTTGCAGCGAAAGTGTTATTTCCAGTTCGTTGAAAAGGATACTAGCTCGATTCCTGCTTTCTTTGAGCAGAGTTAAACACGAATCCACTACCTCAACACCAGCCTCATACGTATCTTTATTTTGATACCCGAAATTTATACTCAAATAGGATACGAGGGATCGCGCGTCTTACGGTACCTAAGCGCCACCACAGGCGAAAACGTGTTTTTGGTGGATATCACTATTTTCGCCCTTTCTCTATCGCGTGGTTTGGGTTATAATGACCTTACAACACTAGCAGTATGGTTGAAAACCTTATGAAGCGAACTACTATTTTCACCTCATTCTGTGCCAGAAATCGCACCCAAAGTTCGGCATAATAAGAAAAAAAAATATATATATATATATAAAATATGAAAATCTATTCCAAAAACTCATCAACATCTTCATTAGCATACTTAGAACTCTAATTTAGCCAAAAATGAACATTCTAGCTCAATTAATAACAGAGATACTATTGCGAGAATATTGCTGAACTTTGGAGGCGATTTGTGGCGAATTTTAATTTTGGCGCTTAGGTACCGTAAGACGCGGGACCCCTCATATACAGAGGGTTGACAAAAGTAAATAGACACCACGATGATTACCCTCAAGAACAAATGTCGAATTTCATCAAGGGAATGCCAGAATGTGTCAGCTTTACATAATGCAAAGCGAAAAGCAACACAATTCTAAATAAATCTGTTACCTATTAATTTTTATCAAACCAAAAACCATGGAAAAACCGAAGGTATATAGGGTTACATACATACATGCACGCACGCACTCATATATATATATATATATATATATATATATATATATATATATGCAATAAAATCACAGAACAACGTGATCTTTTTAATAAGCAAAGAACCACAGGGAAAGGAAACACGAAATCCGAGCGATTTCGTGAATGCAACGAGTCTTTTACTTATATAGAGGTTCTGAATGTAGGGATCTAGGCTTGCTTTAAACCCTAGATCCATGTCCCAAAGCTGGATCCTGTCTGCTTTGCAGATAGCTGGTGAGGGAAGCTATATTTATGGGATCTCTTTGCGAGAGACCCGTTGCCCACGTCGGGCTAAAATCATGAAAAAGAAAAAAACTATGGTATTTGTCATTTACCATTACTTATCCGGACTATAGTGGATTTAATTTTCCCAGAAGAGTTCCTTGTTCCATGCACGGTCTGTGTTTAACATATATATATATATTTGTTGCTGTTTCGTGCGTTGGTCTCTTCACAAGGAGGTCAAGCTGGTGGCCCCGCCTCTAGGTTTGGCTTGGTGGAGGAGCGAGTTGCTTTCTTGAGCTTTCCACCGAACATAGCCAGGTACACCCGGTTCATCTGGTACCGTTCTGAGCCAGGCATCTAGTCTTCTCTTAAAGACTTCAACTTTGACCCATGTAACGTTTCTGAGGTCCTTTGGAAGCTGGTTGAAAAGTCTTGGTCCTCCTGACAACCAAGCTATTTTCCTTCAGTGTTGAGGAGGTCCCTTGTCGGACCTTTAATTTGGGAACACTACACATTCTGCCTTTCATATTTTCCAGTGTTGTTTGAATGGTAATTGGGTTTAGTTTTAGGTTTGGTACCAGTTTTTCGATCATTTTCCATATGTAGGTTATGGTGTACCTCTCTCCTCTTCTTTCCAGGGAGTACAGATTTAGTTTATGTAGTCTTTCCCAGTAGTTGAGTTCTTTGCAGCCATCAATCTTGGCTGTGAAATGTCTTTGCGTTTCTTCTAGTTTATTAGTTTCTTCCTTTTTATATGGGGACGTCAAAACTGAGCAGTATTCAAGTTTTGTTATAATCTGTGTTTTTAGCAGGGGAATCATTACTGTCCTGTCCCTTCTTTTGAACGTTCTTAGTACCTGTCCCGCGACTCTTTTTGCTTTATTTATCGCTATCTGATTTTGTTTCGAATTTCGCATCATCTGTCATTATTACCCCCAGATCGATCGCTTTCGTGCTTATCTGAATTTCTTGTCTATCTGGAGCATAATATGCAGTCTGTTTAAGTTCCTTTTTTCTACCATATCTCAAAAGCTGAAATTTCTCGGTGTTAAATGTCATATTGTTGTCTTCTGACCATTTGTATATTTTGTTCGTGTCCTTCTGCAAGGCCTCTAGTCCGGTTGCACGGAGTAGGAACCCTGCATTGTTTGTTATAAAGCAAATCTTGACATATTTTGAAAGCTTATACCACCCCATTCAGGAATCCATCGGGTGTACACCTGACCCCCGCTTGGCTTTTTTAATATGGCCGCCATTTTCCAAGATGGCCGGCGAAACTGAAAAATCCCGTATCCTGGTCAATACTAGATGGATTTTGATGATCTTTGTCATGTCTCGGGGTTTTTAGGATGATGAGTCGATCTGGAGGGGTTGCAGATACTTTGGGAGTCGTTTTGACCCACATTCGTCAATACTCAAGGTCATTGGAGGTCAAACGCCCCCCGAAATAAGGAATATCCCATATCCCGGGCAGTCGTAGAGATATTTTGGTGATCTTACTGTCGTTTCTATGGTTTTGGGCGAGACTGAGTAGTTCTATAGGCACATGATAACAGTCGGATATCATTTTGCAACTCCATGGGTCAAGTCAAGGTCATTTGAGGTTAAAATTTGGCCTTGAAATATGATAATGCCACAGTTGAGATCACTGTATTTGCTTTATTTCAGTGACAATTTCTACAATCTAGCTAGCTGCTGAGCACTTAGCATCTTTTCTGCAGCTAAAACCAGATCATAATGCTTAAATGACATAACCCACATTATATGGATATCGATATTCGGATATAAACAATTTATGCTGAAGTGCAGGGCACATGCATTTTATGGAAGGTTGCAAAGCTACAAGATATGACCTCGTAAGCAAAACAAAGCTCACACCTAGCTGGGGGATTGGCATTGACAACTTTGATGCAGTTATTCACATTAGGTAACCATTTATTGGGGGCAAATATCAAAAGACATGGTTGTGTCAGGATCATCAGTGCTCTTCGTTTGCGTTTTGGGTCAATGGATTGTTGCAATTCAAGCCGCTGCCACATGCACAGAACATTGTGCAAGGGATTCCGCGTCCCATGCAGCCGCAGCGACTCCTCCTGCATGCTGATTGTGATTCACACCCACATCTGATTAGCTTCAGAACTTCATTTGGTGCTAAGCACACTCCTTCACCAACTGTTTTTGGGATGAGAACTCTGTTTGTTTTGTCTCTCTCCCACCCATAATGCACAGGATCAAGTGGTGGTGGGTCACAATTTAGTGCATCGAGCCAGTTCGCCACAGTGTAGTGGGCTCTGAGCACATTTTGATGGAAAGCTTCAGTTGTTGGTGGTAGAGAACATAGTTTGGGTGCAGCAGTTCCCGACTTCCCTGTCTTCTGAGCCCATACTCGCTGACGACACTCAGTAAGAGATGAAGATTTCTTATCCCCATAGCATGCAACAATGAACGCTGTTGCCTCTTTCTCGATATGGTCAAAGTATGCATCAAGGGACCCCAGCTTGTCTAGCTTCCGACCCTTCTTGGCTGTGGCAATGGCAGTGGCTTTGCCGATGCCATGTATTGCTGCAACGAGTGCAACGGTGTCACAACCACTCAAAGCGTGTACAGTAGTTTGAGGATTTGTGTTATAATGTTTCAGACCAACAAAGACCCTAGGATCCACTCATGGCTGGTCTACCTAACTGTGTTCGTAATTGTGTATGTTCTTCGTGGTGGCGGAGGGGACCTACAATTTTACGTGGGTTCCGAACCACAAGAACATAAGAAATTTATGTAACAACTTCCTGTACATTGGCAACGACAAATTTAGCAAAACTAATTAATTATCGATTTAAAACTAAAGATAGAATCTCTGGATCCAGAGGATCAAGTCATAATAGACTACTTTCCACAAATATGTTACACTCTATATCTATTTATAACCGACATGCAAATATATCAGATCCAAAGAATCCAGTCAATTTCATTACGGTATCCATCAATACTAGTACCTTGTCACGAAAAATAAGTCACGGTCCATATCGATTGTGGACCAAGTCAAAATTTACAACCATATACATTACAATATATACACTTAAGAGGAAAAGTGTAGGTGTGGCTGTAAAGACTGTACAGTAATGTAGAAATGTGTGTGCACCCATCTTGGGTCTCCCATTTAAAGGTGTTTGTAGGGTAAGTGAAGATCATGAGTTTTTCAATACCTCACAGTACTATGGGGGGCACCGCTCAGCAGAGGAATCTCTTTAAATGGGGTGTGTAAGGACAGAGAGTATCCCCTAACCCAAGACGCTGCCTCCCTATATCCCACACTTTGTTGAGCTGTGGGATCTATCCCCACAAAGCCTTAATTTTACTACCTTAAACTATACCCAATCTATCAACATATGCGTCTAATCGATTTTTAAACATGTTTATAGACGTGCTACTAATTACTTCTCCGGCAAACTATTCCAGCTATTTACTATTCTATGCGTAAAAAAGTTTTTGGCAACTGCTGTCTCGAACCTTCTACTTGTCAACTTACACCCGTTATTTCTAGTCCTATTATATTGAGATATTTCGAAAAAGCTATCTCTATCTACGTTATCGAACCCATTCATAATTTTGAAAACCTGGATTAGATCACCCCTTAACCTCCTAGTCTCGAGTGTTGTCAATTTTAACTCCTTAAGCCTATCCTCGTACGACTTTGACCTAAGCGACGGAATCATCTTAGTTGCTCGTCTTTGAACTCTTTCGATTTTGTCTATATCTTTGCGCATATGCGGATTCCAAAATTGGACCGCGTACTCCAAATGGGGTCTAACTAATGATTTATAAAGAGGAACTATAATATCGCGCGATTTGTACTCAAAATTTCGAGCTATAAAACCTAACACTTTGTTCGCCTTATTGACCGCTGCTGTACTTTGTTTCGCTACTTTTAAATCACTAGTGACTATAACTCCTAAATCTTTTTCCTGCTCTACGCTTGTTAAATCTTTCCCTGACATACTATACGCAAAATTACCGTTACGCGAACCTATATCCAAAATTTTGCACTTATCCACGTTAAATCTCATTTGCCATGTGACTGACCAATCAACGATTTTATTCAGATCTTCCTGAATTTTACCTCTATCTTCGTCACTAATCGCCCTACCACCCAGCTTCGTGTCATCCGCAAACTTTGAAACTGTACTGACTAGGCCGACATCTAAATCGTTAATATACAGGGCGTCCCAAAAAAATGTATACACACTTTAACAGCTGATAGCTCAATTGATGTTTCTTTCTTTCCAAGTTAAACCCATTAGAATTAATAATGGCAGTCAGACTAAGCTTTGAACAAAGGAAATTCATTCTAAAATGCTACTGGAAGTGTGAAAACGCAGTTGAAGTGCAAAGACAGTTTAGGAGGGAGTTTCAAACAGATCCACCAACGCGACTTACCATCACTCGAATTAGAGATAAGTTTGAAGCCGAGTGGAACTGTTCAGAATGTCCACAAGAAGCGTTCCGGAAGACCACGGACATCGACAAGCCCCACAAAGCAAGAAAGAGTACTGGAAACGTATCACCAAAGTCCAAGAAAATCTGTGCGGCAAGCGAGTCGTGAGGTAGGAATTTCAGAATCGTCTGTCCAACGCATTTTGAAGCGCTGTCAATGGAAAAGTTACATTCCAAGATTAGTCCATGCTATTAATGAAGATGATCCGGACCGAAGAGTGGAGTATTGCGAGTGGTACTTGGCACGATGTGGATGTGGATTGGACGAAGGGGTTTCGTAGAATACCCTCCGCGTTCACCAGACCTCACACCACTAGACTTTTTTTATGGGGATACTTAAAAGACAAAGTCTACGCTATAAAACCTGCAACAGTCGCTGAATTGAGAGCAGCCATTGAACGAGAATGCACACAAATACCAAACGAAATGTTTCGTGATGTTTGCGATTCCATTGCTTCGCGTTATCAGCAGTGCCTGGACCAGAACGGACGTCAGTTTGAAAACAGGCGTTGACAAAACAATTAAATAATGTCTGTAGATTCTATTACATTTTGAAAATGAAATGTATTTTAATAAACACTGCCTTTATAATTATTTAAAGTGTGTATACATTTTTTTGGACGCCCTGTATATAAGAAAAAGCAAGGGGCCCAATACAGAACCCTGAGGAACGCCACTCGCTACATTAGCCCAACACGACTCCGCTCCATCAACGACCACCCTCTGTTTCCTACCTCGCAACCACTCTTCTAGCCAATTTATTACTACACCCCTGATTCCATGAGCCTTAGTTTTTTCAATGAGTCGTTTGTACGGCACGGTGTCAAACGCTTTTTGAAAATCTAAATACACTACATCAACCGCCCGATGTCTAACGTAAACGTCAACCACGCTTTGGAAAAATTCTGAAAGATTAGTTAAGCAAGATTTGTTTCGCCTAAAAGTGCTGCGTATTTCTAACTAGTTATGCACTTCTAAGTGTTCGACTATACGATCCCTAATTATTGATTCCAGTAGCTTACCTACAACAGACGTTAAACTGATTGGCCTATAATTTCCCGCCGCACCTTTATCGCCTTTCTTAAAGATAGGTGTTACGTTCGCTAACTTGAAATTATCTGGTACGCACCCCTCAGAAATAGACGCATTAGAAATCTTTGTTAGCGGCACAACAATGCTATCTTTTAATTCTTTTAGTTGTATGGGATATATGGAATCCGGACCCGGTGATTTACGCATTTTCATTTTATCAATATAGCGCATTACCTTCCCTTCACTACCGACAATATTATCCAAAATATTACCATTATCAAAAAGTATTATGTCTATGACCGTAGGGATATTCGTTACATCTTCTATAGTAAAAACTGACGTAAAAAATCCGTTTAGCAAGGTAGCCATTTCCTTGTTTTCAGAAACTAGATCTCCGTTTACATTTTTCAATGGACCCAAGACACTTTTTACTGGATTTCTATTATTGACGTATTGAAAGAATCGCTTGGGGTTTTCTTTACCGTCACGAGCTATGGAGATTTCAAATTCGCGCTTGCACTTTTTTATTACACTTTTCGCTTCACGCCTCAGAGATATGTAGTTGTTTCGTAACAACAAATTGTCTTTATCGCACTTATGTTGCCTATAAGCCCTATCTCTACTCTTTATAATGTCTCCTACTCT
This sequence comes from Bathynomus jamesi, assembly GCA_023014485.1. Classification (NCBI taxonomy): domain Eukaryota; kingdom Metazoa; phylum Arthropoda; class Malacostraca; order Isopoda; family Cirolanidae; genus Bathynomus; species Bathynomus jamesi. The sequence goes on along the minus strand of JAJOZX010001350.1, from coordinate 747,425 downwards.
AGAAGTAAACCACAAGGGCTTGTTATTTACTTTCGCACGCTTAATTTTGTACGGTACACATTCCTCATTTATAGTCCTAAATACTGTTTCGAACGATTCCCACATTAGTTTTGCGTTGGAGTTCCCCATCACGTTTTCCCAATTGACGTGTGACAATTTATTCGAAATTTACAAAAGTCTGCGTGCTGGAAGTTAGGAATTTTAGTCGAGTTAGTGGTTTCGAGTGACTTACTGAAGGACAAACTCTACCATATTGTGATCGCTATTGCTTAACGGTTCTATTACTTGAAGATCAGTAATTAGCCTATCATCCGTAGTTATTACTAAATCTAAAATACTGTCCAACCTCGTAGGTTCCCCAACCTTTTGAATAAAAGCTATCCTCGAGAAAATTAACTAAACGATTACCTTCCGCGTCTCCCTGCATTGTATCGTAATTCACGTTGGAGCAATTAAAGTCACCCATAACTAAAGCCTGCTCACTACCGATTATTCTCTTTAGTTCACGATATAACGCTTCGTCCGTATCAGCTGTTTGATTAGGGGCCTATATATAACCGCAACAAGAAGTTTGAAGTCGTTTAATTTAAGTTCTGCTATAGTCGAATCTATCGGTTCTGGAATTGAGTGCTTTACTTCTATAACGTTCGCAATATTATCTTTGATATACAACATAACACCGCCTCCTCGCCTACCTATTCTGTTTTTAACAAAACGTCTATAACCTTTAATTTGATACTCCCCTACAAAGTCACGTGTTTCAGTGCTAAGCCACGATTCGTTTATCGCAATTAAATCATAGTCTTTACAAGCAATTACAGAAAAAAATTCATTTTATTTCGTAGGCTACGAGCATTTAAGGATAGAACCTTCAAATTGTTTATAATTACGACACCTTCGCGAGCGCAGGGGAAATTAGTGGAATTTACACTGGGACCGTTCGAGTTACGGCAGCCTGAAAAGAAGAGACAGTATTATGAAATAGTCTTCCTAAACGCGCAGCTCCAACGTCATTAAGATGAAGGCCATCTTCGAGGAACAAGTCCCTCCTGCCGTAGAAACTGTTCCAAAAATTTACAAAATGCACTCCTTCCTTATTAGTTATATCCTCCATCCCTTTGTGGGATGATGTCTTTGTGCTGGGTTACAGTTGCTCGGATGTCCACTGATTTTCTGCCACGCACTGGAGACTCCATAATCATGGGACAGCCTAGTTTCTTAAATTCATAGAAGTGAGTCAGCATGGCAAACACGTCTGTGTCATCACAAATGATGGGGATGCGGGCATCAGAATCTTTCTCAGCTTGTGCGATAGCGTGTTATCATGTCAGCCTCTTCATGAGATGATGAGAGCTCCAATGCTGCTCGACTCCTGCCTCGCACAATGGAAGTCGGTATGGTCTGCCATCCTGCAAGCACTAGCTCATGGTCTTGGGTTACAGTTGCGAGATACTCACTGTCAGCAAGGATTTGCTCACAGAGCAGCCTGTTTAGTTGCTCTTTGTTCGCGGTGCACGTGAGAACAGCGTCTCTTGTGGGCAATGGGGTGTTGAGGTCCAGCTTGTGAACTCTGCTGCTTTTGTTTCTTATTGCCCGAGTGCTTGATTTCGGAGAGAAATCATCATAGCGATCAAAAGCTAGCACTACAGATGCATGAGAAAGATGTTTCTGTAGCCATACTTTGAAGGTTTGGATAAATGTAGCAACTGTGCCACTAGCAGGCCAGTCGACCGTCCACAAAACAGCTGACACATCCATGATAACAACTGTTGATCGACCCCATGTTCGAGAGGATGTTTCCACTCTCAAGTTCTGCTTCAATGCGGACTTAGCTGCAGTTCTCATTAAGCCATCTGGTTGGAACAGTGCGGGTGGGTATGCCGCAAGCTCTGTTGAGAATACATGGGTCAAGTCAAGTTCGCGTTTGCTCATCAGCAAACCGATGACCTGTGCATAAATCGCTTCTTGGTCCATAACCAAGTGGGCACCCACCTTGATATATTTCGTTTTACTTGCAAAGGTGATGACATGTTTGGAAATGGTGCCATAAAAGCCTTGTGGCCATGATGACTCGTACTGTGCCAGTTGCGTCTTTCCAATACTAACAGCTCTATCGGCATTGGCATCTGGAGATGCAAGCTGCCCTGTCTGAATATTGTATAAGTTGCCTCCTGGATGTGACTCTGGATCCATTGGGTCCATGCACTTAGAAAGGAGGTCATGAAGTGATTGGCGATCTTCTCCATCATGTTTGATGCGACCTCCTGCCTCCTCTTTGTGGTACAGATGGAATGTTTCTAGGTGGTCACTCATATCTAGGAGGTCAGCAGTCAGACTCACACGAGCATTGAGGCTGTATACCCACGTGGCCATCACTTGTGGATTTTGGGTGTTACCAATGACACCACGAGAGGAATAATTAGACATATTGGAATTCACCTTACCATGGGGAAAATAATCCCTGATTTCATTTTAAACCCTATAGAACTACTCAGTCTCGCCCAAAACCATAAAAACGACAGTAAGATCACCAAAATATCTTTCGGGGGGCGTTTGACCTCCAATGACCTTGAGTATTGACGAATGTGGGTCAAAACGACTCCCAAAGTATCTGCAACCCCTCCAGATCGACTCATCATCCTAAAAAAAACCTAGAAATGACACCAAGATAATCAAAATCCATCAAGTATTGACCAGGATATGGGATTTTTCAGTTTCGCCGGCCATCTTGGAAAATGGCGGCCATATTGAAAAAGCCAAGCGGAGGTCAGGTGTACAACCTATGGATTCTTGAATGGGGTGGTATAAGCTTTCAAAATATGTAAAAATTTGCTTTATAACAAACCATGCAGGGTTCCAGTAAAATCAGGGCCTGTGCTACCGGACTACTCCACTTCATTTACATCGCTGATTTTTCTGCTGATCTTTGTATCGTCTGCGAAGGGTGTTACTATACTGTTGCTGTTTACTCCACCGTCTATGTCTGTTAGTATACTGACAGAAAAGAGGATTGCAGAAAGAGTTATAGGAAAGTAGAAAAGAATATAATAAAAGGAATAGGTTCGGACTTCGTTCACACCTTGCGTACACTTATCTCGTGTACCCAATTACGCATTAGTGGACACGAGTAGAAAATAAAGGATAGCATGAAGCGATAAACTACTTAATCTAATCAACACCATTTATTTATTTATTTATTTATTATACTGTATACAAGATATCTTCACTTCAACGCCCCAATTAGGGGAGTTGGTTAAATTTACTAATTCACGCTTTTTACAATGTGGTTAGATGAGGCATTAAGTACATGCACTGAAAACAGACCAGCCTTTATAACCTCTAAAAATGGAAAATTGACAGATTTTTAATCATAGACAAACCACATGATAACGTGTGGCGTGTATGTAGGCGGAAAATAAGATGATTTACATGATAATCGTAGTTGAATGAATGCCAAATGAGAAATTATACCCATAACACTGATAAAAAAAAAACTTTATCCACACGCTATTATCCAGACTTAACCTAATCGAACAGGAACTAACCTAATCTCACATAAATTAATACCTAATCCATCCAAACGCAATGTGTACCTTAAACGTGTCTTAACAGGCTTTCCAGCGCGTTATAATGACCCTCGTATCGCGGAATCATAAGTACGATAAGGATTCGCAAAAATGTTAAAATTGTTCAGATAATGCCTTACGATGAATTCCACAGTGTAAGGTTAGATGAGTGAACCACGTAGGGTGGGTGGTAGTTGGATAAGTGACCGTCCTCCTGCGTCCACATGATGTGTAGCGACCCGTGGTTCGGATTCCAAAGAAAATTGTAGATCCACTCTGTCATATCACTTCTTGGCATATGACAAACTTCTTGTTTAGTAAATAACGAAAGCTAAATGACGAAAACAACCGGAAAGATCAACTAAGTACATTTACAGTAAATATATACAGTATTTCTCGAGGAATTAAGAAATTTGTATAAAATAAAAAGTACAAGGCAAGTTTGTTTACAGTTTCAAGCTTAATTTTGTCTACGTTACCGCTAGAATTAGATTTTCTCCTACTGAAGAGTGATCTAATATGGTAAATATTAGTGATGTAGCGGATGTCATTTTTTTCACATCTGCGGATGCGGATGAGGATGCGGATGCGGATGTCTACATTTTCGTTATTTTTTAGGATATATTCGAGATTTGTTGTGTTTAACGTATATAATAAGTTATTATATATAGAGAGCTGTAGCTATAATGTAGTATAATTGATTAATTGTACAATAATTGCTGTACTTTTCTCTGAACATATAAAATAATATCAAGCATCTAACTAATATAGAAATCAATTAGTGAATTCGTCTGCAAATAAATTCGTTATATTTTGTTGAGTTTCAGCCACAATTAGAAACCATAATTGTGTTACCAGGATGCGGGACGTGAACCCAACTCAAATGCACCCCACCGACCTCTTTCCCCAACCTCCACCCTTATAGAAAGAGATCTTTAATTGGCTTGATAACTATTTATATTAAGTTTGAAGTTTTATTAGGCATATTTATAATGAGTAATTAAAATAAAGTAAACTAAGATGTTCATCGTTTAATGTTCAAACTTAATCCAGCACTGCTAAATAATCTCTCGCTTGGTACGTTTGTTGGAGGACAGGCTAAATGTTTCCTTGCAAGTTTACTCAAGTATGGATAGATATTCTGCGTATTTTTCCACCAACTAATAGGATTGTCACATGCAGCCAGGCGTTTTTCTTGGTGATAGCTCTCGATCATTTTTACTACATCTTTTGACATCGCGTAGGTCTCGTCATTGTTGCTTGACTCAAGAAACTGAGAGACAGATTCTGTGATAGATTTGCTTGTTGAAGGTGTTGGTTCTGTCACTGAAACTTCTTATTCTTTTGGTGGGTGGCGAAGCGACAGATTCAAGAGATTGGAGCTCTTCAACTGCTTTGCCAAGTGATGATTTAACTCGTTCTAATGTACTAGGTGAAAATAACTTAGCTTTGTAACGTGGATCTAAGTAGGTTGCAAGAGAATAACTTCATACAAGAACAGCCTCTCGTCTTGTCGCTTGCATCACTTTTGCGCACAATGAACTAGTTCTATTAATATAGTGGAATTTGATAATTTCCGCTTATTAATGACATTTTATCTCAACGGTCCACATCCGCACGACATCCGCAGTCCAAAGTGCGGATGCGGGTGCGGATGCGGATGCGAGAAAATGTGCGGATGTTCCGCGGATGCGGATGCGGATGTGACCTACATCACTAGTAAATATTAAGTTTCTCCGAGACCAGTGTTTTTAACGACGTCGAAGTTTGTTACAAATATCGTGATTGGCCGAAATTGGTCACGTGAAAAATAACTAACCAATCTAAAACGACCATTAAATTTTAACCTAGTGTAATCTGGTCTCAGTGAAACTTTAGCTTATATATATATATATATATATATATATATATATATATATATATATATATATATATATATATATATATAAAATGATAAATACAGTATTAAGTCACGGAGACCACTTTTGACAAATTGTAAAATTTGTTACAAAGATTCTGATTGGCTGAAACCTACTATAGGATAAATACACTTACAACGAGTATACAGAGTCAAAGGCTTGGAATAATGCTACTTTATATATCATATGTATTTTAAGTTTATATTCCTAAATATTATTTGTGTGTGTGTGTATATATATATATATATATATATATATATATGCTAATTGTATCATCTCTCTTAAAATTTTTTTAAAATTTACGTTTGTGTACATTTAGAAAAATTCATTATTGTTTATATGCGTTACTCGTTTTGTATATATATTGTTATACATTTTAAATGGACGTCTTTCTGACAAATGTTAAGATTTTTCATTAAAATTGTCCACATTCCTTACATATTAAATTTATTTTTTAAGTTATCTTCTACAAAAGATAAAAATTAACACTTTATCTCGAATATATATATATATATATATATATATATATGTTAAACACAGACCGTGCATGGAACAAGGAACTCTTCTGGGAAAATTAAATCCACTATAGTCCGAATAAGTAATGGTAAACGACAAATACCATAGTTTTTCTTTTTCATGATGCTAGCCCGACGTGGGCAACGGGTCTCTAGCAAAGAGATCCCATAAATATAGCTTCCTCACCAGCTATCTGCAAAGCAGACAGGATCCAGCTTTGGGACATGGACCTAGGCTGGATCCTGTCTGCTTTGCAGATAGCTGGTGAGGGAAGCTATATTTATGGGATCTCTTTGCTAGAGACCCATTGCCCACGTCGGGCTAGCATCATGAAAAAGAAAAACTATGGTATTTGTCGTTTACCATTACTTATTCGGACTATAGTGGATTTAATTTTCCCAGAAGAGTTCCTTGTTCCATGCACGGTCTGTGTTTAACATATAAATTTCTCGGGGGACCATTCTGAGTTTGTGTATATATATATATATATATATATATATATATATATATATATATATATATATTTCTCGATAAAATTTTGAAATTTGAAATAAATTTGTCCACACTGTTTAATGTTAATTACCTCTAACAAATGTTAGTCTTTAAAATTTTGTATTCGTGTCTCAATTAATTTTATCTTAATTTTTATCTTGTTTATCTTCTGAATATATTGTTGAGAGAATATTTTTAGGAGAGTTTCCAACATATAGCCTAATTTAGTTTAAATGTAGTGATAAACCATTTTTTAAAAAACTTATTATATATATATATATATATATATATATATATATATATAATCGCGCGGAACATCTCAAAGGTATATACAGTAATACTCCGGTTATCGCAAAGGATGCGTTCCTAAAAGTCATTGCTAATAACGAATTTGCGAATATCGGGGCAATTTTTCCCCATAAGAATTAATGTAATTAGGGGGGGATGCATTCCCCTACATATTACAATAAGTGTAAAACAGTTAAACTAGCATTTACCTTTGCTGTGAGTGTCAATGGCGTACCGGAGCTGGCATAAAGAGGAGAGGGTAAGGAGTTACTGGGGTGAAGAGGGGCCAGGGTCATCGGCCTCTCGATTCGAGACGACACTGCCGCTGTAGGAACGAGGACTAAAAAGCCTATGGAACGCGGACTTGGAGGTTGAAGTTGGAGTGGTAGCTACATCAGGAAAAGGGGAGGATTTGGGCTGGAAAAATGTATGAAGTGTCGGTTGGTGAGCCATCTTCCTCTTCTCCTCCAGAAGCTCATAGTAGGCTCGAATGTCGTTCTTGACGTTGCGGATGACAGTGGTGCTTCTCTCCACATTCGGGTCAACGTCCAACGCCATGTCTATTGCCGTCTCGAATGAAGAACGAAGCTTCCTCAGAACTGGAACGGTGAGGTTTTGAGAGGACTACTCTCAGCCTGCTCCTCTTCTTCGTCCACTGCTAGATGCTGCTCCAACTCGATCAAGTCACTTTGCGAATAAGCGGGGTATGCTTTGCGAATATCGAATATGGGTGTTTAAATATCATTGCGAATAGCGCGGTATTGCTATATACACACACACGTGTGTGTGTGTGTGTGTGTGTGTGAATTTTACTTCCTAGTTGTGAAAGGAACTTTGTTACGGATAAACTTTATAAGCAGATGATTACCCTAAAAATTAGTAATTTCTGGGTGTGATGATTCGTATACACTTAATAACAAAACAGTAAAAAAGTTGTTTTTGGTAAAACGATACTTTACAAAAAGACAACTTTTCGTCTGACATTCGATACTATTTAATTTATTAATTTCTTACTCCTTTAATTAAAGCAAGCGTGTAATTCGCTGCTGCAATCCCATTTCATTCGATTGGACAATGGACACTGTCTTCGCGGTGCTTTTGTTCGTGTGTCATTGACAGAGCAGGAAAAGAGCGTGCAGTCGTACCTGTAGGTGCCAAGGAGTCGATAACCCTCAAAGAATTCAGTCTTTTAAGAGCAAAAATGAAAAACCGTAAGACTTCAGTAGAGAAACTTTTCAATCTAGTTTTCTTTCTCATCCATTTCTGTTAAGTTTCGGTAAAATTGGTTCTTTCATCTTGCAATCTTTTTCAAAATCTTTCCAAAGATATCTAATTTTAGAATCTCTTACTTCTGCTGAAATATCTTAAATATTTATATCATGACTTCGGTAATTATAATCATTTTAGTAGTGATTGGTAAATTCAGAGTGAAGCTCGTTAGTATTTCAAAGGTGATTCTCTTCAGTGAATGGTAAAAGTCTTGATATAAAGGAAAACTCTGTTGGATTAATTTTTTTAATTTTCTTTCTTCACAAATTCAGGTATTTTTCTAATTAAAAAAAAAAAAAAATTCTTTTGAAATTGTTGCCTCATTGGAATTTGACCTTTGTTAATTACAGCGATACGCGAATTATGCAACAAAGAGGATGTAAAGATTACATAGTTACTATCCTCGACAAGTTTACGTCGTGCCCATGCCACAGTATTGCTACCCGCTAGATGAGCCAGGTTGAGTGGCAGTGGTGTCTGAGTAGTAATTGAATGGATGGTCGTCCTCCGCGTTCAGGTGTAGTGACTCGTGGTTCTGATTCAACGTTAAGTTGTAGGTCCCCTCTGACGTATGGCCTTAGTCGTCAGTAAGGAGGCTAAATCATGCAATTAACAATATCGACAACCACTGCACATCAAGGAAAAACCTCTTGGAAACACTCGAGCAGCTGAAATCTGAAGCCGCAAACGTCTTAATCAAAAGGCTACTCCATGAAATGTTTTTAACACTTAAGTGACGACTCGGAAAACTTCCTTTCAAGTTGATGTATTCGTGTTTATAAATTTAAATGAAGTGTGGGAGCAATGAAACGTACCCTCTACACACCATCAGCCTCATTTAATAACAATTTCATTGTTTTACCAGAAATTTTATTTTATATATTTAATGATATTAATAAGAATAATTATTAATATAATTATTACTATTATTTATTGATGGTGAGTGGTAATGACCAAATTTCTCAGTGACCCATAAATGAGGTTATCAGGACATAAAATGCCAACAAACCAATTAACTAAAAAAAAGCTTAGACACCATAAACAGAAAACGGTACGTTAGCGCTTCCTGTCAGGGAAACTGGAAGGTGTTTTAAGTCATGCGTAAGTTTTAACGGCTGGTTTACGTACGATAGTGTCAAGCAGGAGGCCCTCGTACAAACCCTACCTTGAAATGGTATGCGTTCGCGACGTTGCAGACGGAAGGAAAATGCCACGTGGAGAGTGAATGCAGATTGGCACGGCAATGAGACAAGAGTAAATTTAGCCGCAAAACTGTACTTACTGCCGTGACTCGTATGCCAAGAACTGTCCGGCGAAAGTCCTCACTGTTATCTCTTAGCCGTGGGTGAAACATCGGTATAGCTGGAGGAAGAAAGGGCCCCATTTACAGAAGTGCCTGAATTATATGTGCAGCAGGATTCTTTTTTTTTAAGTGCAGACAAGGCGAGGATAGTAAACGTGACCTCAACGTTCATAGAATCTCCTTTTGATGAAAAGCAAAGTTCCTGTTTTCACGGGTAATTATAAGTTTATATAAAACTCTTTAATTTTGCTTAAAATTAATGACTTTTTAGTTTTAATTTATTAAGGAGCTGAAATAGTTTTAGGTACAATAGTTACAATTACTGTGTAGAGTTACTGTTATCGAGTTTCGGGCGATCAGGTTTCGGTGATCCGCCCATTTCATCCATCGAACCAATCTTACGTCCGGGTTAGGTTACGCGAGGTAGGTGGTCGTTTTAGATTGGTTAGTTATTTCCCAGGTGACTAACTTTCAGCCAATCAGGGGTCCAAAAGATAAGTGGCCCCGAAACTCAATATTTACCATCTGGGCACACCGGTCGGTAAGATTTAGGTGTGGCCCAACATTGGTAACCGATGGTACAGTACTTTGGTCATACTTTACCATATACTATTCCATAATATATGAATTTCCCTCTTCCAAAGATTAAATTTCTTAATCTACGCATGTACAGAGTGGCCACAAAGTTCTTTTCCAGTGAAATTACAGCATATCTGTATGTTGCCCTTGTTTTTTACGCAAAGGGACTTTATAGCCACCCTGTATATAAAGGGAGAGCAAAGCTTATAAAACAAGTAACTTGGTATTAAGGTATGTGATAAGTATTGTACATCTATTACTACCAAACCATAATTTCAAAAAGTTGTTTCACTACTTTCATTGGGGTTGCGTATAGTCTAACTCTAATCCATACACTCGTGTATATATATATAGTTGACCTCATTATTTTCCATTTCTAGTTGGTTTCATCCTTGATTTGCCTTCAGTTTCTTCGGCCGTTGTCAATTCCCCCCTTCAAGTTCTTGCGGACACTTCTGATTCCCCTCTAATATTTTTTATTATAGTTTGACCAACGACCACACTTATGCCATATCAAAGTTGGCACTCAGAAAGTGCTTCATTTGTTTTGTGTTGAAGAATTAAATTGCCTTGTCTTTATTTTCAGTATCTATTTCTTCATCTATTCCTCCTCCTATTTTATGTCGTGTGTATATATATTATTTATTTATTTATTTATTTGACACATCCTTAACTCGATCTCGATTTGTAGTTTTGAAATGATGCTTGTTCATCGGCAGTTCACTGAACTTGATAAAAAATGAGCGAATATATGAAACATTTTCGAGTATTGGTACAATACTGTTCATTTGAACATATTTTCTAAATAATTCTGAAGAAATTTCAAAACTTGCTCAAATCAACAAAATAATAATTCAAAATTCGCGAAAAGATATTTTTTATGTATTCAGTTCATTGACCTGTTGAATAAATGATCAATGTATGGAACGTTTCGTTCATTGTAAATTTCTCTCATAGCAGCTATTAGTATATTCAAGCTATTAAATGTGAGAGTTACCTAATGATGACGCCATTTCCGAGTGCAGGTAAACCGAGATGTGTTCTCATTTCGGGAATTGTGCAAAACATTCCTAAGTTAATTAATGCAAAATATACACATACACACACACACACACACACACGTGTGCGTGCGTGCGTGTAATGTGAGATGAGATTAAATGAGATATTTGCTAATGTGCAAGACTAGAATTAAAAGTACAGTATATAGATTTTGTATAATTTGGCTGCAATAACGATGAGTACATTAATTAAAATAGTTTCTTCACTGCAAGCATAACAGAACTATTTTAATTAATGTACTCATCGTTATTGCAGCCAAATTATACAAAATCTACATACTTTTAATTTTAGGCTTCCAAATTAGCAAATATTTCGTTTAGTCTCGGCTCAAGTTTTTTTTAACTTGCTCTGTTTTATATACCTTTTGGTATAGGTAACCTTTGGTTAGCTTCCTCCCGAACTGTTCATTTTGACGAAGGTCAAGCTTTTCACTCCACCTTAGACCTGCAGGTTTAACGTGAATCCGAACCACGCCCCACCAGCAGCCCAGCGTCTTAACCACTAGGCCACCCAGGGTACCCATTTATCTACCAGCTACTTTCTTTATTGTGTAGAAGGATGAATAGCTGGGTTTTGCTGCGCGCCGCTTGCCATCACCGGGTCTTGATTCCGGGGCCGATGGATTCGTAGTCAGCGACACTAACCACTACACCACCGAGGCGCATCGCTACACTACATTATATATATATATATATATATATATATATATATATAAAATATACATTATATATATACAGGGTGGGCCGAAAGTCTGGATCCATAGGAAAATATTTATTTTAATACATAAATTACAACAAATGGTAAATACTTAAAATGAATATAAACTTTAACTCGTAAATGCGTATCCGTGATACTGTACAGTGGTTCGTACTCCAGTATAAACAACAAATTATAACAAATGCTCAAATTGGCGGCCTCTGACATCGAGACACTTAGGGATGGAATTTATGATTTTTAATAATTCTTCGAATTGACGTTCTCGAGATGCGTGTCTCATTTGATAATCTTCTTGTTGACTTTACTGGACTATTCGTTAAAGTTTCACATACCATTGCAGAGGTATTTTCATCAGTTGCAGTTTTTGGACGACCAGAACGCCGTCGATCATGTACACTTCCTGTTTCTTTGAAACGTTTAAACAACTTGCCGACAGTCGCATGTGTTACTGGATGCTTATCAGGATGATTTCTATTGAATTCGGTAGCAACTTCTCTGTGTGTAGCGCCCTGTCTTGCGTACATGAGCACAAGTTCTACCCGGTCTTCTGTTGTTAGATTCGAAGCTATTTCTGGGCTGAAATAAAAAAAGTATTTGAGTATTTATACTGGAGTACGAACTACTGTACAGTATCACGGATACGCATTTACGAGTTAAAGTTGATATTCATTTTAAGTATTTACCATTTGTTGTAATTTATGTATTAAAATAAATATTTTCCTATGGATCCAGACTTTCGGCCCACCCTGTATATAATTTTTTTTTTGAGTTATCATTGTTGCAATACCCCTTCCCGCAGATAAGTGAAGTTTAAGAGACAGTGGGTCTGGGTTGTTGTTGGATGGGGGACCGTCTTCCGCGTCCAGATATATACAGGGTGAGAGAAAAGTCTTCAAGGATTTTATTCATACAAATAATTTGTTAATAAATAAGTTCCAGTGATATCACTGCAGTGTGTGCAATACATTTCAAAGCAACTATAAGGGGTTCCAAAAAACCTTAGCCCCCCCCCATTTGCAGCTTACATGTTTACTGATATCGAAATAGTTTTTAGTGATTATAAAAATATATAAAATTCTTTATTTATTGCAGGTATTAAAATTACTCTAGCTGATAGTGATAATATAATGGCTTCTCAATTAATTGGTGATTCGGAGAGGCAACGTGTGATAGATCGCATACGAGCAATAACATTTCGGGAAGCTCGTGATGCTAGAGCCACCTTTATAACACGTTCATGGGTTGCCAAAAAGTTGCGAAGAAGTGAGGACTTCGTCAAAAGAAATTGGAATAAAACTTTGGATGAATGTGAAATGGATACAACCAAATCTGGGCGCCCAAATTTGCCACTCTCTCAGGAAACAAAGGACATCATTGAAAGCGGTACGCGTAAGCGGAAAAACAGCTGTGCTAAACTTTCTAGAGAGATCGAAGTGTTGAGAGGAAAGATCGTTAGTGGTAAGATCATTCGACTGTACCGTCATAGGCAAGGTTTTATTAAAGCCTTGGCATGAACTTCCAAAGCCAAGAAAAACTCAACTTAACATCGATGACAGAATGTGGTTTGTCCATTATCTTGAAGATTGGGATGTGGATGATTTCATGCATTTAGCTGTCTCCGATGAATTTTTTGTTTACGTAACACGTCGGCCTAACTACCAAAATGATCGAGTATGGGCCACAACACCAGATGAAATCGATGACAATGAACATTATCGCGAATTATTAAAAAGTCCAGACTGTGTTGTGTGTGTTTGTTTTGTTCACTGCAAAGCTCATGTGGGTGCTGAAGCCAAATGGTCAGAGTTGGATGGACAGTATTTTCGTGATATTATTCTATCCCAGCATGTCATTCCTTTTCTAAGAAACCCAAACAATGTTATGGATGTCGATCAGGTCACACTTCTGCACGATAAGGCCCCCTGCTTTAAGGCATTAGCCACTCAACAGTTGTTGCGGAACCATGAGATCGATTTCTCTGGAAATGAAGAATGGCCAGGAAATTCTCCTGACCTGAACGTCTGTGAACACATTGGATCAGTTATAAAGGACAAGGTTGAATGTGTCTTGTTTCAAGAACCTGGAGCAAATCGATTTTCGAACGATACAATGACGCAACACATTGAAACTGTTTTAGTAAATTTGCGTAACGATCAAGATCTATTCACGTCACTTTTGGCAAGCTACCCAAAGCGAATTCAGGCTGTCTTGGAAGCCAATGGCGGGAACACAAAGTTTTAATTGTTTCTCATTAAATGCAGGATTAAATTCTCTTCTGTAAGGTATGTTTAGTTTTACTGTACCTCTAATGGTTTAGGTCACTTTAGGACATGGGCAGGGGGGCTAAGGTTTATTGGAGCCCCGTACAAGTCCAGGAATAACCCGAGTCTAGAACAGGAAGGCCCAAGGCCCAAGGCCCTAGTCAGCGCATGTCAGTAAGGATGACATACAGCAATGAAGAAAAAGTATCTTGTATCGTGGGCTATTTCTTACAATAATTGTGAAGAAAATTTGCGCTTATTTCAAGAAAATATAATAAACCACCACCAAATGCAACCACTCTTCGATACTGGAAGCTCAAACTTTTGAAAACAGGGAGCCTGGTAAAAGATTGTCCAAGAAACGGAAGACCAGTAACGGCGACAGGAGACAACAACAAAGAAAATGTCTTCGTCAGCTTTCTAGTCGATCCAACAACTTCAACGATAAAAGTCGATGATGAATTGAGCATTTTAAAGTTTTCTGTTGCAAAAATATTGAAATCACAGGGGTACCACGATTACAAACCCATTTACTCTCAGCTCATATGTGACGATGATTCTAATAGACGGCTGCAGTTTGCTGAAACAATGAAACGAAAGTTTAACAGTGATCCAGATTTCGTTCGAAAGATCAAATTTTCAGATGAATGTCTCCTCGGTTTAACGAGTAAAGAAACAAACGCAATTTTCACTATTGAGCGAAAAAATTCCCAAAACACGATTGGGTAAACCTATTACAACGGCTACACTAACAGTTTGGGCGTGCATTGGTTCTTCAGGACTCGTTTCCTTTGACATATCGAGAGATACGATGGATGGAAAACGCTATTGCCAGATATTGAGAAAGTTTTGCCACAGTTTACTAATGGCGTTGGCAGGAATTAGTTTTATCAACATGATGGAATGCCGACACATCACTCCGCAGCTGCTCGTGAGCTTCTGGTTATGAACCTTAAAGGAAGATGGCTTGGACGGCGAGGTCCCATCGAGTGGCCAGCCAGATCATCTAATGATTTCTGGCTTTGGGCTTATTTGTGTGACACTGTACAGTCTACACTTCTGGTTTTATTTATCCAAATGTGAATGCCCTTAGCCTCGGAATAGATGAACTGAAAAGGATCCCACTCGATATGTTCAGAAGAAGAATGAAGTTTCACAGAGAATCCACAAATGTATCATAGCGGATGGAGAACTCTTTGAAGATTAAATTACAACTTAACAAAATATTTGTATAAATAAAATTCTTACTTCTTTTTTTGATTTGTTTCATCATCTGAACACTTACAACTATTTTGTTAACAACATTATAGATATAAGTATGAAATCCTTAAAGATCTTTCTCCCACCCTGTATATATAATATATGTTACAGGGAATCCGTTAACTAGGGATTTCATGAAATCCCTAAAATGTTCAGGGATTTCATGTAAGGTTAAATGGTGATATTTTCGTTAAATCTACGAGAAAATTACTGAATTCCCGGTTAGTTAATTGAATGCCCGGTTAGGTCAACTGTATACCCTTGACGATTGGTTAGGTTAAGTTATATTTTCGTTAAAACTAACTAAAAATATCACTACCTAACCTTGCATGAAATCCCTGAATATTTTAGGGTTTTCATGGAATCCCTAGTTACACGGATTCCTTGTTATTTATTTATTTTTATTTATTTATTTATTTATTTTCTTTACTACTATTCATAAACAGGAAGGATAAGAGCTCGTGTATCATTTGCAGGTGGTTACGAAACTGATCAGTTACAGAACTGTAAGACGCTCACCTGTTACTACCAGAGAATTTATTGAATTCGAAATTGTTGAAGAAAGTGCAAGATTAAAACTCCTCAAATTAAATGTGAATTTTTTTTTAACTGAAGTTTTAACCATAAAACAAAGTGTGACTGAATTTAAATTAATTTTTCGCCATGAAAATCTATTTTTAAGACTTTTTAAATCTCCCTCCAAAGTTTTGACGATAGTTTTTACATTATTTAGTAAAAGTTGAAAGGAGGATCAGAAATTGAGGTTATATATATATATATATCGTAAAGAACGACGCTTGTATAGGAGAACATTCCGCGCAAGATGAGGAGGGAGAACGAACAAATGAAAAAATGAGGGTGGTTACCTCATTTTTTCATTTGTTCGTTCTCCCTCCTCATCTTGCGCGGAATGTTCTCCTATACAAGCGTCGTTAATTATACTGCGTGTTCTTTGCAGTTGAAATGTATGTGTGTGTATATATATATATATATATATATATATTATATATATATATATTGTTGGTGTGTGTAGAATATCGCATATGAACA
Source organism: Bathynomus jamesi (assembly GCA_023014485.1). Lineage (NCBI taxonomy): Eukaryota > Metazoa > Arthropoda > Malacostraca > Isopoda > Cirolanidae > Bathynomus > Bathynomus jamesi. Next base: position 731,146 of record JAJOZX010001350.1, on the reverse strand, counting down.
CACTGCATTACACTCGGCATTTTGCGTAATGCAAAATTGTCCCCCACCAGGATTCGAACACAGCACCTCTTGACTAAGTGAGGGCGCTGATCACTACGCTACGACAAGGTAAAAGTTAGTACAACTTGGTGTATATTTCAGCACCCGATGGAACATACAATGCTTTCATTCCCAGAGGTGTTTTCCGTAATATATACCCCCCTGCGCTCGAGTCAATAACGGCATTTCATTCAAATCATCTGATGTAATGTACTGTAGATAGATAGATAGATAGATAGATAGGTATTCTCTGATATCCGACCAGGTCTCACGCTAGTGTAGGAAATTTTTAACGCTGCAGATTCCCACTCTAGTGATGTCACCAAATTATGTAAGGTTCCCTTTAATAAGCTAGGAGAGCTCGTTGTGGCCATTGTTGCAACACCGCTTCCCGCAGATAAGTGAAGTTAAGCGACATTGGGTTTGGGTTGTTGTTAGATGGGGGACCATCCTCCGCGTTCAGATGATGTAACGACCCGTGTTTCGGATCCTACGTAAAGTTATATGTCCCCCCCATAATATGACCTTTGCTGTTACGGATGAGGTTCAACAACCAACCCCCAAACCAACAACACTACTAAGCTAAGACTGAGCGTTAATTAGGAAGAAGTATAATTACTGAAAAACCCTAAGTTTGTTCAGAAAATGGTTTAGAAATAGGACGGGACAAACTTTGGCACCAGATCCCTCGTCAGGGGTCTGTTAAGTTCAAGCAAACAATGAATAGTTTGCTATTAGTCAACCTATTTAAGTTATCTTTACGAACTGCCTGACGAAGATAGTGTTAGCTCGTGACCCTCGCAGCCAGTCGATCCCGCCAGAGTCGTGGTCTTCACGGCTAGCCGTCTCAACTAACTTGTGTGTGTGTAGTTGTCACCTCGCGGTTAGCTAACTCTGAAGTATAAGATCGTGACCTGACCTTTAACTTATCTTTTTGTCAGAAGAGAGATTAATTCAGCAATTGAGAGGTTGTCATAAACTACTAATGTAACCTCCGAAAGAGACTTTGTCCAGCGATTAAGATGTCTCTTCAACTAAGATATCAAATGAATTACTGAAGAGTATGTATATAATTTTTTAAAATTATCTATAAATATTCTAAATAAGACAGTTTTAACTATTATTCTGAAGGTTGTCATTAAGCCAAGTTTAAAAAACAACCATTGAGGTTTAGCAAAATCAACAATTACGCGTCTGAATTATTTAATTCTTAAATTTTTTTTCATTACATCATGCAGCAACATCAAAGGGAACAGTAATGCGTGTTCCTTGTGATAAATGAACAGGCCTACTACATTAATAAAACAAAGTAAAGATGAAAAAGTTGATGTTTAGGTTAAACACATTGTACTAGTTGTTATTGCTATTTACACGTGTCGCTCCACAACATTTATCCAATTAAATTTTAAATGTGTACATTACCTCCGTTAGTTGTAAAAAGAACGTCGTTTTGGCGAAATTTTATCCGCCATTGTCGATACGGAAGTTCCTGGACAGTTTTTGGCAACTCCAAATCTACATAAACAAAGTAGAAACGAATAAACATAAACTGTAAATGAGTATTCATGAATGAAAATAGTACAACAAAGTTCCCATACGTTGCAATGCATCGTATTAGAACTTTGTTTTTGCATAAAACTTTTTCCAATGTACTTTTATTAACAAAAAGAACTTTTTTATACTAAATAATTGTCAGTTACTAAAGCATAAAAATGATAAAGGTATTTTGTATTAAAATTTAAGGTATAAAAGAATAGGTAAAGGGTTTTAAATCGTACATTTTCTGAGGTTGTTTCAGGGTGATCTCAAAAGAGGTGTTCACAAAAAATATTTTGCAAATTATTTTTGGGAATATCTTTGTAGATTACCCTCTGTATATATGATGTATAGACAGAATAAATTATCAAACAATTACAAGATATTAGGAGAATTTTATAGTGATTAACTTGGCTGTCATTATACTGCGATAAAATCGTTACCTAACGCTCTAAAAAGCGTATGTAACCGTGTGTGTGTATATATATATATGTATGTATATGTGTATATACTATATATATATATATATATATATATATATATATATATATATACACAAACTCAGAATGGTTCCCTGAGAACATTATATGTTAAACACAGACCGTGCATGGAACAAGGAACTCTTCTGGGAAAATTAAATCCACTATAGTCCGAATAAGTAATGGTAAATGACAAATACCATAGTTTTTTTCCTTTTTCATGATTTTAGCCCGACGTGGGCAACGGTCTCTCGCAAAGAGATCCCATAAATATAGCTTCCCTCACCAGCTATCTGCAAAGCAGACAGGATCCAGCTTTGGGACGTGGATCTAGGGTTTAAAGCAAACCTAGATCCCTACACTCAGAACCTCTATATAAGTAAAAGACTCGTTGCATTCACGTCGTGTTGAATAATCAAAGAAAAAGGGGTAACTATTGTATTTTTAGCCAAAAAAACCAAAACTTAAACCTCAACCGGGACATTGAGCGTCCACTTTTCAAGGCACGAAACACGTCCGTTTAGTATACACAAACTCAGAATGGTTCCCTGAGAACATTATATGTTAAACACAGACCGTGCATGGAACAAGGAACTCTTCTGGGAAAATTAAATCCACTATAGTCCGAATAAGTAATGGTAAATGACAAATACCATAGTTTTTTCCTTTTTCATGATTTTAGCCCGACGTGGGCAACGGGTCTCTCGCAAAGAGATCCCATAAATATAGCTTCCCTCACCAGCTATTTTAAACCCTAGATCCACGTCCCAAAGCTGGATCCTGTCTGCTTTGCAGATAGCTGGTGAGGGAAGCTATATTTATGGGATCTCTTTGCGAGAGACCCGTTGCCCACGTCGGGCTAAAATCATGAAAAAGGAAAAAACTATGGTATTTGTCATTTACCATTACTTATTCGGACTATAGTGGATTTAATTTTCCCAGAAGAGTTCCTTGTTCCATGCACGGTCTGTGTTTAACATATAATGTTCTCAGGGAACCATTCTGAGTTTGTGTATACTAAACGGACGTGTTTCGTGCCTTGAAAAGTGGACGCTCAATGTCCCGGTTGAGGTTTAAGTTTTTGGTTTTTTTGGCTAAAAATACAATAGTTACCCCCTTTTTCTTTGATTTATTCAACACGACGTGAATGCAACGAGTCTTTTACTTATATAGAGGTTCTGAGTGTAGGATCTAGGTTTGCTTTAAACCCTAGATCCACGTCCCAAAGCTGGATCCTGTCTGCTTTGCAGATAGCTGGTGAGGGAAGCTATATTTATGGGATCTCTTTGCGAGAGACCCGTTGCCCACGTCGGGCTAAAATCATGAAAAGGAAAAAACTATGGTATTTGTCATTTACCATTACTTATTCGGACTATAGTGGATTTAATTTTCCCAGAAGAGTTCCTTGTTCCATGCACGGTCTGTGTTTAACATATATATATATATATATATATATTGTCAGTACAGTTGCAATTCACACAATAAAATTTTTGACTGAATGAAATAAAATTGAAAACGTTTTCGCCAATTAGTCTCGTCCTCATCAGTCACAAATAAAGAAGAAAGTTAAACGATGAATCAAACTAAACACTAAAAGATTCAAAGGAATGTGAAAAAAAAACTGAACGGAATGAAGTCAGTTGCAAAAATAGTCTTGTAATTGTTTAAATTTTAGCATTTTTATTTGTGACTGATGAGAACAATCTAATTGCCGAAAATATTTTCAATTTTTTATTTTTTTTTTTAGTTATATATGTATATCACATCGAGTGGAATGAGGTAAAATTCGACTAAATTCCGTTCGACTTCATTCCAGTGCATTCTTTTTAATTCAAGTTCCCCTAATTTTCAAATTTAACAGAACTTATAATTAATATTCCAAATATAAACGTTGTGAGAAAGCGGAGACTGGATCAAGATGCTGCGAGATGTTTACATGAAAGTGTGTTAGTACCGACACTTTTGTATGGGTGTCAAACATTGATATGGCATGAAAGGGAGAAGTTGAGAGTAACAGCCGTTGAGATGGATAACCTGAAAAGTATGTGTGTGCATCGAATTGAAAGCGTAAGAAATCGTGTGGTTCCCGAAAAAATGTGGTTTTTTTAAGCGGTGTCACTTATAAGAATATGGCGGCGAGATTATCCCACTGATTACCCGAACAAATAAGATGATACCCAATCTATTCTGATTTGTTTCTCTGTTATTGCCCTTGCTTGGTAATTAATATTTCTTAGGAAATGAGCCCCCATAGAAATTGGAGAACAAACTTAAGCCCATATTATATGGCCGTTTGTTACCGTTAAATCCTGCCTCGCTTAAAACAGATTGTAACTGTTTACATATTAATCGGCAACAATTGGGGTTTTAAAAAAATTTCAAAATCATGTCGTTGAATAGCGATTAATACATTAAATACATTTTCAAATCCCGATTGTTGCCGATTAATATGTAAATTGATTCAGAGGTAAAAAACTGCTAGAGACGGAGTTTAGTGAAAAATATTCTTCTTGGGGCATTTTCTGATAATAATCTATATTATAATAAGAGAGCCGTCCGTCCGTCCGTCCGTCCGTCACACTTTCAGAAATTGAGAAAAAAATTCAGAAATTGTAAAAAAAATTCAGAAATTGTATTACGGGCGACAATGTGGAGCTCAAGATTTTCATGACTGTGTTCTTTTCTGTAGTTTAGCAATGGGGGAGGGGTGGGGGTAATGGGGGAGAGGGGTTAGCCCCCAAGTTGTATGAATGGGGGTGAGGAGGTTTTGGGAGATACCAGATTCAGAAATGTTGACACAATGTGAAGTTCAAAATTTTCACGGCTGGGTTCTTTTTTTGTAGTTTAGCCTGTCTAACCGTCAGCGAAGCGGCGGGAACTGTACTAGTTTATCTAATAAAGCAGTCTAGGCTATCCACGCTCGCATTATAACGAATAATTTCATACAAAAGAATTTGAACAAAATTTTAAGTCAGTGAGCCCTTAACAATTTACTTTGCGAGCCACTTATATTTTGAGTGCAGCTTCACAAATTTGGTCTCGCTGCCCTTCGATGTGAAGTTCAACATTTTAATGATTCTAATATTTTTGTAAATTTATGGATAGACTGGCTTTGCCTCGATTTCTCAAAAGAGTAAGAAATTTTGTACGACTGTGGCCTGACTAGATATACTCGTACGTAGGTTTTGGTATTGCTTCTGCTTGAAACGAGATATCACTAAGGTGGAATATATGAAATCTTTTTGTGAGAAAAGCCTCTGCATAAAAGCCTCTGCATAAAAGCCTACCTATATCTAGTCGGGTCACGCTTGCACAAAATTTCATACTCTTTTGTGAAATTGAAGAAAAGCCAGTGCAACCAAAAATTTACAATACCACACATCAAAATTTTTAGCTTCACATAGGTGTAGGAACAGGGGGGTGGGGCTGAGGAGCATTGGCCAACCCACTTTTTAAAGTGGGTAGGGCAACAATGGAAACTGGCCTACCCACTTTTCAACTCTAAAATGAAATTCAGTTCAACTTAAAAAATTTAGTTAATTATTGCATAAATCGTATGCCAATAGTTAGTTATAAAGGGTGATCCAGAGAAATGGGACCCAAAAGAAACCCCTGTAACTCTTAAAGTATAAGTCCTTTTATAAAATCATACGCATCATTCGAAAGAGGATAGTTACAAGTTTGTACAGGATTGTATAGGTTTTGACAATACAAGACAAGATAAGATACAAAACAAAATAAAAGTGTTAGTTAAAACTGCAAATGCAGACAGAATGTGTTCCACTGGCACCTGACAACCAGGGCTGTTGAGTCGATGATAAAATTTGCCAACTCCGACTCCAACTCCGACTCCAAAAATTTTAACATTCCGACTCCGACTCCAGAAATCTGACTTGTATAATTACGACTCCGACTCCGATGGAATGTTAAGGCCAAATTGATTACGATTAACTTTATTAGGCCAATGGAGATTCATAAACAAGGCATTTCGTCACCACCGCATGACTCGTCAGGTTACTTACTGGCTGTAACTATGCCTTAATGGCTTTTTTTCTCTCTATTAAAAAATTACGATAAATCTCAAAATACAAACTGATTGGAGCTTAAACAAACTAAGATTATTATTGGTTTAGCAAATTAATAACATGTTTTTGTATTATTATAAACATCCGTAACAAAATGTACTAACCTAAACTGAATTTTTTGTTAAAAAAAGGATCGCTTCCATTAAATCTTCTTTCAGTGATGCTCTTAAGTCAGAGCGGATGATTTTAAGGGCTGAAAATAAGCGTTCTACACTAATTTGAGCAGGTGGCAAGGCCGTAACAGTCATAGAAGCATCTTGGACTATTTTGGGGTATTTAGCAATTGCTTCTTTCACAGTCAACTTTGATGAACGATCAATCTTTTCCACCTCCTCCAATGATTTATAGAAATTGATTTTGAATTTATCCAATGCACTCTTGGGGTGTTCCTCCTGTTCCAATTCCAATCGCCTTCGCTTTGATCGTTCTTGCCTATCCAGATGTTTTTCAAAATCTAATTCTTCATCAGAGCTTGAATTTGATGACGACGACGAAATCGTATGACTACCATGAAGTGGCCCAACTACTGCCTCGGATTCATCATGACCATGATCTCGTAGACCTTTAATACAGTATGTATGGCTACATCACATAAGGCAGCTTTGGCTCTGATTTGCTGCGCTTCTGTTAATGTCACTCTGTACATGGCATCAACATATATAGCAGCCAAAAGAATATCACTGTCTAGCAGAAGCTTTTCTCTCTGTATCATCGAATTCCTTATATCATCGGCTAGTATGCCACCAGTTTGAGACAGACGGAAAATAAGCGTCTTCCACTCCTTATAGAATAAGCCAGGAGTCAAATCATCTGATTGCAATTTTTTTGTCACGTTATAAGGATGGCGAAGTAAGCCCTCGAGTTTTTACCTGATCCCACTGAGCCTCAGTCATGATGACATCCGGGGAGGCCATGTCGCTAAGGAAAGGTTTTATTTCAAGAATCCGTTGAATCATTATGTATGTGCTTCCCCACCAAGTCACTTGGTCCAAAATTGCTCCTTTGCCAGCTCGTCGCTTCAAAATAGTCTAGTTTTGGCGTTCTAGCTGCCACAGCAACTTTTCGTATTCTTCCAATGAGATTAGCTGCATGTTGTCCTTTCAAACCATCGCGTATTGCCAACTGCAGCGTGTGGACACTGCAGCGCATATGATGGATTTTGGATATTCTTGCTACAGTATCCACAAATGAATCTAATGTATCGTGACTATCATGATCATCAACCACCATTACTTGTTCATTATCTTCAGAATAATCATCAACATAATCATCACTGTCTTCTGAATCTTCCACAACTTCTTTTTTGTTAAATTTTTCAAGTGTTTTCACCATGTTGGAAGCTTGTCCGTTAAATTGACAATACCTGGTCCTTTCTGAGTTAAAATCATTTAATACATCCATTACTAGTTTTTCAAGATAATCACTGGTATGCTGTGATTTAGTATCTCTTACTGCTAATGTCCGCGTGACTACTACTTTTTTATCATCGATAAAGCGAATATTAATTGCAAGTAGTTACTCTATGGCGAGTACAGGAATCCATCTTTAAGACAGGATTCGTCCTCGAAGACATTCTTTTAGTGCATGCTTCTGCTTTTGCGATTCTTCCATTATCATATTACGAATGTTGCCACGTTCTAATGAAATGCCAAGTATATTTGCCATTTCCCCATTCAGATTAGCAAAAGCCGGGGTTGAAAAAATGTTAGAGGGAGAGAATTCTTTACAACCATTTCAATTATGCATGCTTTAAATTTGTCTGCTGTCATGGTCACTGTGACTTTTTCACTCATAAAATATTTTGTGACAGTAGTTTGACGAGAACTTGTGCTTGAATTGTCATCAGCCTCTTCTTTCTTTCATCATCCTTTTCATTCACAATTTTGTAATCCTTTGGATGATGCCGTTGGAGGTGGCGTTTTAGATTTCCTGCTCTTGTTGGAGAATTGGATCCTTCACCTGAGAAGGCACTAATTTTGGCATCACATATTTTTTCCTGATCATCAGTGCCCTTTTGGCACTGACATACGTAATATTTTCCATCAGCAGTGAGTGAAAAATATTCAAAAACAGCAGATTTATACTTTTGATGTGACATTACGCTGTTATCATTACTTATCAAATTGAAATCTAAAAATCTGAAAGATTTAGGGTTGCTAGTACAAAATTTTTAAATTTCCTTATTAATTATGTTGCTTATAATTAATAAGGATTATAATTAATTAATTAACTATATTTATATATTATTTATATATGGATATATAATTTCCTTAGTGAGCGGAGGCAAGTCGTTACAGTACAAGGAGTATCTTCATCAGAATCAGAGGTCCTCAGCTCAGTACCACAAGGAACAGTATTAGCTCCACTACTCTTCATAATCATGCTAACTGACATAGATGAGGACGTTAACAGAGACAGCACAGTAACATCCTTTGCGGATGACACAAAGATCAGTAGAAAAATAAGAAACCCAGAAGACATAGGATCTCTACAAACCGACATAAACAAAATCTACAAGTGGACTGAAGACAACAATATGAAGTTTAACACCGAGAAATTTCAGCTATTACGGTACGGAAAAGAGAAGACCTAAAGTGCATGGAATATTATACCCCAAATGGACAGGAAATTCAGAGAAATTCCAGAGCAAAAGATTTAGGGGTTGTAATGACAGATGATGCGAAATTTGAAACACAAAATAAGATAGCAGTAAACAGAGCAAAGAGAATAACGGTCAGATATTGAGAACTTTTAAACGAAGGGATAGGAATGTAATGATTCCTCTACTGAAAACCCTGATAATACCCAAATTAGAATACTACTCGGTCCTAACTTCCCCATAAAAAAGAAGACATTAGACAGCTGGAGGGGATCCAAAGAAGCTTCACAGCCAAGATCAATGGGTGCAAAGAACTAAATTACTGGGAAAGGTTACGAGAACTAGACCTATATTCACTGGAAAGGAGAAGAGAGAGATACACCATTATTTACACTTGGAAAATAATGGAGAAACTAGTCCCTAATCTTACTCTGAATCCCATAACTCCCCAAACAACGATGGAAAGTAGAAGCGGTAGACTGTGTCGTATTCCCAAATTGAAGGCGAGACAGGGAACATCCTTAACCCTGAAAGAAAATAGTTTTGTAGTGAGAGGACCAAAACTGTTTAATCAGTTGCCCAAAGACCTAAGAAACACGAAGGGAGTTGCAGTGGAAATCTTCAAAAGAAGACTAGACGCCTGGCTCAGAACAATCCCCGATGAGCCGGGCGTACCTGGCTATGTGAGGTGGAGAGCGCAAGAATCCAACTCACTACTTCACCAGGCCAACTCGAGAGGAGGGGCGACAAGCTTGACCTTCGCGAAATGAGAAATCATCACGCGGAACCTTTGTAAGGTAAGGTTGTAAGGTTATACAGGGTGTCCCAGAATTAACTATCTATTTCAATGAAATCGGACAAATTTTTTAAAAACACTTTTATTTATGTTTATCATGTTTAATATGTGTTAAAAATGTATAAATTTCTAAAAAAAATTCATAATTTTATTTTCATAATTTTTTTATTATCTGGTCCAATGAAAGACCGTCTGAAGTCATAGAATGGCAAAGAGACTCTCCAAAAGTTAACGTGTGGCTTGGAATGACCAAATCCAAAATTTACGGTGCTCCATCTTGTTGAAACACAACATTATCAAGAATGCCATCATCAAGAAGCGTGTGGTTCGAGAAACTGCTGAAGCATATCAAGGTAGACGGTACCTGTTACAGTTGCCTCCGCAAAGAAGAATGGGCCATAAATTTGGATTTGGTCATTCCAAGCCACACGTTAACTTTTGGAGAGTCTCTCTGCCATTCTATGACTTCAGACGGTCTTTCATTGGACCAGATAATGAAAAATTATGAAAATAAAATTATGAAAAAAATTTAGAAATTTATACATTTTTAATACATATTAAACATGATAAACATAATAAAAGTGTGTTTTTAAAAATTTGTCCGATTTCATTGAAATAGATAGTTAATTCTGGGACACCCTGTATTAAAACATTAGGTTAAATCTATTTTATTCATAAAATTGAGCTAGGCCTAGGCTGCTATGGTTATAGTTGAAGGATTTGCTCCGACTCCGACTCCATCCAACTATGCACTTCCGACTCCGACTCCACTCAAAATTGACCGACTCCCGACTCCGACTCTACAGCCCTGCTGACAACACACATTCTTTTGGCCGAAGCTCTGCAAATTTTGAAAATCCTATATTAATTGTTGGATGGTTTGTTTTAAAAAGCTCAAATGCTTCTTTTAGGCAGGGCTGTGGAGCTGGCACCAAAATCTTAAGCTCCGGCTCCGGCTACAGCATTTTCAAATTTCTGGCTCCAACTCCGGCTCCGGCTCCAGCATTTTTTTATGCCCAGCTCCGGCTCCGGCTCCAGCTCCTCTCACCATATATTAATGATTGATAAATCTCTTGAAATTGTACCTTGCTACTCATAGGCCATAGCAGGCAGCCACACAAAACATTTCATCACCATCACATGATTCATCAGGCTACTTTTTAAATTTAGACCAAAGGTTGCATTAATCTAAATTCTAATGACTATAGCTATGCCTTTGTGGCTTTTTTTTATCATTTATTAATAATAATATTACCTACACCTTTCATGACAAAAAAAATGTTTTACAAAAAGACAAAAAAAAACCTAGCATAAAAAAGTTTGTATCTAAATATGAACTCTTTGTATTGGGCTGGAGCCGGAGCTGACACATTTTTTATCAGCTCCAGCTCCAGCTTCCCAAAAATAACTGGCTCCAGCTCCAACTCCAGCTCCACTCACCAAAATTGCTTCAAGCTCCAGCTCCTGGCTCCGGCTCCAGCTCCAGCTCCAGCTCCACAGCCCTGCTTTTAGGTTGCATAAGATTAGCGATTTTTGTTTTCTTTCCCGCCTACCATCAGCTCCTTTTACAGAAACATAGTCTTTCAACCCTGGCATTTGTCTACTCGCATCTGGCGAATGATAGAAGTCAATTACTTTGGCAGCAGTTTCACTATTCAGGCGTTTCCCCAAACGCGGATTAGGAATTGAAAGAACTCCCTTCTCCCTCACCAAACTCTTTGCTTGCCTAGCCATGTAATCTGAGCACTTAAATTCTTCTCTGATCTTTACTTGAGTCCATCATTTTGGTAGGATAGTAAGAATTGTCAGTTTTTCACTTCGACTTGTCACTTGATTAAATTTCTCTTTAGTTGTTGAAGAATCTCCAGTTCTGTATCATCTGAGTCACTGCATGAAATTAGTTGTTTAGTTGCAAGTTCAAGCTTTCTTTTCACAACTACTACTACTTTCCTCAACTTTCTCTTTGCGTAACCAGTGCTGTCAGAGTTTACATGGTTTTATTGGGGTCTCATCAAGTGTGGCCAATGAAGCATTGAATTTACAAAGCTCAAACTGCATTTCAACTACATCTCCAACGGTTTCTAGCTTAGATAGGGCACTTGATGAGGTGGGTGGTGATTTTTCAAGTGGTTCACATTCAGGCATTGAGGATGGACGATTTGCTAGTATATTTCGACAGGTTGCACATGCTTTATGATTATTTGTTAGTTTCAATTCAGGATTTTGATCAATCAAATTTTTAGTCAATGCACGAATGCCTTTTTTTCACTTTTCCTTTGTGGTTTTGAAATGGGTCACAACAGAACCTGCTCATATTCAAACTGCTGAAATCCATGTTTATCTAAAAGGAAAAAAAACCATATGTAGTTTAAAAGCCAGGGTTGGGTTCAATTACACAAAATGGAAACACAATTTTTTTATTTTTCTTGAAATTAATTAGTTGGTATTGTACCTCACAATTTCAAGATCAATTGCAATTACAATTAATTTTGTCTGAATCAATTAAATTACATAAATATACCGATCATACGTATATCTAAGTATAACTAAATAAACTATCAAAGGTTTATTTTCATTGGATGATGTATGACTGCCAGATCTAGGGGTATAATTTTTAACAATTGACATTAATTGATCAATTACATCAGTTATAGTTCAAAAATCAATTACAATTACCTTTCTTATTTTATTTTGAATCAATTACAATTAATGGAAATTAGGATCAATTAATTAAAAGTACAATTATAACTATTCATTGTATCCAACCCTGTTAAAAGCTATTTTTGCTTAGATGGCACAAATAAAATTTGGGACCTACTGATCTTGTTTCAGAGGTCTACAACAAGAAAAAATGTGCAGTTTGATTTACAGATTGGAATAAATACAAATGCCAACAAAATCCTTGCTCCAAGGTTTAAATAAGTTTATTTTCACATGGGTACACACTGTTGTACACTGAATAAATACACAAAGTTAAGTAATTCTATTAAAACTCATCTAACTCTTAAAACTGAACTCATTCTATAGGGTAGTACCTATAGCCTAGTATAACTTGCAAAGCTGGGCACAAACCGTTAATCCGTTAATCGTTAATTAACGAAGTTAACTTTTTCGTTAACGATTTAACTTTTAAGTTAACTTTGAAAATCATTATCGGACTAATTAACTTCCGTTACATTTAACTTCCGTTAACTCAAGTCCGTTAACCCAAAAAGTTCATAAATAAACGTTTAAAAGTTTCTATTATTTTCAGTACTGAGCAGGTGCGCAATTAATCCGCCACTGTTAATAGTGATGAACGAATTTCCAGCTGAAGGTCAACAGCTTCAAAGACCAGGATGTCGACTTAATGAAAGAGTATGTCAAGGTAATATATTTATAAATTAATAATAAACTAGCGGGACTCGTGGAAATTCCACGATTTATTTTTTTTCTGGTTACAATTAAATGCAGGACCTTGATACAATAATAGCGTTGTTTACGTAAACGTTTAAGAATACAATTATTCCAACTATATTTATTTATTGCAATAAAGTTATATTTTTCTTAACACCAGCCAGTAGATACGTTTTAGTTTTGCTCATTCAATTATCGTTATATTATTGAGTAAAATACAACAGAATAATATTGCAGAATAATACAAATTTGAATTTCTACAATTTACTAATTCTCCATTGTTTTATTTCCAGATCATGTCACCTGTGGCCAAGCACTCGACAAGATCCAGGGGAGGAACAAGCCTACCTTGGGACTCTGCTGCCAACAGTTGCTGCGACAATCTTCAGGCTTAAGGACTTGAAGTCCAAGGGCCTCGTCTACTGCAGCGCCTTGGTCGACGCACTTTTGGCAGGCATCGACAAAAGGTTTGGGCCCCTCCTGGAGGATGACGAATGCCAGCTGGCTGCTGCCTTCCATCCCAGGTTTCGCCTCATCTGGTTGGACAAGTATGACAACACCAAGGTCGCCAGGGTGAGGAAAAGCATGGAGGGTACAGTCGAGGAGGCCATGAAGCAGCAGTCCAACGAAGTGGGCAGCAACAGTGGAGGCAGCAACAACGAGGAGGAGGAGGAGGATGACTTCTTCAGTGCTGTCATCCAGACAAAAGAGAGCAGCAGAAGCCACAGGTCACTCAAGGGCAAGGCCCAGAACTTGGTCAAGACCTGGCTGAAGACCAACTCCAAGGACTTGCTGAAAGATGCTGCCTTCTTGGGTGAGCAAGTGTTGGTGGACTTGTTCATCAAGTTCAACACAGCCATCCCCTCCAGTGCTGCAGTGGAGCGTTTGTTCTCTATGGGCAAGGACATCCTGAGAGCCAAGAGATCATCCCTGTCTGATGAAAACTTTGATATGCTAATTTTCATGAAGGGCAACATGCATCTCATGGACAAAATGGAGAACGAGAAGAAGAGGGAAAATTAAATTATATATATTGTGTTTTTCATTTTTTTATTATAATAAAAGTTAACGTTAACGGTTTATCGGTAACTTCCGTTACATGTTTAACGGATTAACGGTTAACGAAGTTAACTTTTTGGTTAACGGATTAGCGGTTAACGAAGTTAACTTTTTGGTTAACGGTGCCCACCACTGAGTATAAGGTACTTATATACGTACATAGCTTTACCTTTAAACAGGGTAGCAGGTTCAAAGTTCTTCACACTTTTGAATGTCCATATAAATTAATTAATTATGTAATTTAAATTACCTATATTATATAATTCTCTGAAATATACAAAAAAAAAAATTATAATAGGGCCGAATACTTATTCGACCAAATAACTGGGTTAGGTTAGATTAGATAATTACCGATTTTTTTGAAAATTAGCAGACATTATATATCTTAGTAAGAAAAATCTAATGGTATTTTTCTCAACACTCTAGCTCAAACAGTTCCAAAGATATTGTGCTCCAAAGTTTGGTGGAAAAAGGTACTTGGTCAAAAAGGAGGTAGGTATGGTCCACTGAAATGGCTGTAGCGTCTATACTAACTTAATCAACACAAAATATCTTATTCTAGGTTAAGGTAGACATATGTACCCAAACTTGGGTGAAAGGAGAAAACAATCGGTTGTGACATCAAATGACCCACACAAGGCCAAAGGTAAAAAAATAAGATCAACTTTATTTTTAACCACTGAGGTAAAATATGAATAGAAACAAAGTTGTAGATCTACTTAAAAGCTTTAAAACAGTGTTTAATTGGTCTCTGTAAGTCCAATAGGAGCGGAGATATTTCATGTTGAAATATGGTATGACCTTGGAAATTGACCTTTTTTTACAAAAATTCGAAGGGCCATATCTCCGGAACCATATGACCTAGAGTGTTGAAACAAGCGTCATTGTTTTTCTCAGAGATCTATAAGTGCCAATTTTCAAAAAAATCGGTGATGATCACGTTTTTTCGCCGTTGAACTGACGTGGAATGACCCCGGTGTTTTCATTCAACCATGATTTAGTGATTTTATTACATAACCTTTTGATTTTACAGCATGTGTTCAAAGTGTGTTCCACCATTTTGCAGGCACAGAGAAACTCGTCTACACTTGTTGTCAAACACTTTTTTTAGAGTGTTGGTTGACTGCGGAGAGACTTTTCGAGCGTACTGTATAAAGCATACATATGTATGCCTTATATATGTATAAGGCAATTTAGCTCAATTTTCAGAAAATTTGGCTAAATTTCTACAGATAGTCGATCTGCATCATCTGACAACATTGGTTACTTTTTTTTTTACGTAAAAATATATATATATACAGGGTGACCGAGAATTATCTGTACAAGTTTTGGCTGTTATTAAAAGTCAACCATGAAGTGTAGAAATTCCAGTGTTGTCCCATTTTACAGAGAATCTCATTAAGTTTTTTCTGATACCAAGTTTTGACAAGTTTTTTAGAAATTCCAGTGTGTCCGAAAATTATCTGTACAATTTCATCTTTTAATAAAATTCTTGATAACACACGTAAAATTCTTAAACAAGATTATTTAGAATCTGTATTTTCAAAAGTTTCTTTTTTTAAAGTAACGTTGTTACAAACATTCGATATGTGCACCATCAGTGATTCGCAAAACATCCAATCGATAATCCAAATGTTGCCATGTACGCTGCAGCATATCCACATCAATTCGCTCAATAGCAGCTGTGATTCTTGCTTTTAAATCATCAATGTCTGTCACCCGCGTACAAAAAAGAAAAAACTTGTCAAAACTTGTTATCAGAAAAAACATAATGAGTTTCTCTGTAAAATGGGACAACACTGGAATTTCTACATTTGATTGAGTGAGGCCCATGGTGTAATGGTTATCATATCTGACCGGCAATCGGAAGATCCCGGGTTCGATTCCCTGGTGGTTACCTCATTTTTTCATTTGTTTCGTTTTCTCTCTCATCTTGCGCGGATATTCTCCTATACAAGCGTCGTTCTTTACGTTAATTATACTGCGTGTTTGCAGTTTAATGTATATAATGTACGGCATGCGGGAGGTGCCCCTTGGGGCATTGGTTTCTGCGCGTATGTAGAGAATTACGACATTTGTTGAGTGAGGCCCATGGTGTAGTGGTTATCATATCTGACCGGCAATCGGAAGATCCCGGGTTCGATTCCCGGGTGGTTACCTCATTTTTTCATTTGTTTCGTTCTTCTCTCTCTCATCTTGCGCGGATATTCTCCTATACAAGCGTCGTTCTTTACGTTAATTATATATGTTTGCATTTAAATGTGTATAATAAGATAAATATAAGGAATTATATATATTATATAAAAGAAATTGCAGATTTAAAAGAGGACAATGTATATATGAACATCCCCCAATATGCAATTTCTTATACAATAATGGTCTTGTAAATTTGGAGACGGATGTAAATTCTACCACCCGACATTTGCAGAACTTACGCAAAATACGGAACCTGCAAATTCGGGAATAAATGCTACTATCAACATCTCCCGACGGACTCAACGAACAAAGGAAAAAGTTTAAATGACAATAGGAATAAAAATAACAATAGGAACAACAATCGGAACACAATAAGCGAACAAGAATTTTTTCAACATCTCAGACACCTTACGAATGCTAAATGTCATCCACATGCAGTTGACACAGCTGGAAACCCCCGAGCCAAATCGCTACCGGGCAAGAAGCTACCAATACAAGTAGGAGGAAACGGATCTCTTTCGGAGGATCATAGAGCAACGAATCAAGCGATATCGAAGGAAAACGAACTTGAAATGCACAAGGGGCAACGAAAAACAGAGAACATAAAAATTATCCTGGCTAATATTCAAGGAATAAGACCAAACCAATCACTCAATAAGGTTTCGTACCTGAAGGATTTATGGACGAAACAAGGGCACATCGCATGCCTCACAGAAACTCATCTTAAAGATTGCCAAGGAAATTGTGAAAACTGCGAACATTGTATTGATAAGAAAGAGATAAATATAGAGGGCTTCAACTTACTAAGAGCGGATAGAACGACGAGACGGAAAGGTGGCTGTGCTATATATGTACAGGAAGGTCATATGACAGAGACGATAATAAGTAAATCAAACAGCTATGTGGAACTCCTAGCAGTGAAAATAGAAAAACTAAACTTGATAGTAATAGTCATCTATAGACCTCCAAGCACCCAACCGAAAAATTCTCGGAGGCCATTGATGACATTAGAAAGCTAATAAAGGCCATAAACCCTCCATCCCCAATATAATGATCTGCGGAGACTTTAACTTCCCATTTATAAAATACAAAAAGGTGAATAGGAATATATATATTCACCAGGACAAGGGGGCACAAGAGAAGATCAGGAACAAGCAAAAATGTTGATGGCTCTCACAAACGAGTTTATGCTGACACAGGAGATAACAGAAAATACCAGAAAAAATAACTGCCTGGATCTGGTATTCACGAATAACACGAACTTGATTGCTGATATAAAAATAACCCCAACCATTATCTCAGACCACAACTTAATCGAGATATCAACAAATATGATGGCAGCATTAGAAGACAATACACATATTGTGGAAAGAAGTAAATTCGGGGCCTTTAACTTAAACTCGAAGACTATAAATTGGGAAGCAATCAGATCGCACATGGCCCAAATAGAATGGAGAACAATTTTCGAGAATAAAACAACTGAAGAAATGCTAACAACCTTGGAGGAAAAAACGCTGAGAATTTTAGAAAAATATGCTCCGAAATCACAGCCAAAAGGAAAGAGGAGCTGGCTAGAAAGGCAAAAGAGAAGACTATTCCGCAAAAGAAAGAGAGTGGAGGCGAAGTTAGGAAACTGCGGAGATAATGACAGGAAAACAATAAAAGAAAAACTGGAGGGTATCAATAGGGAAATACAAGCCCTGATTAAGGACCATACAGAGAGGGAAGAGGAAAAGGCGGTAGAAGCAATAAAGGAAAATCCAAAATACTTCTATAGCTATGCAAAAAGGAAAACAAAAACGCGCGCCGCTATTGGCCCTTAAGGAGGAGAAATAATGAACTAACCGACGATCCAAAAGAAATATCTGATACATTGAGAGCTCAATATGAATCAGTTTTCAGTACCCAAAAAGTGACAAAGCGATACCTGACATAAATGCATTCTTTGAAGAGGAATTGCAAGGAGAGTATATAACAGACTTTGAGTTTACACCAGAAGATGTAGCGAGAGCTATAGGACAAATGAAACTACATTCAGCTACAGGTCCGGACAATTGGAACGCATTATTGATTAAAAACTGTAAAAATGAAATAGCTACACCTTTATACTGGATATGAGAAGATCCCTAGACACTGGGGAAATACTGAGCATCTTGAAAAGAGCAAACATTGTCCCTATATATAAAGGAGGGGACAGATCTCAAGCAAAGAATTATAGACCAGTGTCATTGACGTCCCACCTCACCAAAGTATTTGAAAGAATGTTAGAGAGAAAATTTATGATTTCCTGGAGACACGGGAAAGATTCAACGAAAATCAGCATGGATTCCGGTCAGGTAGATCATGCCTATCACAACTAATAGAGCACTACACAATATCCTAGATGCACTGGAAGGCAATGACAACTACGATGTTATATACACAGATTTTGCTAAAGCTTTCGATAAATGTGACCATGGTATAATAGCACATAAAATTAAAGACATGGGAATAACAGGCAAATTGGGAAAATGGATCTACAACTTCCTTAGTGATCGTCTGCAGGTCGTCAAAATTCAAGGTATATCATCATCAGAATCGGAAGTACGCAGCTCAGTACCACAAGGGACAGTACTGGCCCCACTCCTGTTCATTATCATGCTAACAGACATAGACAGCGGAGTAAACAGAAATAGTATAGTAACATCCTTTGCAGACGATACAAAGATCAGCAGAAAAATCAGCGATGTACATGATGTGGAGGCCTTGCAGAGGGACACGAACAAAATATACAAATGGTCGGAAGACAACAACATGTCATTCAACGCCGAGAAATTTCAGCTCTTGAGATATGGTAGAAAAGAAGAACTTAAACAGACTGCATATTATGCTCCAGATAGACAGGAAATTCAGAGAAGCATGAAAGCGATTGATCTCGGGATAATAATGACAGATGATGCGAAATTCGAAACACAAAATCAGATAGCGATAAATAAAGCAAAAAGAGTCGCCGGACAGGTTCTAAGAACGTTCAAGAGAAGGGACAGGACAGTAATGATTCCCCTGCTAAAAACACTGATTATACCAAAACTTGAATACTGCTCAGTTTTGACGTCCCCATATAAAAAGGAAGAAACTAATAAACTAGAAGAAACGCAAAGGCATTTCACAGCCAAGATTGATGGCTGCAAAGAACTCAACTACTGGGAAAGACTACGTAAACTAAATCTGTACTCACTGGAAAGAAGAAGAGAGAGGTACATCATAATCTACATATGGAAAATGATCGAAAAACTGGTACCAAACCTAAAACTAAACCCAATTACCATTCAAACAACACTGGAAAATAGGAAAGGCAGAATGTGTAGTGTTCCCAAATTAAAGGCACGACAAGGGACCTCCTCAACCCTGAAGGAAAATAGCTTGGTTGTCAGGGGCCCAAGACTTTTCAACCAGCTTCCTAAGGACCTCAGAAACGTAACGGGGGTCAAAGTTGAAGTCTTCAAGAAAAGACTGGATGCCTGGCTCAGGACAGTACCAGATGAGCCGGGCGTGCCTGGCTATGTACGGTGGAGAGCGCAAGAAAGCAACTCGCTCCTCCACCAGGCCAGACCTAGAGGCGGGGCCACCAGCTTGACCTCCGTGTGAAGAGAGACCAACGCACGAAACAACATAAGGATAAGGAGTATATATATATATATAATATATATATATATATATATATATATATATATATATATATATAGGGTGATCCAGATAAATAGGACCCATAAAAAAAAGCCAAATATTCTTAATATTTAATTCCTTTCATAAAAATTATATATCATTCGAAAGAGTAGAGTTACAAGTTTATTATGAAATATTTATTTTTTAAAAATGACTCCTTTCAAATGTGCTCCATTAGTTGCCAAGCATTCCAGTGTTCTCGCTTGTAAGTTCTGCATCACTTTTGCAAGAGTATGCGGTGGTATGGCCTGTATCTCATTTGTGATGGCGGCCTTCAATTCTTGCAAGGTCGTTGGGTTATTTCTGTAGACCCTACTCTTTAAATATCTCCAGAGATGATAATCTAAGGGAGAAAAATCCGGAGACCTTGCGGGCTATTCAACGTCTCCAAATCTTGAGATTAACTCGCCTGGAAACGTTTGACCCAAAACTGCCATGCAGTTCCTCGTGGTATGGCAGGTAGCTCCGTCTTGTTGGAACCAGTGGTTTTCTAGACAAAGATCTCTTAATTTAGGAATAAGGAAATCGGTCAACATTTTTCGTAGCGATCACCATTTACAGCGACCGTGTTCCGGTGGAATCCTCGAAAAAGTACGGCCCTATGATCTGAGATGCAGTAAGACCACACCAAACAGTTACACGCTGACTATGCAACGGGACTTCGGTAATATTCAATGGATTTTCTGTTGCCCAGAAACGACAATTTTGTCTTGAAAGATTTTTGAAACTACACTTCTTCCATGCTCATAATATTGCTCATTACGAAACGCAGCTGTTCCACAGTCCATGCAGTCATCTTGAAGGGTTAGTTTTAACTAACACTTATTTTGTTTTGTATCTTATCTTGTCTTGTATTGTCAAAACCTATACAATCCTGTACAAACTTGTAACTATCCTCTTTCGAATGATGCGTATGCTTTTATAAAAGGACTTATACTTTAAGAGTTACAGGGGTTTCTTTTGGGTCCCATTTCTCTGGATCACCCTTTATATATGAGGGGTCGCGCGTCTTAAGATACCTAAGCGCCACCACAGGCGGAAACGTGTTTTTGATGGATATCACTATTTTCACCCTTCCTCTATCGCGTGGTTTGGGTTATAATGACCTTACGACACTAGAAGTATGGTTGAAAACCTTATGAAGAACTACTTTTTTCACCTCTATCGCCAGCCAAAAGTTCACCCAAAGTTCGGCATAATAAGAAAATCAAAAAATTAAGAAAAATATATATAAAATATAAAATATGAAAATCTATTCCAAAAACTCATCAACATCTTCATTAGCATACTTAGAACTCTAATTTAGCCAAAAATGAACGTTCTAGCTCAATTAATAACAGATACTATTGCGAGAATATTGCTGAACTTTGAAAGGAGGCGATTTCTGGCGAATTTTAATTTTGGCGCTTAGGTACCGTAAGACGCGGGACCCCTCGTATATTCGGTACATTTCAGAAGTTGCCCTGGCCTACTCACTTTTAAATGCGTTCCAACGCCCCTGCTGCTTTAAATTTAAACAACTCGTCAGCTTAAAGTTAAATGTTAAGTTCTCACTGGCTTAAAATTTCATTTCAAAATCGTTTGTATGGAATTATTTACACGTTGTAAAGTGAGCGTGGACCGACTAGATATTGGTAGGCTTTGTCTGATCTACCTAAACAAAATCATTGCCTGAAAATATGATCACTAGGGTGGAGCGAAAATGGCCGTTTTTTCAACTTTTCTTAAAAACCAAATGGGTAGTGTGGAAAATGTGCCAAATGGTCTTAAATGAAGGCATGCAAAGTTTGAGACCATTTGGACAAGTCTTTTAGGTGACCCCAGGGCATAGAATTTTTTTTGGGGGAAAAAAAATAGGCGATTTCAATATTTTTTCATTTTTTAAGAAACCCATCCCTTCTTTGCGGTAGCTTGTATTAGGTTCATTATAAGTCCAATCATCAAATAAGATTTACAGAATGAACAATTTTAATTATCTTGAGGTGCTCCCCAGGCACTCAAAGAACCATTATTTTCCATACAGCTCTTTGCTTATTCTGACTTACCCAGAACTCACCACGAGGAGGTGGCTGTATATCGAGTTCCACCCGTGCCCATCCCAACTACCCAACCTAGCAAGGCACTTCTAATCAGTCATCAACATTGCTAATAAGATGTCAATGAGTTCTGCTATTATATCTTATAACGAGTACTGAGACTTGGTCTCAAATTTAGGTACAGTATTAGTTTCCTTGAGGCAAGTATGGCCCTTATGAATCCATCTCTAGATTTCACCCCACAAACAGAAGATGATGCCTCAGTTACCAATTTAATTACTCTTTCCACTGCTTGTGTGTGGCAGGGATACTTCTTGATTTCAAGCTTGCCTCGTTCAGTTAATTGTTTTTCTATTTCACTGTCTGTTAGGCTCATTGCCAAAGGAGGTTCAGTTACTTCAGTTCTTTGCCAATTGTTCATCTCGGTGTAATCATTGCAGTCAAAATTCAGTTCGGGAATTTTTAAGTGACGAATTTCGCTTTTCTTTTCCTCCCTAGCTTTCTTGATTCTCCGCCATCCAAGCTCTCGTACATATTCCCGTTCATCTTGCAGCATTGATAGAAGGATGTTTTCAGGATGAGCGAAATATGCATTTCTTTGAATAACTGGACGAATTATATTCACAGTTTCTTTTTTCAGAGTTTTTGATAGTTGTATGGTTTTGCAAACATTCCTAGCGCCATAGACGACAGATGAATTTGATTTTATCTGAAACCACATCGGTGCGTACACCTTCATTACAATTCAACAATGGCAATTAGATTCTCTGTTGGATCTTCTGTTGACATATATAAACGGAGTATTCGATTTGCTGTTGTTAACCATCGAGAGTGGGACATCTTTCCTGGATTACGGGGAGGCAAATCTTCAGGAACATTTCCTGCCGAAACAGCTTTATGAATATATAGATATTTTTGGTCAGAACTTAATACCTCTGAATTGACTGACTGTATCTCTGAATCAATTGGTAAGAATTCTTTCAAAGGGAGCTTGTGACAGTCTTGAAGTTGTTTGCCAATTACACCTGCAAAGCCGCGCGAACCCGTTGTTTTCCCATCCAGATGTTGAATTAAATGACGCAATAGGAACTAATTTGCATGTAGTTGGCAAACAAACGACTTTAAAGGTTTTCCAAGTTTTCCTTCAAGTAATGTGCAAACACCCCCCTTGGTGGCTGTGTTGACGGCTGTTCCATCGCATCCAACTACGGTAATATTTTCAGTCGATATTTTTTTCTCGTCTAGAAACATCAAAATACCTATAGCTATGTTTTGTGCTGATCCTCCTTT
The DNA here is from genome assembly GCA_023014485.1 of Bathynomus jamesi. Classification (NCBI taxonomy): domain Eukaryota; kingdom Metazoa; phylum Arthropoda; class Malacostraca; order Isopoda; family Cirolanidae; genus Bathynomus; species Bathynomus jamesi. Next base: position 707,930 of record JAJOZX010001350.1, on the reverse strand, counting down.
TGGTGAGAAATGGCCAAGAAATTTTTATTCAGGTTCGGCAATAACAGCAATATGTTCTTCAAGAACATTTTTGCGGTAGAATTTGCAACCTTTCTTTTCCGATATAATTGTTGTATCTTTGCGACCATCGAAATAGATACTTTCGATGGTGGTTTCACTTTCTGTTGCTGCCTCTTTTTGCACTATTTCTTTTTTGCGTTTCCTCTCCCGTCGCATTTTCCTGCGATCTATGACTTTGGATGAATTTTCTTCAGAAATGATGCCAATATCTTGCAAGACGGAGGTTGATATCAAGGCAGCTGCGCGGTCAGACACTCCTGTTCTATCGCACGCCAGAGCTAAGGCAGATAAAACCGATTTCTGTTCCATAAATTTCTGCTCTTTTTTCTGCCTTTTTTGGGGAGGAATACAGGGTGTACATAAAGTCAGGATCTATTTTTGTGAAGCACTTGGAAAATATATGGAATGCACTCATAAAATGATAGTGGTAACATTTATTAAATAATTAAGAGTAGGATTCGACGTGACGCCCATCAGTATCCCTGCACAGCTCAAATCGTTCCGCAGCATTTCTAAACACATTCTGGAGCATTTGCGGGGTTATGTTATCTGCAGCAGTTCGTATACGTGTATGTAAGTTTTCAAGACTCGTAATCTTCGTCTGATAGACGTGCGATTTGATAAAGCCCCATGCAAAGAAATCTAAAGGGGTTAAATCTGGTGATCTCGCTGGCCAAGGTCTGTTGCTTCCGCGTCCGATCCAGCGATTTGGAAAACGTCCATTTAGATAATCCTGAACAATTTTGGCATAGTGACAAGGAGCACCATCATGTTGATAGACGACGGTACTAACAATCCTATTCCCGTCGTCTATCAACATGATGGTGCTCCTTGTCACTATGCCAAAATTGTTCAGGATTATCTAAATGGACGTTTTCCAAATCGCTGGATCGGACGCGGAAGCAACAGACCTTGTGTTGCGAGATGACCAGATTTAACCCCTTTAGATTTCTTTGCATGGGGCTTTATCGAGTCGCACGTCTATCAGACGAAGATTACGAGTCTTGAAAACTTACGTATACGAACTGCTGCAGATAACATAACCCCGCAAATGCTCCAGAATGTGTTTAGAAATGCTGCGGAACGATTTGAGCTGTGCAGGGATACTGATGGGTGTCACGTCGAATCCTACTCTTAATTATTTAATAAATGTTACCACTTTATCATTTTATGATTGAATTCCATATAATTTCCAAGTGCTTCACAAAAATAGATCCTGACTTTATGTACACCCTGTACTATAATTATCATCACATTGATCAGAGGACGTCTCAGTACTTCAGACCGACGTTTCTTCTGATAAATCAACTGCCTCTGATGTACCTTCTGCTAGGCTTCTCAGGCTGCGGGATTTCTAATTGCCGTTTTTTGTAGCCTTGTTTCAATATCTGCTACTCCGATGAACATTTTTCGCTCTGTTCGTTGATCCATCAAGAAATCCCGTTCTAAAACGGACTTTGGAAGCCTTCGTACAAGAGCATCTTTCAAATCACTTGCACTTGCATGCACCAATGTCAAATAATTTCTTAGCTTCATTTTTGAATTTATTTATTTTCTCTTTATAACTTTCATTTTCCCGCCGCCCCTTGAATCCTTTTAATATCGTTCGATACTTCTTGTGGTGTACTTTTAACATATCCAAAGTACGTTTCTCTGATAGCACTGGGATAGATGCTTTGGAGTAAATATCGATTATTTTCTTTGTAAGATTCTTCGCAATGACGTCTACGGAAGGATCTTTATTTGACGTTTGCTTTAGTCGATACCTTTCCCAGAGAAAACACTTCATCACGTCTTCATAAGTTGGAAGTTGACTCTCATTTAAGTCGTTACCACTGCCGAAAATGGGGCACAAGTTTTCTTGCCTCGTACGCGAGGTAGATGGTCTACTTGAGTCCTGCAACTTGAAAGAACAACGAATAGCACGGTCTTCTGTCACTGCCAGGCTGAGTCCGTGAGAGAGTGAGTCCGTGAGAGAGAGAGTGGTGATGTTGATGTATCTATCTATATCTGATGTATCTATCACTACCACTAAGTAACTACTGAAATATATTGACTTGTACAAATTCTTGAATACATACAATAAATGACATATTTTAGCATACTTTACCGTCTCCGGGGCACCTGTAAATGAACTCCGATTGCAATGTCGTTTTACAGTGATTATTTTTACACCAAATGGCACCTTTTCCCGACTACCCACGTTCGATTTTTTGAAAAAATTTGTATTTCGCTCCACCCTAATGAACACACTATAAAATGACGGTTTAGTCACTAAAGAAAAATATATCCTTTCCTTGAGAAAACGTTACAGTGCATTATGATTTTCAATTTCTAGCTTCATTTTTCATGCTTATTAAATTTTTACTTAATTATCATTAGTAGTAATTTATGTAAGATTATTATTGAGGATTAAGTGAGTTGGCAGTTCTGTGGATTATAGAAGTTATATATATATATATACTGTATAGTAGACTAGCTGTTATGCCCAGCACTTGCTTTGGGTGGGTTGATTGTATTAAATTTTAATTATTTTTAATTTTTAGTTTTTAATTTTTCGTCGTATCACTCTTTAGGTTAAAAATATTTTACATATACCTAGCTAGCGCTGTCAGTCTGTCCGCAGAAAAAACTTTTACGTTTCTCAACCGATTTCGACCAAACTTAGTATGGTGGACAGGGGTGATGAGTAATGAGCAAAAATTACTGGGCCCGAAGGCCCAAGCACCGCAATAAAACTATAGAAAAGAACGCAGCCATGAAAATCTTGAGCTTCACATTGTGTCAAGATTTGTGAAGCTTAAAATTTTCATGACTAGTTTTATTGACCAAATAATTGAACCCCAGTAATTGGGGGACTGCAAGCCCCCCAATTACTGTCGGTTCAATTATTTGGTTAATAAAACTATAGAAAAGAACGCAGTCATGAAAATCTTAAGCTTCACATTGCCACCCGTAATAATAATAATCATTCCCTCAACTTTTTTTTCCTCTAATATTATCCTATTTGTAAAAAAATTCAACTCTTTTTAGAGATCCAAAACTTCAGACACACACACAGAGACGCACAGTCGCACACACAACTTGATTTTATATAGTAGAAAAAATATACATGCAAAATTTATCCCCAGCAGGATTCAAACCCTTGGCCCTTTGACTTCGAGACCCGTGGATTGACTATTTCGCTACGACAGGAAATATTAGCTACAACATGGCAACGTTTTATCCCCCAGGGAAACTCTCAAAGCGTTCATGTCAAGGGGTGTTTTAGGCAAGGTTGACAAAAACCCAGCAAAAATCCAACTTGTTTTTGCTGGGTTTTTGCCAACCCTGGTTTTAGGTTGCTAGCCAGGTTGTTGTTAACGTTTTTTATCGTAGCTTAATTGTGAACGCCCAGGTCTCCAAATCAGAGGGCCCGGGTTCGAATCCTAGTAGAGGATAAATTTTGCATGTGCGAAAATGCGTGGTTTATGCGTTTTATATACAAAACAAAGGTATTGCCTTTAAAATTAGAGAGAAAACGGTATGACAGCATGATACTTACGTACTAGTAGACCTTATTATATACAGTAGAACCTCTTTCACCCAGAAATCCAGATAACGGAAACGCCCATAATACGAAAAAATAATGGCATCTCACCCGTGATCGATTATCCAAAAAATCATCCATCATTCAGGATCGCCGCCGTAGTTCCGGTAGCCGCCGCTCCACCATGCGGCGCTGCGGTTGGTAGTAGACTGAAGACGCGTCCTGGTTATTTACAAAGCCACACGTGAGCCAAACGGCACATTTTTCCTGATTATTTCGCAGTTATGGCCGATCCAAAGCTTTCTATTATGGGTGCTAGCGATGGTGGCAATGACAGTAACGGCAGTAAAAGTAGTAAAAGACCATTATTTGTCGAGAGTAGCGAAGAGTTGGAGCCAAGAAGATGGGTGCTGGGAAATCAAGTGGTGACGCGAAACGGCAGAGGAATGTGCTAAGCATCCAGCAAAAAGTAGAGTTATTGAAAAAACTCAATCACGGTGTAAGTATCGCTCAGCTTCAGAGAAGACGTGTTGGCAATCGACCATCTATGACTTGAGGATGAGGATCCAAGAAGTTTTACGCAGAAGACGACTCGGTGAAGGAAATAGCTAAACGCAAAACAGTACCTACAAACTTTATTTTTTATTTTTTTCTTTCTGAAATTACATACCTATAATACATAAAATACAATGTTTTATTATACAGTAGAGTCATTTGATTTGTTTTATATACGATACAGTACATGTGTATAAAATCTGTGTTTATTAATCATTATTAAAGGGGTGAAATTGTTTCGCATCACAACCTATGCTATATCCATTAACCGGAAATATCGTTTATCCGGAACAATCCTTGTTCCCGACCATTCCGGATAAAAGAGGCTCTACTATACATTGCCCGAAAAGTCTACCCCCCCCCCCCCCTGCGAAATACTGTACATTGAAACTCGACTCTATGGGAAATATTTTTATTTATGGGACCATATAATGTTCAAAATGTTGTTCACCATTCAGTTCAAAGCCATTAATGTAATTAATAAAATTTGATTAATACAATTCTCATTAGGTAGAAACTTCTCGGACACCCTGTACTTGCAGTAAAATCTTCATTCAACCCGATATTAAAAGTATAGATACTGTAATTTCCATCAGTGATCAGTATGCCAACTTTTTTTTTCAATATACAGTATACGTTCGTTAGCAAACTATTTCTCATTCCGTATCATCAGAAAAGAAAAGCTAACATTCAAATAGACAGTCAAATACCACACTGAGAAGTTAAACTACTTCCTCCTTCCCCAGAACAAAAACCCACTGTAACTCATTAATCGAAGAAAAGATACAGCGACATTTTGACATATTTACATCATCTGTATAAAAATTTTCATCTTCAAAGTGATGCAGAGATCATATATATATATATATATATATATATATATATATACATACACACACACTTGCTATTGTTGAAAAATTCTTGTATTAAAATAAAAGACCTTCAATTTATTCTGCTTTCAGAGTGTATTTGAAAGGTCTCGTTATAATTAACTAGTACAGTTCCCGTCACTTCGCTGACGGTTAGACAGGCTAAACTACAAAAAAAGAACCCAGCCGTGAAAATTTTGGGCTTCACATTGTGTCAACATTTCTGAATCTGGTATCTCCCAAAACCTCTTCACCCCCATTCAACTTGGGGGCTAACCCCCTCCCCCATTACCCCCACCCCTCCCCATTACCACACCAATCTCCCATTACCCCCACCCCCACCCTTCCTCCAACCCCCACCCTTCCCCCGTTGCTTAACTACAGAAAAGAACACAGTCATGAAAATCTTGAGCTTCACATTGCCGCCCGTAATACAATTTCTGAATTTTTTTTACAATTTCTGAATTTTTTTCTCACAATTTTTTCTAACAATTTCTGAAAGTGTGACAGACGGACAGACAGACGGACAGCTCTCTTATTATAGTATAGATTATGTTGTGTATGTAATGTTATTTCGTGTTTCAACGCACCAAAACTGAATTTAGTTTTTGGAGTGTAACGCATTTTATACCTCCAACTTTTTCAAGAGTAAATCCACAATGAGAAATGGTTTTACGCCTTTAATTAATCTTATCTTGAATGAGAATATATATACACATCATCAAAAATCTAACGTTTCCCAAATGTTTTGGAGTGAGAAGGCAGACACGCTCGGATATAAAATACAGAAGCTAATGAAGAACAGAAGGTAGAAACTAAACTATAGACATTCATTCATTCACCGGCATCCTGGTGGACCAGCACCCCTCCCCCACTCTCTAAATTCCACACCTGCGGCGCTTCATACACCATGCGTGTTGTTGGTGCTACCCTAAACCTCCTTGTTTAAAAACCTATAATTTTACATAGTGGATGGACTTAATTTAGAGTTAAGAATTTCCCGTTTGACCTAAATAAATTGTCATTGTCATATTCCTCTTTTTCTTCGATATTTCATTGGTCTGGCTTGAGTAGAATAACGTCACTGACGGCTGTGATTGAAGGTAGACTTCATAAGTGGGCAACCCTCCAATCATGTCCTGACTTCGGTCTTGCCATGTAATTATATTCCTAAAAATACACCGTCTGTCATACCAAAACGTTACGCTTGTGTGTGTGTGTGTGTGTGTGTGTGTGTATTTTCTTTTCGCCTCATACATTTTGAGAATTTTTATGTTTATCTTTTTAATTTGGTTCACTTGTTAAGTCGAGTAAATTTTAAACAATGGTGTTAAACATTGGGCATTTGCTAATAATGATCATCTTAATTTAGATTAGGTTTTCAGAGGTCTTTACTGAATATTAACAAGCTATTTTGTATGTATTTCAGAGGTTTACTAACAGCATGAGCTAAATCACTTCCTGGACCCCTTTCCTTTTTGGATGGGGTCCAGGGTTCATGTTGCTATCTACTTCAGTTTTTAAGAAGAACCAAATACATATTTTGTAAGTACCCTCGAGTGAATGGCATTTCTATTGTTTTTTGACCGTTAATAACATATACGTTAATAATAACACACGGCAAAAATGTGATACGAATCTTAAAAATGCAGTAATATGTACAGAGGGTTGACAAAAATAAATAGACACCTTAAAGTTTTCTATTTTATAAATAAAAGTTAATAAATAATAATAGATTTATTGAGTCAATATATTTAGAATCGTGTTGCTTTCCCCTTGCATTATGTAAAGCTTGACACACGTTCTGGCATTCCATTAATGAGCTTTGTCATTTGTTTCTTGAGGACAATCTGTCAAATTCTTTGTATATTAACGTGTCAAACTTGAGGGATAGCGTAAGATTCTGACATTGTAGAAGAAAGAGTCGTTATGAATATACTTTATTAGTGTCTGTGAATGTCACTATAAAATTTATTAAAATACTTTAAATCTTTGTATTGGACAGTAGTTCATAAAAAAAAACCTGTTCTTGTGTAATAGTGCATGTTTATACCATCACGCGAAATGTTTATATTGCCTGAAACATTTTGTAGCCTATATAACGTCATTCCATTAACAATTAACTTCGTAGTGAATCTACGTTATGGCAAACTGATATCGCAGCCTAGTTTATCTTAGATCAATTTAGGATAATTATTTTCCATCTCCCGTATGGAATAGAGATATTACAAATTTTTTAATCGTAATACTGTGAAAATGCATCGGTATTATTCGGTAGATAATAGAATACCAAGAAATTGCTCTCTATTATTTTAGTCTTGTTATAGCAAATGGTTTTTTCGAAAACTTTGACGTTTTTTCATAACTTTGAAACTTTAGCAAACCAAACAGAAAATATGCCTTTTTCTCCATTTGAAAATCACTATTGCCAAGCTTGGCCACAACCTATACAAGATCTCTGATACTAAAATGTATAATAATAATAAATACTGATGTTAATATAATTAAGGGTTCGCTGTAAAGAATATTTGTACAACTCTTCATTTGAATAATTTAGATGTCAAATATATTAATTTCAAAGAATTTTGTGTAAAATCAAAACCTATGTTCTAGGTTTTTGTGAATATACCAAATAGTTGATATACGGTTAGCACAAATATATTATGATGTTTGTTTATACAACCATACTATCTAGTGTGCCATTTCTGTGTGCATAACGTAATTCTCGAGCTAGTTTCTAAATTCTCCCATTTCCTGTAAAATTTCCTTGGCTACTTTTTCCAGGGTCAAGGTATTTTCTTCAACCTTTTACCGTACCCGCCTTTGGCGGGGAGGGAGCGGAGGGTGGAGAGAGCGCGTTATGTTTTTCTATACAGTTTTCTACTACTTAAACTATGAATGCAGCGATGGATATATATATATATATATATATATATATATATATATAACGTAAAGAACGACGCTTGTATAGGAGATATTCCGCGCAAGACGTTATTTATACTGCGTGTTCTTTGCAGTTGAATGTATATATATATATATATATGGGATTGAACTCAGAATGGTCCCCTGAGATGTTTTCATGATACACACAGACCGTGCATGGAACAAGGAACTCTTCTGGGAAAATTAAATCCACTATAGTCCGAATAAGTAATGGTAAATGACAAATACTACAGTTTTTTCTTTTTCATGATGTTAGCCCGACGTGGGCAACGGGTCATTCACAAAAAGGCCTCAAAAATAAGCTTCCCTCACCAGCTATCTGCAAAGCAGATAGGATCCAGCTTTGGGACAGGATCTAGGGGTTACAGCTACACCTAGCCTACTATATCATCCTGTTCCTTGTTCCATGTACGGTCTGTACATATATATACGCACTAAATAATTTGTCTGAGCATCTACTTATAATCATTTTTGGTTGTTAATTAAGAGAGTCTCTCGGCAGATTTAAATATACTGTATATTTATTCGTGTCTCCAATGAAGCTCACTTTTTATTGAAACTAGTACAGTTCCCGCCGCTTCGCTGACGGTTAGACAGGCTAAACTACAAAAAAAGAACCCAGCCGTGAAAATTACCCCACCCATCCCCCATTATCCCCACCCCCCCCTTCCCCATTGCTAAACTACAGAAAAGAACACAGTCATGAAAATCTTGAGCTTCACATTGCCGCCCGTAATACAATTTCTGAATTTTTTTTACAATTTCTGAATTTTTTTCTCACAATTTCTGAAAGTGTGACGGACGGACGGACGGACAGACAGACAGACGGACAGCTCTCTTATTATAATATAGATTAGCGATATTTTATAATTATAAGAAAAGCTGAGAAAAAGAGATTTTGATTTTTTTTTAAATTTATATATATAATATATATATACCTATGATGCACATTGCACACCCACAAGGAAAAAGAATAATGATTCCAAGGCCTTTCGTGTTGTAGTGTTTAGATTATTAAAGAGCCTATTTAGCCGATATATTAGGGATGCAACAGGTAATTAAGTATCTGTCCAGCTATAACAGTCGAATTTAACACCGACACAACCTTAAGGACTTTCGAAAGAACACGCCGGCAGGCCTATTTTAGTTTTTTATTTGAAACACTAAATTAATTTACATTTACAGGTTATTAGGGCGAGGTCGAAAGTTAATACATAAAACAGCACCGAGAGAGAGAATTTGGTAATTTTCGATTTACATTAAACTGACAAGCTATACTTACAAAATTTTGAGAGCCCCAACAACCTGTGATCCTGCCTGAACAACCTCTAGAATTCAACTCCCCGTATGTAGGAACTTATGGTACCCTTGTAGAGGGTTTTCCCCCTACTTCTTCCCCCAATTCCCCATACCCAACCGACACACCCACCCATATATAAAACCGTTACAAATCTCTGAGAAGTTACAACAGACATCTTAAATTTATCTTTTCCAAAACGACTATATAAAACTATATTAAAAGTTTAATTCGAAATACTCAGCCATTTCTCTCGGTGCCCTTTATTAAATTTATTACAAATCATTATAATTTCAATAAACAACCCAAAACATTCTCATTAAATACAATTTCAATCCAACAAACAATAATTTATCGTAATTTGAACATTTATAAAAAACATTATAATCTTTAAGAAATATCATTATTAATCTTCTTAACTAGGCATTACTACACTCGCCTCACCCCCTTGAAAATAAGTTTGACACTAGGAAAACTTATTAATATAAATTTATTTAGTCAAATTGAGTTTAGAAATAGACAAGAAATAATTAGAATGACAAATTTCACCGTCAGATATTTTGTATCATTTTATAAAAATCGAAAACTTTATAATGTTCACATTTGCATAAAATAACATTTCACACTAATAAATAATTAAATTACAACCTGTAACTAATCTATACATGCCAAAAAAAATAACGGAAATTTTCTTACAGTGGCTACACAAATCCCAAGTTCACAATCTATTCCAGCGATTCCTCATCAAAGATCGCTTTACATTCGAAACAATTATTTGTATAGTTATACAGTTACTATCAGGGCAACATAGAAAAAAAAATAAGAAAAAGTTTACATAAAATACTGACCAAGAGCGCACATACTATTTCACGAAAAACGCAACAAATATGGGCAATAATCGCACCCTTTCACTTATAATTTCATTACATTACTTTGCTGGACGTTGTTTAGATCACACTCCGCACGCTGACAACGGACTTCAATTTTCAATCGCAGCTCTCCTGCTCACTTCGCTAGAATGCAAGGGATTGCATCAATCAACATGCAACAGGGCAGCACGTTTTAATGGTTCCGCTCTCTCTCCAAATGGCGAAAAAAAAAAACAAGAGACGTCCAATTCTAAAAGGATCAGGGGGGGGGAGATATACTGAAAGCGGGACCACGCGCTGGAATTGGACGGAATTTGCAATTCTAGAAGTCGATGAAGAAACTCGCCTTGTCTCATCTCCACTTTTGTCGGTGAACGCTGCTCTTCCTACGTCCAGCTGAAAGACTCTTCTACTGGCAACAATCAACCGATCACTCCGCCGTAGGCCGTTTCCCAACGAACCTACTGTATGTCTGTATGGACAGTACAGTCATAGACACACGTTCAAGCTCTCGTGGCCTGTCTACCGCGTGTTACAACACATATTTAGCGAAGCATTCGAGCAGCGTGACCAGCTACTGCCCGAAAAATACCAGTAGACCATCTTCGATCGAAACTTTCGTGTGCCAAGACCCTGCACACGAAGTTTCTCTTCTCTTCCGAAACTGTCCTGCGCCAACTGCATGCGCATTCGGTTCCTCTCTTCTATCTCTTCTCTTCCGAAACCATCCTGCGCCAAGTCCCTGCGTAGTCTGGGTTTCTCTTCTCTCTCTCTCTCTCTCTCATTGGTGATCGATCACCTATCCGGTCGACTAAACTCACTGGATGGAACTCGGATTCAACTTGGTTGACTCCAAACCGAGCCTTTTTAAATTTTGAATTTCTGCACTGCTTATCATTTCATATTTAATTTATCGAATGTTCTCGACAGTTCACTTCGAAACAATAACTACACATTTGCTCTGGCCAAATTCACGGAAAGAAAAAAATTACACATCTCAAAATTTCGCAAAAATTTATCAAATCTAGCTACCAATAAGGTCACTTATGGCAGTTACAGCGGAGAAGATAAAAAAGGTCATAAAACGTACGAAACAAAATTATACAGTATAAATATAAAAGCGCCCATACATAGTAACTGTTAGTAATACAAAAGACAAAAATGAACCCCAGAAACTTCATGTCATCCATTCTCTGACAATCATGAACCCTCTTGCTTTGAGGAGGAGCACACAAAGACGCCACAAAAACGTTACTGGCTATCTAGAAGGCTCCATTTCCGAGTGTACACTTGAGCTAATGTTTCAAATGCATTAGTTAACTCCGACTGAAGGTTTAAACAATAATAATTTTCCAAAACTGTTATTAAAAAGTTAAAAAAATTTAAATATTAACAACCCAAAACATTCTCATTAAATACAATTTCAATCCAACAAACAATAATTTATCGTAATTTGAACATTTATAAAAAACATTATAATCTTTAAGAAATATCATTATTAATCTTCTTAACTAGGCATTACTACAGTGTATTCAGAAGTACACCTCGTCAGGGAATGAAGGGAGAAGGCGAGATGACAAAAATACAGTATATACGTATGTACAACGGGACGGAAAAATAAAAAGATTAGCACCTGATTAACGAGAGTTAATTAGAGGCAAAAGGATATTGTCAATTTTGTACATTCCTGCACTGTTATTGAAATTTTTAAAATAGATAAATGCACGTTCTAGAATATTCCTTTCAATTATATCTGTTTTTAACGAGCGCTTTAGAACTATCCCACTTGATACTATGATTACATCTATGTACAGGGTGGGCCGTAAGTTTCCATACATAGGAAAATTTAAACGTTTGTTTTTATGTTTCACATACCCTAAGAATATGCGTTTGTAAGATCTTGTTTACTGATGAAGCAAATTTTTACGTCACTGGAGAGGTTAATCGGCAAAACATACGTTATTGGAGTAATGCTAACCCTAACTGGCTGAGTCCGACGAAGATGCAAGGTGCCGGTAAAGTGATGGTGTGGGCCGGGATATGGGGTGACAGAATTATTGGACCAATTTTTGTCAGTGGAAATCTTAATGCCGAAAGGTATCTTAACATGTTGCAAGAAGAGATTTTCCCATCCCTGCTAAACGAGGAAGGTAACTTCCCAGTTTACTTCCAGCAAGATGGAGCTCCACCTCATTATGGTCTTCACGTGCGTCGGTATTTGGATCAGCAGCAGTTTCCGGATGCTTGGATTGGTCGGCGTGGTCCTGTGGAGTGGCCCCCCAGATCCCAGATCTCACCCCCCTTGATTTCTATCTTTGGGGGCACTTGAAGGCCATGGTGTATCAGGAAAAGATACGAGACATAAATCATCTAAAGGAACGTATCACCAACGCCATTACAAGCATAACGTCAACTGTGCTAATGCGTGTTCATCAACAGTGGGGAACACGTATTGAAATGTGTTTTCAAAACAATGGCAACCATGTAGAGCATATTATATAAATAAAAATGGTTGTCCATAAAAAAATGTTTATTTTTCCTATGTATGGAAACTTACGGCCCACCCTGTATACATATGGTTAAACAATACATTAGAATTATTTGCTGTTCTACACGCATATTTATGGTGTTTTACCCTAATATCTAACATTTTACCCGTTTGGCCTATATATACTGAGTTAAATTTTATGCATCGATAGAATGCACACAATCAACCACATTATCCGGGCTAGCCTTTATTAGGCGTGATTTAACAGTATTATTATATTTAGACTATACTGATACCAATTGCTTTAAGTAAAGTCGGAAGATATTGAAAATTAACATGGTAAGGTAGGCTAAGGATATTTTTACATTCAAATTCCTTCACAGTTACACTATTATAATGCCTATTCTTGGCTTTCCTAAGGCAGTTATCTAGAAATGAAATAGGATAAAATAATTCAGTACCAATATTCATGACATTGCATAACTCGGAATCTAAAAATTCAGGACTGACAACTCTCAATGCTCTAAGAAACAGCAGAGAAAATAGAAGATTTAATCGAGGGATGATGGTCAGAATAAAAATGCACACAAGTTATTATTAGTAGGCTTACGAAAAACTTCAAATTTGAACTGATTCAAGCATCTCCAATTTTTAGATCCAGAAAGATAAGCTTCCATCATTTTCTTTTTCAACCGTGAACTTAATAGATGAGACTAAATTGTTGAGCCTACCAAGAAATAAGTAAACATCCAAATTGTTAAGCCAAAGGCATAAAATATCATCTATATACCTGTACCAAAACGGTTAAAATTAAAATAGTAGGTAAAATTCTCCTTTCAAAACATTCCATATACAAGTTAGCTAATACCGGTGAGAGGGGATTACCCATTGCCAATCCAAACGACATAGCATAAAACTTATTTTCAAACTGAAATTTACAATCTTTGACGCGAAGCTTAAGTTGAAGTTTATCGTAAGCCTACTAATAATAACTCGTGTGCATTTTATTCTGACCATCATCCCTTGATTAAATCTTTTATTTTCTCCGCTGTTTCTTAGACTTAGAGCATTGACAACTCTCAATGCCTATATATAGGCCAAACGGGTAAAACGTTAGATATTAGGGTAAAACAGCTTAAATATGGGTGTAGAACAGCAAATAATTCTAATGCATTTTTTAACCATATGTATAGATGTAATCATAGTATCAAGTGGGATAGTTCTAAAGCGCTCGTTAAAACAGATATAATTGAAAGGAATATTCTAGAATGTGCATTTATCCATTTTAAAAATAATTTCAATAACAGTGCAGGAATGTATAAAATTGACAATATCCTGTTAAAATACCTTTTGCCTCTAATTAACTTTTGTTAATCAGGTGCTAATCTTTTTATTTTTCAGCCCCGTTGTACATATGTATATATTTTTATCATCTCGCCTTCTCTTTTCATTCCCTGACGAGGTGTACTTCTGAATACACGAAAGGGCCTGGAATCGTTTTTCTTTTTCCTTGTGGGTTTGCATCATTCATTCATTTCACGTGTTTAATTGTAAAATTCATCATTATATATATATATATATATATATATATATATGTATGTATGATGAATAAAACCACGAAGGAAAAAGAAACACAAAGTGGTGCTCAAGCGCTTTCGTCTGATGACATCCTCAGGAACACTGAAGTAAAAGGAGAGTTCAAGACAATATATAGGTTACAAAAATATATATTCAGTGTGTGTATATATATATTATATATATATATATAGTAAGTATAAAATAAAAATTGTGGGAGAAGCAAACACATTTGTACGGAAAACTAACAATTTTAGCACTTTGCTCGAAATTCAACATAAAATGGCTTGTTTACAACCAATTTTTTATAGTTATTGTCTGAATGATACATAGGTCACAAAAGAATAAAGAAATGAAAATAAATATAAATTGGAAGCGAAAATAGCTAAAAAAAATTACAAACTGATGCCTAAATGATATATAGGTCACAACCGAAATACATAAAGAAATAAACCCGCGGATAAAAACATAAATAATTGTAAGCGGAGCATACAAATTCAAGTTCAATTGGAAGGTTTACAATCAATTTAATAGATGATGCCAAAATGATATATATGTCACAAAGAAATAAACCTATAAAATAAATTGAAACATAAATTGTAAGAGAAACACACAAATTTGCAAATAACTTTAACATGAGTAAAGGTCTGTTTTCAACTCTTTCCCGTTGCTCTGAATTCTTTCAGAATAGATTTAAACAAGGGCAGGCTGCTAAACCTTTGGTAAAAAAAATTTTGTTTTGTCTCTTTTTTTTTTTTTTCCTTATAAATTTGTATGCTTTTCTTACAATTTTACTTTTCAATTTATTGTTGTATGCGTATTTCTTATATATGTGTATGTTTGTGTATATATAATATAATATATATATATAATATATATTATATATATATATATATATATATATATATGTGTGTGTGTACATGTATGTATTTCTTATATTTTTTTTTATATACATTGAGGCATCAGTTGTAATTTTTTTCCAATTTATATTTTTTATTTCTTTATTCTTTTGTGACCTATGTGTCATTCAGACAATAACTATAATAACCTTTGGTAATTTTTTCCCTTATATATATATATATACAGGGCGTCCCAAAAAAATGTATACACACTTTAACAGCTGATAGCTCAATTGATGTTTCTTTCTTTCCAAGTTAAACCCATTAGAATTAATAATGGCAGTCAGACTAAGCTTTGAACAAAGGAAATTCATTCTAAAATGCTACTGGAAGTGTGAAAACGCAGTTTTCAGAATGTCCACAAGAAGCGTTCCGAAGACCACGGACATCGACAAGCCCCACAAAGCAAGAAAGAGTACTGGAAACGTATCACCAAAGTCCAAGAAAATCTGTGCGGCAAGCGAGTCGTGAGGTAGGAATTTCAGAATCGTCTGTCCAACGCATTTTGAAGCGCTGTCAATGGAAAAGTTACATTCCAAGATTAGTCCATGCTATTAATGAAGATGATCCGGACCGAAGAGTGGAGTATTGCGAGTGGTACTTGCACGATGTGGATGTGGATTGGACGAAGGGGTTTCGTAGAATACCCTCCGCGTTCACCAGACCTCACACCACTAGACTTTTTTTATGGGGATACTTAAAAGACAAAGTCTACGCTATAAAACCTGCAACAGTCGCTGAATTGAGAGCAGCCATTGAACGAGAATGCACACAAATACCAAACGAAATGTTTCGTGATGTTTGCGATTCCATTGCTTCGCGTTATCAGCAGTGCCTGGACCAGAACGGACGTCAGTTTGAAAACAGGCGTTGACAAACAATTAAATAATGTCTGTAGATTCTATTACATTTTGAAAATGAAATGTATTTTAATAAACACTGCCTTTATAATTATTTAAAGTGTGTATACATTTTTTGGGACGCCCTGTATATATATATATATATATATATATATATATATATATATATATATATATATATATATATATGTCGTATATATATCCTATATATGTCGTATATATTCTTATAGTTCTTTATATATCATTTAGGCATCATTTTGTTTTCCAGTTCATATTTATTTGTACTTTTTTATTCTTTTGTGACATATGTATGATTCAGATAATAACTATAAAAACCTTTGGTAATTTTTTTTCCCTTATAAATTTGTTTCTCTTACAATTTGTTTCAATTTATTGTATAGGTTTATTTCTTTATTTTATTTCTTTGTGACATATATATCATTTTGGCATCATCTATTAAATTGATTGTAAATCTTCCAATTGAACTTGAATTTGTATGCTCCGCTTACAATTTTTTGTTTTTATCCGCGGGTTTATTTCTTTATGTATTTCGGTTGTGACCTATATATCATTTAGGCATCAGTTTGTAATTTTTTTATCTATTTTCGCTTCCAATTTATATTTATTTTCATTTCTTTATTCTTTTGTGACCTATGTATCATTCAGACAATAACTATAAAAAATTGGTTGTAAACAAGCCATTTGAATTTGTTGAATTTCGGGCAAAGTGCTAAAATTGTTAGTTTTTCGTACAAATGTGTTTGCTCCTCCCACAATTTTTATTTCTATACTTACTATATATATATATATATATACAGGGTGGGCCGTAAGTTTCCATTCATAGGAAAATTTAAACGTTTGTTTTTATGTTTCAGATACCCTAAGAATATGCGTTTGACGAAAGAGCAACGAATTGAAATCATACTGATGGCTGGGTCGGGAAGCAGTCGCATGGTTGCAATGAACTTTAACAGACAACATGGAACGAACATCACACACGACACTGTGGCAAAACTTATTAACAAGTTTCAGAAAACTGGAAATGTTGCAGATCAACCGCGAAGTGGTCCAAGACGTACAGCCACCGATGAAGACACAACAGCTACGATACTTACAGCGCTTACACGGAGTCCCAGAAAAAGTACACGACGGTTGTCTGCAGAAAGTGGTGTCAGCAGATCGAGTATCAGGCGCATTTTGAAAGCAAACAAATGGCATCCATACAAATTATGGTCTTCACGTGCGTCGGTATTTGGATCAGCAGTTTCCGGATGCTTGGATTGGTCGGCGTGGTCCTGTGGAGTGGCCTCCCAGATCCCCAGATCTCATCCCCCTTGATTTCTATCTTTGGGGGCACTTGAAGGCCATGGTGTATCAGGAAAAGATACGAGACATAAATCATCTAAAGGAACGTATCACCAACGCCATTACAAGCATAACGTCAACTGTGCTAATGCGTGTTCATCAACAGTGGGGAACACGTATTGAAATGTGTTTTCAAAACAATGGCAACCATGTAGAGCATATTATATAAATAAAAATGGTTGTCCATAAACAAATGTTTATTTTTCCTATGTATGGAAACTTACGGCCCACCCTGTATATATATATATATATATACTGTATATATATATTTTTGTAACCTATATATTGTCTTGAACTCTCCATTTACTTCAGTGTTCCTGAGGATGTCATTAGACGAAAGCGCTTGAGCACCACTTTGTCTCTCTTTTCCCTTCGTGGTTTTATTCATCATAAATATTTTTCACGTGTCACTTTCGTGAAATAATTTATATATATATATATATATATATATAACTGCAAACACGCAGTATAATTAACGTAAAGAACGACGCTTGTATAGGAGATATTCCGCGCAAGATGAGAGAGAGAACGAAACAAATGAAAAAATGAGGTAACCACCCGGGAATCGAACCCGGGATCTTCCGATTGCCGGTCAGATATGATAACCACTACACCATGGGCCTCACTCATTCAAATGCCCCTTGGGGCATTGGTTTCTGCGCGTATGTAGAAGAATTACGGCATTTGAATGAGTGAGGCCCATGGTGTAGTGGTTATCATATCTGACCGGCAATCGGAAGATCCCGGGTGGTTACCTCATTTTTTTCATTTGTTTCGTTCTCTCTCTCTCATCTTGCGCGGGATATCTCCTATACAAGCGTCGTTCTTTACGTTGAATATATATATATATTATATATATAGCGTGTCCCAAAGAAATGTATACCCACTTTGTTCGATAATACCAGCTATGAGGATAATAAATATATACTTTTTATATGTTTTTTAATAAAGAATTTTCTCCTGAATCTAAATATGTAATTATTTTTATTAAAAATTGAAAAACAAAAAAGTTACAGATGTTTAAATTATAATTATTATTTTCGAGACTTCATGTGCGATATTTTCTAATATTTTTGCACGTATACGAGATAAGTTTGAAACCGACGGCACTGTGCAAAACTTACAAAAACAACGTTCTGGAAGACGTCGAACATCTTAGATAAAGTGTCATTTAACCATGGAATTTGTAAATTTTTTGAATTAACTAATAATTACAACATTTATGCTTCAATATCAACACTAAACATAAGTATCTCAAAACAGTCGGTTAAAATATTAGAAAATATCGCACATGAAGTCTCGAAAATAATAATTATAATTTAAACATCTGTAACTTTTTTGTTCTTCAATTTTTAATAAAATAATTACATATTTAGATTCAGGAGAAAATTCTTTATTAAAAACATATAAAAAGTAATATATTTATTATCCTCATAGCTGGTATTATCGAACAAAGTGGGTATACATTTCTTTGGGACACGCTGTATATATATATATATATTTCTAAATATACTGTATATTGATGCGCATAAATGTTTAGTCTAATTGGAAAAATCTGTTCTTTAAATGTTTCAATCGTCTGTGGTGTATGCCAAGCTTGGTTTTGCTATCACTTTTAATGTTTAACTTAGCATATGACGACGGTATGATATTAGTAATAAACAGTTGAACCACTTGAATGTTAAATAAATCTAAAAAATTATTTTGAAAACATACACAGTGCTGATAAAACGAAAAAAAAAAAATTTGCAGTTTCGTAAAAAAATTTGCCTAGAAACGTAAAATTAAAAAAAAAAAAAAAAAATACAAATTTGTAATGATTTTTCTTTGGACATTTTATTCTTTTTGATAACGATGATAAAATTTCAAAAACAAAATCGTTATTACTCATTAGTAATAGTTTATAATTTTTAAGAAATTTAAATTTTTCGGCGAATTTTTTTCCGAAACTGTACACGACTATTAAAGAGCGATTCGGATAGCAAGTTTGCGTGTTTGTGTGTTTTGGGAGTCGTTTAACCACCTCCGTAACAGCATAGGTCATGTGGTGGAGGGGACCTACCGCTTGACGTGGGATCCGAGCCACGGGTCGCTACATCATCTGAACGCGGAAGACGGTCCCCCATCCAACTACTACCCAGACCCCGTGTTGCTTGACTTCGCTGATCTACGATGTTGGGACGTTGGCCACAACGCGTAGCCCTCAAGATGTACCATAGACTACCAAGTCGAGACATACTGTGCCGTAACAGGTAACTGATGTCACTATTATTTAAATTAAAGACTAAGTTGGTTGGTTAGCTGGTTGTTCCGGTTTGTTCTTCGTCCGCCAGAGGGCACTGAGAGGGAAATTGGGGAGTATGGCTAATGAAGAATTTGGGTAAACGAGTTTTAATTATCTTTGTTAGTTGCTTTGTGTTCGTGTCGCGACTCCGCTTCCCGTCGATCAGCAAAGTTGAGCGACATTAAGTATGGGTAGTACAGTAGTTGTCCTCTGCGTCCAGATGTAGCTACCCGTGGTTCGGATCCCACGTCAAACTGTAGGTTCACTCCGTCGCATGACCTTTACTATTACAGAGTAAATTAAACACACACACACACACGCGTTATGTGAATCGAATGTCAGTGATGATAAGTTGAATTAAGGAATAAAACTCGAATAAGAAATGGAATTATTAATTAAGGCACAAACTTTTGGCCTATACTGAGATCTTCACCAATTACGCGTGACTTGATGAAAACCTTAAAACTGACCTAAAGTTTGTGCTTTAATAAATAAACGAGTATTTTTAATTGTGGCTTTATTCCCTTGAAGTTAATTTCGTCTAAATCTAGTTCCTTGTGTAATGCTCTTGAAATATATTAAAAAAAAAAAAAGCATTACAGCATGTATACGTATAGTCTAGTGCCAAATGAAAGGACAATTAGAAATTTTAAATATTTTGCAAACTAAATTTAAAATTCCATAAAATATTTGATATTTACTGACTTATCAGATTCCTATTTAAGATTTTCATTTTTACAATTTTTTTTTTTTAAATATTATCGTATAATTCGTATATTTTGGCATATTTGTATAAATTTTACAATATTTTTCTTATACTAATCTGCATTCCGCATAACCATAATTTGCTTTTATATTTGTCATCCCTAAAATTAGAATTAACTCCATTCAAATTTATTAATTTATATAAAAAGTAATTCCGGGAAGCCATCTGTCTCTACAGCGCGTATAATGTCCTTTTCAACGTATTTAACCCAGTATTTCAAGCACAGTTATATAATGTTGTACAGTGTGTTAACAAAAGTTAAATGAACGCCACGCTGATTGTCTTCGAAAACGAATGGCAAAGCTCATCAATGGAATGCCAGATCGTATGTCAGCTTCACATAATGTGAAAGGGAAAAAGAACACTATTCTAAATATATTGATTCAATAAATCTGTTATTATTTATTCACTTTTATCATCGAGTCAAAAATTATGGAAAAACCAAAAGTGCCTTTATTTTTGTCAACCCTCTGTAGTATATTTGTAAATGAGCAATTATTTCTTAAAACTTAACTGAACCATATAAAAAAAATTAGCTTTGCTAAATAGAAATGCAAATACGGTACCTTTTCATTTTTGACTGGACTTACATTTCATCAACGTCACATAAAAGTGACTAGTTATTGTAGGTTAGCTTAGCTTAGCTTAGCTTAGCCATAGCACAGGTTAGTTTACGACGGGAGTTGCACGGTTTTAGGTCTACCTGGACACAATAGTAAGGAAAAATACTATCCATAGATACACCATGAAAACAAACTTATATATATACAATGCGCGGGTGTATACCATTTCGGCATGGACATTAAAAGTACAATGACCGTACTGGCATATGAGCATTAAAAATTTTATGAACCTGAACGAGAAGCGAGGCTATTTTTCGAAAGAGTTGTTCAACCACTTCATTATATTTTAGGTTGGTTTTAACTTTTTTCTTTCGGCATCACACACACACACGCGATTATATATATATATATATATATATATATATATATATAATTCATACTATAACTTCAGCAATAATAGGACTAATAATTAAAATTTCCTATTTCTTAATAATATACGATTTAGTGGGTAGAACCCAACCTAATGACTCTAAATTAGATTCATACGTACGTGGTACCTGAAGCCTTTCTTTCGAAGTATTTATAGATAATAAAGATTTGGATATTTTCCAATGGAATTTAGGAATGTGTGGAAATAGTGACGTCATGGAATTTCATATTTGTTTTAATCGTCCCTATAGCACGGCGTAATAAGAACCATTTTGGCAGATTAATTACCAGCTCCACGGGCTTTGTTTTTAACATGCCTGTAGCACGTTTTGTAAAAAATTAGACGAAAATTTGTATTTCTGTTAAAATTACCTAATGAAAAGATTCACCATGTTTACTCAACCTAACTTAACCTAACTTAACCTTACTTTGAACCAAAATGTTAGGCCAGGCACGTTTTTAACAAGATGATAATTTATTTTCGGCCAAACGGTTTTTAAGACGTCTTGATGTATCTGTATGTATTGTGAATTAGGAAATATTAGATCAAGTCGTGTTAGGTTAAGATATAATTAATAATAATAATGTCTGGGGGGGGAGATGTTTAACCTCCTTCGTAACGACGAAAGTCGTGTGACGGAGAGAACCTATAGCTTTACGTGGGATCCGGACCACGGGTCACTACATCATCTGAAAGCGGAGAACGGTTCCCTATCCAACTAAATAGACCCAGCGTCGCTTAATTTCGTTGACCTAAAAGGAAGCGGTGTTTGGACTTCGCCACGCGTAGCCCATTGTAAGATGTATTAGGTTGAGTGGGTATGAAATTAAATTAGGTTAGGTTAAGAAGGGAGGCGAGGTCACGTTATACAATAGCAACAGATTAGGTAAGTTATGCGAATCTATTTACGAAAGACTTCCACTTACACGACTTTGAAATAAGTTTTTTTATGGTATACTAAAAACTTTATTACATTTTTGACAAATAAAAAAAGATGCTTTGTGTTAAAAGTGATAAAAGTATTTCCCTTGTAAAGACGCAGTTTCACCTAATTGCACAAACAATGAAACGATTTATTATGGTGTACAGTTGCGTAGTAAAGCAAAACACACACACACACACACACACACACACACACACACACGTTTTAAGGACAACTATAAACAGTATAATGCATAGGCATAGGTAACACCATGGTCCTGTTACTAAAGTTTAAGAGCTGTTTACGCTTCGCACGACAGAATTTACTTCGCATTAAGATTCATTGCTGAATCACAAAACTTAATAGGCCTATTCCTTTTAAAATGGCCAATGATATTTCACCGACAAGATATTCTATCGCTCTATCAAAAAGATTGTCAATTAAATTTTCCGTCGACAAAATGTATATAGGTCCATTTTTGAAAATTGGCTAGTCGCCGGACCCCACCCTAAATAATTATAATTATAAATAAGTAAAATAAATAAATTAAATAAATAAATACCAGGTATGGCCGAATGATTATGAAGACTTCTTTAAACCACTTTACAGCAAATGTATAATGTCCGGTGGATGTTTCCTTAAAAGATTTTAATTTTTGTGACTATAATTCACAAACCTTTAAACAATGAATTGCTTACATCAGTTTAGTTTATCATTCTGTCCATTCCTTTATCCCTTTATCCCAAACGAGAATAAAGACTTAATAAAATCTTGAAAAAAACAGGACCAAAAAGCTTTGTGACAGTATTTACAGGATCCTTTATTTCAAATAATGCGACACAACTTTTGTTTGAAATTAACCTTTGTTTCTTACCTTAGTTCGTAAACAGAATGAAATTAACGAATTCAATTTATGGAATCTCTTCAAAATTTTAATTTCAATACACCTTTTGAACACGTGACAAAACCAATTACCGTATTTGTCGGCTTATAAGACGCACTTTTTTCCTTATAAATACCTTAAAAAATCGCCCTGCGTCTTAGAAGCCGAAAGTGGCAATACAGCACATGCGCAAAACCGTTGATTAATAACAAATAATAAGAGTAATAATCATTCTTTATTGGCTTTTGGGTTTTCTTTTTATTGAATTTTACATATCCATTCTATTAACAATAAAGTGCATCAAAAACTTTTTTCTTGAATTTACCTTTCCAAAATTAAGGTGCGTCTTTCACGGCGCAGCGTCTTGTAAGCCGTCAAATACGGTAGCAATTATTACAAATATATACTTTTATTTTTTACTCATTGCATGACATACTAACAGTCAAAGCATTCAGTTCTCGTTACTCAGAGTAACACCGTTTCTCTATAAGTGACGACAATGAGGTCGGATGTTCGACTCCCGATAGTGTTGGTAAAATAATAATCCAAAAGTTAGGGCAATGGGCGGCATTAGTTGGCCTGAGCGCCGTTCGTGCCACTTTCTAACCTCCTTCACTGATTATTATTATTAACAGTCAGGGATAATTGACAGAGGGACCAACAGCCCAACGTAAGATTCTAAACGCGGGTCACTACACCATCTAGACCCAGAGGACGGTTACCCGTCAAACTACTAAGTTCGTGTCGCTCAAGTTCGCTGATTTTACGGGAAGCGGTGTTGCGACATAGCCACGAGGTAAAGCTCCTAGTTTGTTACGTGACAGCAGGGCCACTGGGAAGATTTGGAGATGTCTGGGGCATAAGATGGTGTGGGTGCCCCTAATGATACATAATAATAATAATACTTTTTAGAGGGAAACCAGGACAAGTGTGGTGTGGGCCCGGGTCAGGATGCCCCTTTTCCCCCTCCTGGCGGTGGCCTGCATGAAAGAAATTCGGAAATGAACTGGAGCCAAATTCTTAAAATGAAAGTCATTGAATAAAAAAATTGTCGGAAAATCAAATTATAGAAAGATAATAATAATCATTGAGGAGGAGCAGAAACTGGCACAGTGCTCAGGCCAACTAATGCGACCCCTTTGCTCTAACTCCCATATTATTATTATTAACCAGCATCATCGGGTTCGAGCCCCCGATCTCAGTATCTTCATTTTTTTCTGCGGGAGCTAGCTTATCGAAAGGTAAATAAGCTTAACTTAGCCTAACATTTTAAGTTAAATTATAATTTATAAGTTTCGATAATTCGATTAATTTATACATTTCGACAATTTAATATTTCGAAGATTTTTTTCATTAGGTGATTTTTCCATTTAAAAAAATATTGGCAAGTCTGTTCCTTTAATGTTTTTAAGGGAATAATGAACTGAGGTTTATATTTCTTAAAACCTTTTTGTAAAAATGTTACAGGGTTGTTGATAATTTTGGTTTTATAGTATCAAAATGAGGATCACCTGAAGATCAGAGCCCCCAGCCTTCTTTAGTTAGCCTTATAAGGCTAACTAACGAAAATATCACTATCTAACCTAACCAATCGTTAGGTCAACTGTACGCCCTTGACGATTGGTTAGGTTAGGTCGTGATATTTTCGTTAGTTAGCCTTATAAAGCTAACTAAAGAAGGCTGGGGGCCTGATCTTCAGTTGATCCCAAAATGATAATATCTTCTTCGTAATACTGTTTCCCTTAAAATGAATTAATATAAGCCACGCTTGGGTAGTAGTAGTTACAGTGGATGTCTGGTCGACGTCCTCCGAGTTTAGATGACCTGGCGACCGGTTATTCGAATTGCGCGTTAAGCTACGGGTCTCCTTTCTCATACAAGAGGTTGTTAGTTTGGAGGGTGTAGTGCCCGACAACTCCCCTCTCTCTTCCCCGACGCACTTAGTGTGATCAAAATCGTTAATGGTATAACGTATTTATCGTCATAAATATTAGGTCGTGTCTCGGCTTCAAAACGGAACTATACTAATATCGTTCTTAAAATATATAAAATTAAACTTTATGGGAAACTAAATTAGAAAGATTTGACAAGTTGAACTTATATATATATATATATATATATATACTGTACAGGGTGGGCGGAAAGTAGCTCCCTATTTTGGATTGGTAAAAAAATACGTATATTATCCATTTATTTCAGAAGAAATAATATGAAAAGGTAGGCATACATGGTAGGTTTTCTCTAAAATTCAATGTGGGCTCCAACTCTTTCCACCAGCTTCTGGAGCCGCCCAGGAATGGCGTCCACTGACTTTAGCAGGAACTCCGGCGGGATGGAGGACATGACTTCCCGAATTCGGTCCTCCAGTTCTTCCAATGTCCTCGGTTTGGTGCGGTAGACTTCTTACTTTACCCACCCCCAAAGAAAGAAGTCGCACGGTGTCAAGTCGGGGCTCCTGGCTGGCCATTGATGTGGACCACGACGACCCATCCAACGCCCAGGGAAGTGGGCATCCAGCCACTCACGGACAACAAGAGCGAAGTGCGGAGGGGCGCCATCTTGCATCAATATCAGATCGTCGATGTTCTCCCATGTGCTGACAACCGGCCAGACCTCGTTTCGCACATAGCAAGGTACCGCTCAGCATTCATGGTGTTGCGCAGAAGGAACGGGCCCACAACCTGATCTGAGGTCCATACCACACCACACCGTTACACTGAACCGATTCTGCCGTTTTCAGCGGTAACCGTGCGACTTCTTTCTTTGGGGTGGGTAAAGGAAGAAGTCTACCGCACCAAACGAGGACATTGGAAGAACTGGAGGACCGAATTCGGGAAGTCATGTCCTCCATCCCGCCGGAGTTCCTGCTAAAGTCAGTGGACGCCATTCCTGGGCGGCTCCAGAAGCTGGTGGAAAGAGTTGGAGCCCACATTGAATTTTTAGAGAAAACCTACCATGTATGCCTACCTTTTCATATTATTTCTTCTGAAATAAATGGATAATATACGTATTTTTTTACCAATCCAAAATAGGGAGCTACTTTCCGCCCACCCTGTATATAATATATATATATATATATATATATATATATATAGTCATGCGGTTTGCTTCTACAAAGCTTCAATATATATAATATATATATATATATATATATATATAATATCATTTAACCATTTAACACACGAAGAAATTTTAAACCGTTAAACTTAGAAAATTAAAAACTTAAAATTTGTATTTACTTTTAAAAATTTTATGTATTTTTTTTAACATATCCTAAAGAAACTGAAACTTCCTCGAATACAGCACGGAAACGTATACAGGGTGACCCATAAGTCCGGTCTCGTAGGAAAATTTATTTAAAATTAATTTTACAAAAGTAATAAATTAGAACGAAAACGACTTCAAATTGGTGTCTTGTTTGAGGACTTTTTTTTTTTTTTTTTTTTTTTTTTTGTCGCGGGTAGAATAAAACGCAATGCCTAATATGGAAATGAGTTACATTTCGTGAGAAAAAACTAAAGGGCAATTTAATTTGATAATCAGTATCTGAATCAAAAGTTATATAGGTCAAACTTTTCTGATGTAGTTTGATCAGACAGATATATGCTGTACATCTGCCAAATTGTATAAATAATATGGTAATCAGCGGAACACACACACACACACACACACACACACACACCTTTCCACTACCTGGGAACTCGGAAATAAATATTAAACTGAATCTATCAGCAAATATGTCAGAAAAAATTTGCAGAGAATATCATCTGAAAATAATTGAAAAAAAAATATATTCTTAATTTCAGAGTTTGAAAGATTTATCGATAGAAAATGTTGACTATATATATATATATTATATATATATACACGCCTCACTATGGTATGCGCTTCGGTGGTGTAGTGGTTAGTGTCGCTGACTACGAATCCATCGGCCCCGGGTTCGAGACCCGGCGCGCAGCAAAACCCAGCTGTTCATCCTTCCACACAATAAAGGAAGTGGTTGGTAGATAAATGGGTACCCTAGGTGGCCCTGTGGTTACGACGCTGTGCTGCTGATGGGGCGTGGTTCGGATTCCACGTTAAACTGTAGGTCTAAGGTGGAGTGAAAAGCTTGACCTTCGTCAGAATGAACAATTTGGGTATATGCGTTAATTCAATTTTTACACACAGACATACACGTATTAAATTGGATGTTTTAGTTAGGGCATTTTTTCTATATATGTTAAATATGTCATGAGTAATTTTAGTTTGCAATATATGGGGAACTTGTTGATTATACAAGGTGGGCAGAAAAGCCCTTTACCCATCTCCGTTGTAGCACTTTAGCTGACTGGCCTTTAATATCTGAGGGGTAAAAAGATTTCTCGTTCACCCTGTAGATATTCAATTAAACCTAACCTAACTTCATTAATCTTAGTCTCTGTCTCATCGCGGATGAACCTCAAACATCAACTTATTTGAACTCTCCTTATCTTAGCCATAACCACACTTAAATTAACTTAATCTAACTTTCAACACGGGATTAATTGTTCATAATTTGATTATACAGAAGTCGAGAGGGCGTATATATTCCCTTAATATATTATAAAGATTCGGTATATTTACATTGGAAGAAGAAAAAAATTGCAAACTGCAAACTTGGGCAAGTATAAATCTCAAATATTTACAGTTGGAGAGAAATAAAAATGTTTGAAATTTTATTTTAAACTTATTTCAACTTTTGTCTTAAGAATTTCTTAAAAGAGATCTACAAAATGTTTCCTACACAAATATTTTAATTAATAATTTAACGTAAATTTGAGATTTACATTCAACATTTTTATTAAAATATTTTAAATATTTTTGAGAGATCAGGTACCGTTAAAGTCTCTCTCTCTCTCTCTCTCTCTCTCTCTCTCTCTCTCTCTCTCATATATATATATATGTTACAGGGAAATCTGTGTAACTAGGGATTTCATGAAATCTCTAAAATGTTCAGGTATTTCATGTAAGGTTAAGTCGTGATATTTTCGTTAAACCTACGGGAAAATTATTGAATGCCCGGTTAGGTTAACTGTACGCATTTGACGATTGGTTAGGTTAAGTCGTGAAATTTTCGTTAAAACTAACGAAAATATCACGACTTAACCTTACGTGAAATCCCTGAACATTTTAGGGATTTCATTAAATCCCTAGTTACACAGATTCCCTGTAACACACACACACACACACATACACATACATATATATATCATTATTCTAAACAAAATACAGGCCTATATACGAACGGTTTGCAATTGCGGATACTTGTGGTATTTGCTCCAGTTTGTGTAGAGTAGGGCATGGTTCTGATTAATGAGTTAATCATTGTTTTGAATTTAATCATTAATTAATCAAAAAATCTTTTTAGAAAATGATGGGAAATGATTAATTTTCCTCAGAATTTCACCATTATTTTACTTTAAATTTTGTAATGTATCATTTGAATTTGGCACCTTTTTACATGTATAAACTGTCTAGTCCGCCCATGCCTGATTTCTTGAACTAAAGCAAACTAATTGTTTGAGCAAAATGTTTTCTTCGGTCTTATCTCACGCAACAGAAACAATAAAGCTCTTTCTTACTCTTTTCAGAAGTATTTAATTTTTAATCAGTTAATCATTGATTAATTGAATTTCATCACTTTTTCCTAAAAATGATTAATTAACCATGCCCTGGTGTAGAGCAAGCCTGAGGTAGTGCTTGTGTGACTGTGATTGATGCAGATAAATTTGTGATGCCTTAGGGAGGAACACAAACTTGCGGTGCATCTTGCACTTGAAGAATCATGCACCAGGAGTGATAATGACTGGGTGGGGGTGTGCAATATAAAACTAACGAAAATTGCAATCAATTGAATACGGATATTCTTTGAACGAGATTAACGCGGACATTGTTGCTTTCAGTGGTGATGAACCACGTACGAAAGCCTCGTCAGCATTTTGACCCCGTGACTGCTTGGCATTGCTACTGCAAGGTGCTCGTATCCTGAAATGGGCGTATGGGTGGAATGGTGTTCTGTGTAAAGAATCTCTGCCACTACTAGTGCAGGATGGTGATACCTAGCCTAGCCCACGACTTGCCTAGAACGATGCAATATTTCCAGTTAAATGCTGTATACAGCAGACATGTCAACTCTCACGAATTTTAAGTCTCAAACTCCCTTATGTGGGATATGTTTACAGTTATCAAAATCAGGCACAGGCAAAATCGGCCAAAATCTCTCGGATTTTCATACTTCAAGATTGACGTCTGATACAGCAAACAGCTACATACATACCACCACAGTTTTGAATACGTTTCCTGCACATTGTGTGTGTGTGTGTGTGTGGTGTGTGTGTGTGTGTGGTTCCTAAATCTTCATGTAGCAGGATAAATTTTTCAAAATTTGATCTCTCCTCTACAAATATTTACTTTTCCTGATTAAGAAACTTGAAAAATAATCTGAACGTGTAAACAGACCTTCATTTTTCTTTTCGAATGACAGGAATGACTTTGTATATGGTAATGTTATTCCTGTCTCGTGAAAAACTAGGTTATGGGTATTAAAAAGTGCATTAACTTCTTTAATTTATATATGTCATGTCATCGTTTCTCAGAAATATATATATATATATATATATATATATATATATAATATAATATAAATATATAATATAACCAATCAACGCTCAAGACGGTCGTAATCACAGTTTAAGTGAAAAGAAAAGTCACACACACACACACACACACATATATATATATATTATATATATATATATATATATATATATATATATATTATATATATATATATATATATTATAACGCAGAGACAGGATTAACAAGTATTAAGGGAAATGGGCTTGTAACAAGATATGGTTAATATTTATTATTAAAATTATATTTATTAATAAAATTATTCCAAAGTACGTGTATGAATACACATTCTCGAATATTCCTCTATCTTTTAATTTTTAGTAGAAGTTTTAAACCTTCCTAATTAATACTATGATTTCTATACATATAGTTAAAAATTTGACCTATACAGTGGCGCTCATAAGTATTCGTACAGAGAAAATATTTCGCCTATATTCGTCCTTATCTTTTGTATCATGCATATTGCGTACGATAGTTATGAAAAGTTTACCGGTGGTTTGAAAAAACTTAACAAATAAAAAATTAATCCAACATGTAATGTAAAACATGTAATGTAAAACATTAAAGAAATTGAGGAAAATGTAAAAAAAAAGGTTGAGGCAAAAGTTTTCGTATATTTACTTAAAAAATTAATTAATACTTTGTGTTGTCCACCTTTAGCTTGAATGACTTCAATGATTCATTTTGGATATTTTTGTGTACGAGGTTTCGACGTATCTCGGTAGAAATTTTAGCCCATTCTTAGAAAGAAAATTATTGCAATTCATTCAGATTCGAAGGGGACTTGCGGTGCGGACAGCTTTTATCAAGTCAAACCATAAATTCTCGATTAAATTGAGATCTGGGCTTTGACTGGGCCACTCGAGAAGCTTGAAATTCTTTTGTTGAAGCTCGTTCATGGTGCTCTTACTTTTATGTTTTGGATCATCATCTTGTTGCAGTACCCAATTGCGACCCATTCTCAACTCTCGAACTGAAGGCAATGCGTTTTCTTCTAAAATTTCCTAATATTTACTCAAATTCAAGATTCCATTGATGAAAACAAGCTTCTCTGGACCAGAAAACCTAAAACATCCCCAAGGAAGAAAGCCACCACCACCATGTTTAACCGTAGGGAGAATGTTTTTTCCTCGAATGCAGTATTTGATTTTCGCCAAACATACCGTTACTCGTTGTTTTCGAATAATTCTATTTTGTACCACGTACAGTAGAGGAATGGACATTGATCTTAAATAGGCTTTTAATGTTTGGTAAATATTACCCGCAGTCACTCATGGATTCGCAGCAGCCATTCTTTCAATTCGTCTAGCTTGTACGTTCTGAAATCTTCCAAAGTCGTCTACACCTTGGTAGAGTTTTGATTGTTCCAAAGCCTTTACATTTCTTTATAGCTGCAGCAACCGTCTTAAATGGAATTCGAAGTTCTTTTCTTATCTTCCTATAACTTTTTACAGACTCGTGTGCAGTAATAACGGATCTCTTAAGATCTGTAACGGCTCTCTATCACGACGACCCATTGCTTACTAATTGATAGCTTGTACACGAATCTTCCATGAAGATTCACAGAAAAAATTCTAGAATTCAGAATTGCCAACAGTCTCTAATCAATAAACAGCCAACTACTGATAAAAATTTTAAATTCTTGAAGCCAGAGTTGGACACACAGTATAAAATAATTTTATGAATGTACAAAAACTTTTGCCTTTAAACTTTTTTTATTTTCCTAAAATTCTTTAATGTTTTATATTTGTTGGAGTTAAACTCATTTTTTTTACTCGTTAAATTTTACCAAACGAACAGTAAACTTTTCATAACTATCGTATACATGGTACGAAAGATAAGGACGAATATAGCCGAAATATTTCTCTGTACGAATACTTATGAACGCCACTGTACATACGAGTACTAAATCACGGTATTTACCATATTTCCCGGCGTATAACGCGCGCCGTAATCAGTATATAGTGCAAGAAATGTGCCTCGAGACGATATACAGCCAAAATATAATAATACGACCATCCCTCCCCTACCAAAAATGTGTACTATCGCCGTATAACACGCAGGGTGATTTTTGGAGTATTTTTTGGGGAAAAAAAAGTGCGCGTTATACGCCGGGAAATACGGTACATCCGATAGAGTAGACATCCATTTGCATTATCCGCGTTGTTTTTAATAAGCCAGATTTAATTGCGTTTTTATAGTTAAAAACTACATTAATTGCAGTTGTTTTTGTGCTGATGGGATTGTTTAGTTCCTTTGCACCAACTAAGGTCGTACGACGATGGGGACCTACAGTTTTACGTGGGATCTAAACCACTGGTCGTTACGTAATCATGATGCAGAGAGAACTGGCTCCCATCCACCTACCACCCAGACCCAATGTCTTTTAACTTCGCTGATCGACTGCCTAATTCTGATGTTTTAGCGAAGCCGGAAGGTGATTAAAGTTTACATGGCGAGGAAGGCTAAGAATATTTTTATGATCAAAACTCCTTGTGAATTAAACTATCATAATATCTTTCTTTAACAAATTTGGCTTAAAGAGTTTTATTCACAATTTTGTAAACAATTTTACGGGTTGTAGATTTTGGTTTGGTAATAAATTTTATGCTATTTCTTTTGGATTAGCAATGGGGAATCCCCTCTCAACTGTGTTAGTTAATTTGTATGAAATACTTTGAAAACACAATTTTGTCCTTTGTTCTAAGCTTCACCATTATTTGGTACGGGTAGGTTAGATGATATATCAATGTCTCTGCTCTGATAATATGTATGTTGATGAATTCCTTGGTAAGCTCAGTAATATAGTTTTATCTGTAAAAAATTTACTGTTGAAAAAGCAAATAAAAAATTCATATTTCAGAATCTAAAAATTCGGAGATACGCAAATCAATTCAAATTTAAAGTCTACGCAAACCTACTAAAAATAATTCATATATTCACTTTTATTTTGAGAATACCTTTCGATAAAATATTTAATTCTTTTTTCTTTCTTATCATTAAGAGTTGTCAGGTCAGACTTATTTTTTTTTTAGTCCGAGTTCTGCAATGTTGTGAACATTGGTACCAAACTATATTACTCTATTTCGTTTCTAGAAAATTGTCAGAGCGAAGCTAAAAGAGGTACTATAAATAACGTAAATCACGACCAGTTTGATCCTAAAAATAGTTTGTTTTCTTTATCATATATAAACGTCAAACATCTTTCGACCTTACTTAAAATACTCGGAATTAACTAACGTAGTTCTTAATTATAAAGAGACTACTAAATCTCGCTTAATTGAAGACAACCCCAATAAAATGGTTGTGTGTGTGTGTGTGTGTCTATTCTATTGGATGTAAAAACACTGATTTAATATATATAGGTCAAACTATTAAAACTTTAGACGTCAGAGTAAAAATAATAATAAATATTGTATTTAACAAAATATGTATAGAAATAATCATGGTATTAATTAATTAAGAACGTAAAAAAATTATATTTAAAAAATAAGACGTAACCGGAAGAAATATTCTAAAATGTACGTTCATATATTTTGTAAATAACTTTAATAATAGTTCGGGACTTATAAAATGGACCCTACCTCGTTAAAATACCTCTTTCCCGTAATAGCAATTGCTAAACTTCTGCTAATTCCTCTCGTCTCTCTTTATCTGCAGCATTTGCTTACATTCTTCATTCCCTGACAACATGTTCAAATCACGGAAGGCTACATATTTTCCTCGTTGGTCTGTAACATTATATATATATAAAAAATTTAATATAGATATAAAATTTAATATAGATCAGAATTTTACAGTGAACATTATTAAAATAAATATACTTTTATATAACATAAGTAATGAGCTGCCCAATATCTAATACATGCAATGTGTAATAGTTTTGTCAAACATTTAAATGTAGACTAAATTAGATTCGAAGTTGAAAGGCTTTTGAATGAAGATGTTGCTGAAAATTGATTAAAAAAAAAAAAAGGAAATTCCATAAATGTTTTGGTGAGACATTTTGTTTGACTTTCTTTTTTTTTTTCTCTCTCTTTTCGATAATGTTCTTAACTAAAGATGCGCGCGGAATTATTTAGAATAATTATTATTATTACTAAAAAAAAAAAGAGGAATTTCGCGTAGTAATTTAAGACTACAGGGAGATCCACATTTTTTTAACATTCTTCAACAATCGCCAGTTTTGTCCAGTAGTAGTGCTTGCATAATACCGAAAATTTTTAATACCGGTATTTGGAGGCAATTATGCTAATCCCGGTATTGATACCGGTATTATGAAAAAAAAAATTTATTTTGATTTATTATGGTGCCACCCTACCAACCCTCCCACAAGTCTGAGGGACTCGCAGTACTCACCATATTTACTATAAATTAATGACCCAACTCCAAATAGATGGCATTCTATTCGAAAAAGTTTATACAGTAAATTACTAAATTGTAATAAAAATATTATTTGAATTTTTTTTTAGCATATTATTATTATACAACTACTGGGGTAGATAGAAATTATTAGTATCTAAATATTTATTTCTTAGTTTGATTTTGAAAGTATGCTTTGAGGAAACAAAGAGCATCTAGGGATTGTTCAGATAGACTTGATCTCAGTTTCGTCAGAAATAGGCCTGCAGCAGAAAAGGCTCTTTCTGATTCTGCACTTGTAGGTTTAATTGAAAGCAGTGCCTTGTACAGCTTCTCTAAATTCTCACTTCTCTGTAAAGTAACTTCCAAGCTTTTAAATTCATTAGTAACATCAAAATCAATGGAATTTTTTTAGATGGCACTTTTCCTAGTTTGTCCATTTCTTGCATGTATTCACTCAGTAATGAATCTGCTTCCACTTCAGTCTTATTTGCAGCTACATTTTCAGGGTTACATGGAAATTCCTGTTTTTCCATTTCTATCTCCAAATCAACCACATTCTTAGGGAAAAGTCTTTTATGGAGCCTTTCTGCAGTTCTTTTGAGAACTAATTTTGATGGAACAGAAAAACTTTCCTCTTCTTGAACTTTTAAAACTTCGGGATTATGAAGATATTTGATTAAACCTACAATGTCTTGCTGTCTTCTTGAAATGTAACGATTTCTAAGACAATCTTTTAACTCTTTTGCTATTGGATTATTTTTCTCTCCTATTTTCTTTGAAATAAATTTCATTGATGATTCAGCTGTCAGGAGTGATGCATCTTTCGAGCATAACCCTTTAAGAATTATTTCAACAGGACGTAAGGTGTCATAAAGGTTTTCAATAATTTCCCACTCTGTTGAAGAAATGGCTACAGTTGAATGAATCACTCTTAAAGCTAGTGCAATAAATAGTTTTCTTTGATAGAAAGGAATAGAAAACGAAAAAAAGAGGTTAACTGCAAAATACCCCGAAACTTTTTTTTTCTCCGAATCCTCCAAAAACAGCTTATTTGCCCATCGGAGGACTAAATTGCCTAAATTTTACAATAGCAATTTTTGTCAATACCGAAAACCTATAATATCGGTATTATTTGTACTTCTTCAATACCGGTATTAATACCGGTATTTCAATACCGGTTTTAACCCCTAGTCCAGTAGTGTCAACTTTCCCTCGGTCGCTCGCTCGAGAATTTTCTTTCCTTATGTTAGTTCTTGAAGTTTTTAGTTTAACCTTAACGTATTCAAATTTGAACAGTAGTTAAGTTTCAAGGTGCCGGTGGAGCATCTAATTCTTAATTATTCGTTTTGTTATAAAAAGACAGGGTACTTGTGGGTTATCTGTCGCCACTTTTTAATATTTTTTTATTTATTTATTTTTATATATTAAGAGAAGAGGATTCTTTATACTGTACGGCATTGACGATTGGTTAGGTTAAGTCGTGCTAGTTTGGTTAAATAAAAAACTTTTTAAATTTTTTTTATTTAGTTATTTTTATATATTAAGAGAAGAGGATTTTTATACTGTACGGCATTGACGATTGGTTAGGTTAAGTCGTGCTAGTTTGGTTAAATAAAACGGTATTTAACCAAACTAGCACGACTTAACCTAACCAATCGTCAATGCCGTACAGTATAAAGAATCCTCTTCTCTTAATATATAAAAATAAATAAATAAAAAAAATATTAAAAAGTGGCGACAGATAACCCACAAGTACCAAAGACAGTAAACAAATAAAAAAAATCTCTAATACAAAATTACAAATATATATTTAAAAATATAATTAATTTTAAAATGGATCTTAAATTTAAAAATTACTGAATGTAATAAAATAAATGTTTTAACAAAATTTTCCTACGCTGTTGGCCTACGCCTCATAAGTGCGCGATCCCTACAATGTAGCAAAAGTTTTCTTGTATGTTTAATAATATAATAATGACAATAATATCCTTCTATTTTAGCCTAATATTAAGTTTCGAGTCCACCAGATTTCGGTGATCCACCCATTTCGTCCATCGAATCAATTGGGATGTGTTGCGTCTGGGTTAGATTACACTAAGTTAGGTGGTCGTTTAAATTTGGTTAGTTATGTGACTTATGTCCCAACTTTCGGCCAGTCATGGATAAAAAAAAAAAGTGGCTTCAGAACTTAATATTTACCATATTTCAATACACTTTAAGTTTCTACATTTTTGGTATAATATAAGGTGTACATACATACATACATAAGTTACGGCACAGTGTAGGTATATATAGGCTACTGTGAGATCTCACGTCTAGCTTAAAACCCCCACTTTCCCCACCCTCCCCCCAACAGGAGGAGTGATGATTGTTAATACACTTAACTCAATGGTGTAAAACGAAATTTGCAGCTGTTGATGATAGCCATCAAGATTACAATTCTTAAAGATTGTTAACGATAGTGTGAATTTGGGCTTAGGAACCAACAAAAATGCTGAAAACCAAATTAGTACGAAATGGATACTATTAACAAAAATATTCTAATTAATGTCATAAATTTATATTAATTAAAATTACGTCGTGGCCCCGTCCGCAACACTGCTTCCTGTTGTTCGATCAGCGAGGTTTTAAGCGACGTTGTCTGCCGAGTAATTAGATTGGGGGACTGTCCTCCGCGTTCGGATGATGTAGCGATCCGTATATGACTCGAGATAACGCGTAAAGCTGTAAGTTCTCTTTGTCACAAGTCTGTCCTTAACCGTTACGAAGGAGGTTAAACAATACTAGACATTATTATTCATATGTTAAAGTAACAGCAGTAGTTGTGATGTACAGTGTACATGCATATTTGAAAGGTAAACTATGCAAATAACTTGTCTTAATGAGGTAATATATATAAATATCAAACGAGTAAAAGTATTTTTACCATAATTAGCAGTAAGATATATATATATATATATATATATATATATATATATATATATATACACACCTGGGTAGCCTAGTGGTTAACCCTAAAAGGACGACACTACATATTGGTAACCTTTCAAATACAAGCATTCATAACTTAACCCGACAAACAATTCCGGCGTTAAAGGGGTTAAGACGCTTGGTTGCTGGTCGTGAGATCGAGTCCAGGCGAGGACTGTAATTTTTGACGACCCGTGGTGGGGCGTGGTTCGGATTTCCACGTTAAACTGTAGGTCTAAGGTGGAGTGGCAAGCTTGACCTTCGTCAGAATGAACAATTCGGGCGGAAGCAAAAACCAAGGTAACCAAAGTGTGTATAATTTTATATATATAGCGAGGAATAAGAACAAACCCTTCAATCAGATATATATATATATATAAAATATAATACAGTATAATAAATAGCGAACATTAAATTTCACGGAGATCAGATTGCACGAGATTAGGTGGTCGTTTTAGATTGGCCGAAATTCGTCACGTGGAAAATAGCTAACCAATCTCCATCCTTGTAACAAATTTTGACTTTGTCAAAAACACTGGTCTCCGCGAAACTTAATATTCACCATATACATATGTATAAAGTAAAGTATTGTATAGTAGGATTATATTTTATTTTCCTTCACCTTCAATTCATTGACACAATTCTGTCAAATTTTTTACCATTTTCACCTTCAATCTACAAGTAATTAGCACAAGGTTAGACTAAGTTTCTGTTTCCACCTTTTTTTACAACTTCTAACCGCCTTTATATATATAGTGATCTGAAGCTTAAGATTTTCAAAGTAGGTTGAAAACTATATTTGTAAACTAAGAAAGTAAAAATAGTAAGTGGAGCTTATAGAAATAGATTGTTTGCTGGCGAATTTGGCTTTATTATGTACCCAAATTTTCATTTATGATGTAAATAGCCAGAATATTTTATAAATTTTTCTTTTATCGCACTTGCCGGTCGCATTAAAGATAAGGTTCGTATCAAAATGTCAGCTGACGGTGAAATTAATTTATTTATAAGCTACAGACGGTCAATTTTAGTAACTCGACAAATACATGAGCTACTGTTAAGTTTAATTACTCCCAAAGTGTAAGTATGATGCAAAATGCTGAGAAACAGTTCGTGAATCAGGGTTTTCCCTGACGTCAAATGATTTTTTCGTTCACGAGTTTGGCAAATTGGCAAGAGAAAGACTAGAATCATTTTTTGCTCTAAGACTCGAAGCCTCTCGACTGTTTATCTATTTATAGCTCCACCTTCTTCGCCTTCTTCTTCTTCTTCTGTCATTCTCTTTCTGTTGAAGGAAGTTTTTATTTCTTTCATTTCTTTATGTTTAGTATTTATTTCCTCTCTCAAAACGCTATTACTTTCCTATCATCCGTTTTCTATAAGGTTCCCTGTATCCACCCACACGGCCTCCTGGCTCTTAAAATTTGGCACTGGGCATTAAAAACTGAGCGAAGATCGGCTCTTAACTCCCCCATTCATGTAGAAGAACGTCAGTGGCTTCGTGAACTCTCGTGCAGTCCAAAAGGTTTCCATATTTGTTCCTCGAACCAGTTCAAGTAAATCTTAACATCTGGTGACCGATCCTTAGATAAAAGAAGCCTTTTCACTTATGTGAGTCTCGTGCTACGATTATTTCCTCTTAAGGATTTTATAGTTTAAAACGAAATTATTGACAAAATTTGAAAACGTCATCTAATTTACGCATTCTAAAACGCCTAAAAATAATGCTTAAACGCTATCATTAGAGTAAGATATTTTTAAATGCATAGGCTGTCCAACAGTGAACGACCT
This sequence comes from Bathynomus jamesi, assembly GCA_023014485.1. Taxonomy (NCBI): domain Eukaryota; kingdom Metazoa; phylum Arthropoda; class Malacostraca; order Isopoda; family Cirolanidae; genus Bathynomus; species Bathynomus jamesi. The sequence goes on along the minus strand of JAJOZX010001350.1, from coordinate 668,990 downwards.
TTTCAGTTCTGACAATCGTAAAATGGTAGAACGTAGATTATTCTACCCAATTCCTACAGTTTCACACGTGAATTCCGACAGAAAGGAGTAGTGACGCTTTCGTAGGCCTTTAAGTCTATAAAGATTTAGTGTTATTAAACAATTGTTTAATTAAGGTAATTATAAATTAACTTCAATTAAAGCAACAACAAAAATGAAATCGTTAGATTTAGCATTTAAAAAATCCCATTATAAATTATTTCGAACGGGTACCACGTATACGGGTCTAGGCAATGATAAATGCGTAGTTACAATTATTGTATGTCATTAGTAAAGGTAATGTATATAGGTAAATTTATTGGATTCAATTTGCTTTAATTTTTACTGTCCACGTGGAGTACACGAGATGCTTAATACAGAAATTAGAATTATTTCGACATGAGTAAATATGAAAATGTTCTTGTCATGTCTAAATTTGAATTATTTAGACATGAGTAAATTTGAAAATATTCTGGTCATGCTGTTTCTAAAGATTTCAACATAAAATCAATTTTTACCGTCAAAATTTTGGTATTTATTAATGAAAATGTATATTTAAAACGAGTTTTGTTAAGCGAAAACCGAGTCTAAGTATGGTATTTGAGTAAGTTATACAGTATATACACACTGTGTGTGTGTAATATATATATATATGGTGTGCGAAGAGTCTGTACCCAATGGAAAATACATTTACTTGTGGAACCATATCATAGATGTTAAAAATGTTCCCTATTATATACTAATTCATTAGTTAATTAATGTAATTCCCACTGGATAGACACGCTTCCTTCGGACTCCCTATAATTCACACATTCCGTTTTAGTTAGGCTGACCATACGTACCGTTTTGAACGGGACAGTACCGTTTTGTATGGGTTTTTGTATGGGTTCTGTCACTGAAGAATAATTGTAAGCTCAATATGTTTATGTACTTACTTTTTCATGAATACAGAATATTACATAACCCCCGTCCCTTTTTTGCCATCCCAATGTCCCGTTTTTGTCTCAAGGAAATATGGTCAGCCTAGTTTTAGTCTGATTTATAGTTTGTAGTCGGGTAAGATAAACAGTGGAAAGCAGTTACATTCTAAGGCGTTATCACTCTGTGTAGTGATGTAAGTAATTCATATTTTAAAAATATTCTTTCTATTGAATAAATACACTATTTGTATACAAGATTTGTTGAACTTCTGAATTTCACTTCAGATATACAGTGTGTCCCATAATTTCTTTTACCTATATATATAAAACATAAGGGTTAAAGGGACTCGTGTACATTAAGAATTAGTTTGAGCTCCCCTCTGATCATAGCGCTAAATTTTCTGGGGGTTGTTTAACCTCCCCCGTAATAGCAAAGATTACGTGACTGAGGAAACCTACGACTTAACGAAGGATCAGACTTAACGTTGCATCATGTGAACGCGGAGCAGGGTCACCCATCCAACTATTTAACAGACCCACCGTCGCTTAATCTCGCTGATCTAACGGGAAGCGGTTTAACGACGTGGCCACGACGTATCCTCGCTACAAAAAATCTTTATACAGTGTCTCGAACGTCCTGATCTATTTTTTTTTGTTCACTCTTTACAAGGAATAGAACGGGACTTTTGGGACACTCTGTATATCTTGGTTATTTGATTGCGATTACTGAATTTATATTAATAAGCCCTTCTTAAATATTTGTGGTTTGTAACTGTAATTACAAATTCTTTTTAACTTTAAATATTTACAAAGTTTACATAAACTTATTATAACTGACTAAAACCAAGGCTGACTGAAAATGTTGTTTAGCGAAGCGAGCCTCACCTCTGGTTTTTCCACGTTTACAAAAGTAAACCCATTCTAATTGTAAAGTAATCGTTTGACTGTAAATAGACCAAGGTCGGGTATGACATTTACAGTATTACGGGAGTGGGACTCCACACTTCAAACTGTAAGAATTAATAATTACGTATTTGTATGAATTATCATTATTACGTTTAATTATGTTTTAAATTTAGAGTTTAGTAAATCTAACATAAATCCTCTAACTACCACTCTATTAATACTGTACTTTTTAGACCACAGTTACGTAATTATGACACGTGTCTATATGAATCTATCATATCAAATTACTTTCTCAGGACACGTTTTCCACTGATGAAATGCCAATATTAATATGAGAAAAAATCCCCTATAAACGATTTAAAATCCCCCACAGATGATTTCAAAATTAGGTCAAGACCTAGAAATAGCCGAGTTATACTAGCCTTTACTCGATCAAATGTTCGCGAGACCGAAGGAAGTGGAACCTATTTTTAAAGTAAATTTTTTTATCAACATACTTGGCTACCTTTCAACATGAATATACACGTTTAGGTTCTTAAGAAACTTGTATATTACCGCGTGAAATAGAATTTGAACAATTTTATGGACGGAAAAATAAAAAAATAAAAAAACTTCTAGAAGCATTCTTAACCATCTTTGTTGTTTGTTTCGATATGTCTCTTTTTGCTTGTTTTTATAACAGTGATAAATATTTTAAAACGTCTTGTGTATATATATTTAAACAATTTTTCTATTTTTTTTTTTTTTCTCCATTACCATTACGGGTATTTTTTTTTTTTTTTTAACATTATGCTCAGCCATTTACAGATAATTTCATACCTTAAATAGAAGTTCCTTCTGAAAATGGCTTCATGATATTCGGTTTCAGATGTTTTCTTATTTATCAAGCTATACATAGACTACTAAATATATTATTTCGAGTGTCGAAATGTTTTTACATTAGTCATCGTAAAGTTACGACAAAAAACGGCTGCCGAAAAGACAAAAAAGGGCTCAAATATTAGTAATTGGCAATTTTCGGCTTTTGTATTTAGGATTTTTTTTAAATTTAAGTATATATATATATATATATATATATATATATATATATATATATATAGAAACTTTTGTTCATGATTGTACTTTCTAAATGCAGTACTTAATATTATTTACTATAATTAAGGAATGAAACGACATAATATTGTACCTGTACCCTTATCACAAGTACTTTTATATTCCTGACGTTAATTCAATGCAATTCTACAAATAGTTTATTTTATAAAAGTTAGAAATAATGACAGTGTTAATACTGATTACATTTATAAAATCATAACTCGTGATTTAATCTCTCAATCGTGATTTCAGGTGAAGATGGCGTCTCAGTTGGAGCAGCTCCTCACCTGCTGCATCTGTCTCGACCGTTTTCGAAATCCAAAACTCCTGCCATGTCAGCACTCCGTCTGTATGGAGCCCTGCATGGAGGGTCTCGTCGACTATGTGCGTCGACAGGTAAGGAAAGCGCTATTATAGCTTTTGTCGCAGTTTGGGCTACGTCGTCGCTTTGTCGGAGTTCACTAAAGTTTAGCGATGTTTGGTCTTGGTTCTAAGTGAGTGACCGTCATGTGCATCTAAATGATGTAGCGATCGCGGTTTGGAGTCCACGTTAAACTGCAGGGTTTCTCTGTTCTGTGACCTTAGATGTTAGTACGAAGGAAAATATTATGTGGTAAACATTAACATTACTTCATTCTGATTTTCGAAAACCAAAGTAATGTATGTCTGATGTGAAGTCATTAGAAGAGTTAGACTATGTGCAGTATAATGCAATTGCACTTGCTCACCCAAAAAGTATGGGTTACAACGTGACTATGTCGCAACAGCTCTCCCAATAAATCAGTGAAGTTAAACGACATTGGGTCTGGGTGGTAGTTGGATGGGTAACCGTCCTCTGCGTCAAGATGATGTAGCGACCCGTGGTTCGGACCCCACGTAAAGCTGTAGGTCTCTGTCAAATGACCATTGCTGTTACGGAGGCTAAACAATCCAAGAAACAGAAAAACACACCCAAACATAGTGTTAACAATGTTTCAGAGATCCCATAGAGCGCGTCCGTCACACTGGAAAAGCTGTATTTTTGGCTGGACAAGGGCAATTGCGTTATATTGTATTAATCAGGTTACTATGACCTTCGTATTCTCCTCAAATAATTTACTAATTCACTAATATTTGAAATTTGTATTTACAGTAAATATAAACAATGTAATGTGATTTAAATAAAATCCAAGAAATATACATCATAAATCAGGGGCGGATCCAAAACCAGAAAATGACCGGTTGCTGACCGGGGTCTGGGGACCGTCTAGCCGCCCAGCAGGGTTCAGGGGCAGTGCCCCTGACGAAGGCTCAGCGGGTGGAACCCCGTAAACTCTTGGGCTTTAAGCATTTTAGGTTTTTTTTTTTTGGGGGTGGGGCATGTATGGGACTAAAAATACACATTGTAGTACGTTACCTCATTTAATACATATATTAACCCCTTAACGAATTTGGCTGAGCTATCTCGGGCTTGAGTGCAAAATAAATTAAACTTCCACAAAAATGGTTGGTTAAGGGGTTAATACATTTAAAAAAAAATATATATATATATATATATATATATATATATTAACCCCTAACCACCATTTTTGTGGAAGTTTAATTTATTTTGCACTCAAGCCCGAGATAGCTCAGCCAAATATATATATATATTTTATTTATTTTATTTATTTATTTATTTTGCAGGCAATTTAAATTGCTGTTTTTATTTAGAAAATGAATGTCGATGCGTTTTCGTTTTGTCTAAGGCTAATATAATTTAAAAGGTCCTTATACTTTCATTTAATGTTATAAGCGTCTAAAAGACTCGACAAAGATTTTTTTTCATTACACCGTCGCTTCCCAGCGATATTTATTTAAGCAAACCTGAAAGTTGTGTATTTTGCAAATTCTGACCGTTTTGTGCAAAACGCTCCAAACCGGTATGAATCCGCGCCTGTCAAAAATAAAGATCAACAGATATCAGGAGTGTACCCTCGAAAGGCGGCCAAAAAAAATTATTTTTAAAATAAATTTTTACTAATTTCCAGGCGAAAATGAGGCGAGTAATTATCACTAAATATCGCTTTTTTTCTCGCAGGTGAAATGCCCGGAATGTCGCGCAGAACATCGCATTCCGTACAATGGCGTTCAAGGGTTTCCTGCGAACGTGACTCTCCAGCGCTTCCTCGAGGCCCACATCGAAATTACTGGGGAAACGCCAGATCCTTTCACTGGTGAGTTGCTTTGACAAAATGCAGTGGTTTAGTGTTTAATTTATTGGAGAGTTGAGACTATGACTGAAAAGGAGAAAGACCAGTTCATACAAAAGGAGTAATTTGGCGACTTTCTTTGGTTGTTTAACTCGTATACTCTTATTACTGTATTGTCATTTTGTTTATATCGTGGGTTCTCCTTTTTAAACCAGGCCAAATAATGGAAAGATGTGGAGTCTGTAATGAGAAAAATTACCTTTCCACTTGCGCGCATTGCGAGAAAAAGATCTGCGCAGACTGCAAAGCCGCTCATTCTGACATTCTCAAGAGGGAAATAGGGAGAATAAATAACCAGGTAAACAGACTAATGCTTCGTAGTTTTATATTATTCAAAACCATCTGAATATCTGTATTACAGATATGTAGAAAAATCTGTTTGTTTTATGCGTACGACTTGTTTAATTTCCATATACAGTTTGGAAAAAAGTTCCCCTCAAAACAAAAATATTCTTTGATTTTCTTCGAATATTTTATTCTTTATTTTTGGTCGCACTAATTAAAAAAAAAAAACATTACTGATTAGAAAGTTTTTCTGCTTAGAAATTTTATTTCTCGGTGAACTTTTTTCAGAAACTGTACATACCCCAAACCATTTTTTTTTTTCCCCAAAAGGTTAAAAGAGCCGTCCATCGACTAGGAGACCAATTGAGTATTGTCGAGAAGAACATACATGCTCTGAAGCAAAACTCCGATGGTGTCACCGAAGAAGTCGACAACATTAGTAAGAGACTACAAAAAGCCATCAGAGATAGGACGGAATGCCTCAGGAATGAGGTGGGTTTTATAGGAAGTATGTAACAGAGCTAATAAAAACCTAACGTAGTGAATTCTTCTTTACAAAGACATTTACTGTTCATTAATTTTCAAATTTAATTTCAGTAATTCCTATTATTTTGAGATAAAGGTCGGAACTCTGTGGATACATAACGGTAGAAGTGCTGATAATCTTTCTATATCATAGGTTCTTAATTATTATAATACGGAACATCGGCACCTCGTTCTCTTAAAAGAGGGTCTAGAGCAAGAAATTTCCAATGTGGAGTCCAACAGCGACCTTGCTGAGAAACACATGGATGACCAGACTCCGTGGGATGACAACGAACTCATGGACACCAAAGAGATTTTCTTACGAACAATGGAATTCATTCGCAGCTTTGATTATGAATCAGGAGACTACAACCGAAGAGCTAGATTTAGTGCTCCTGATGACCTTAACAAGGTAGAAATGTCATCGTTATAGAATAATAAAAAAATTATAATAATACTGAGCATATAAGACCATCTTTTAAGAAAATAAAACAGCCTAGCACTACATCTGCTTGCCAACTCAGCGAAGGACCTAAAGAGCTTTTTTTTTCCTCCGTTATTTCTTTACAAAAGTTACTACTTCGCTGGGATGAAATACCATTTCATTTCTTATTAAAGATATACTTTATTTTAAAGTTTTTGTCAAATTTTCTGTTATCATAAATCTCATTAATTATGCTGCTTCTTAACGTTTTGTTAATATTTAATTTGTGAACGTTTTTCGCCAATGTTGAATTAATGTTTCCATTTTTTTTTTTTTTTCCTACAGTTGGCTTCCACATTAAATTCACTCGGAGAACTTGTTATAACTAACCCAAAACAAACAATTGATGGGTTTAATACTGGAGGATCTTCACTGCAGTCGGGTCTTATGAAGAGCAAAAGTGACCATCGTCTCGCAGCCCAGTTCAGGGATCAAGAAGACAGTTACGGATACAATTCCGGAAGGACATCCCCAATTAATAGGAGAAGATTTGGCGAGAGGCCGCATATGTAAGTTGGAGGTTTAAAGAGAGGAGAGTACAATACGAAATGGATTTATTAGAAACACGAGCTATCGGCCTGTACTAAGGTCTTCATCGGGTTCGAGTGAAAAGGTATAGAGGGAGGTAATAAAAGGTAACAGCCAGGAGGTTCATTTCTCCACGACGTTAGGGTGAGTGTACCCCAAGGGTCACTTTTAGCCCGTTCATTAACAGTGTAAGTGGCCAGTGCATCCCAAACCAGGAGTTAGCAAAAGGGAGCAAACTAGAACCTCGCCATTCAGAGTCTGCCATTGTAACTACTGGCCTACCAGGCGCCCTAAGAGGGAAATAACGCTTCTAATAAATTAATTTCTTATTGTAGCTTTACTCTCTTAATTCATCTTTACCGTAATTGATAATATTCACTTTACTCGGAGGTTAAAAGTTAAAGTTAAAACATTTTAATTTCATGATTTTACGAAAACATTAACTAGAATTCGAATTCTTAAAAAACATAGTCCAGTTACGGTTAACCATAGAGTTAATTATCAATAAAATTGGAGATAGCGATCAATCTCGGAGTTCCGGCGCTGTCTTTTATGAAGACAATAGAAAGCAGCTCTAGTGATAGGCAGGGGCGTACCCAGAAATTTGCCAAGGGGGGGGGGTGCGAACTTGGAACTAATCGTAGAAATATAATTGAAATAGAGAGAAATAATTTTTATGTATGTTCATGATGAGCTTATCGTTCAGTTAGAGATGATTAACTAGCTACTGCTAAGACACATTATGAATAAAAATATAAAAATTATATTATAAAAAATATACTAATCAGATTATCATTATTTTTAACATAATATTCAATGCAAACCGCAATTAGGATGCTCAGATTTGTATTAACATAAGAATAAAAAAAAGTGCTAATTTGAGATTAAGCATTTCCTTGGACTGTTACCTTTATAAAAGAAAATTATTTTCAGGGCCGGATTAAGAGTTTTCGGGATCCTAGGCCATTTTAGATTTTTAGTAGTAGGGGAGGCAAGAGCTAGCGCCGAAGGCGCCGAAATTTTTTCACTTTCATTCTCATCCTGTTGTAATCTAGCAATTTTACTGGGATAATAATAATAATAATAATAATAATAATATAATTTATTAGCTCAAGGGAGGAGGGGGCGATCGCCCCTGTCGCCCCCCTTCCCCTTCGGTACGCCTCTGGTGATAGGTGAGATCAAGTCTTTCACTATTTGCCTAGCTTGACACGCCATGTCAATAAATTAAAACTATATATTTATGAAAGTAGTGTATAAATGAGCTAACTATCACTACTTAATTTTAAGTAAACTAGCTAAAAAATTACGTAACATTAATTAAAATTATTAAAAACGCAGAATTAAGTATGAAAAAAATCACTGAATTAAAAACAAATGGAAAGACTGATCCAAGAAATGGAAACCAATAAAATTAAGTCAATTAAATGTATTGTAGACACTTAAACTCATTGTTCAATGAACGACTGTCTTGCCTCCAGTGAACAATGAACTTCTTAACACTTGATATTTTGTTTTCTTTTGAAATGTCAGTATGAATTAATTTCAAACGAAATGTCGTAGTTTACGATTTTGTTCAGTAACGTTGTATCATTTGTTGTTAACACTTTCAGAGCGGAAGAACCTTCTTACGAACCTCAGAGTGAGGTTGGACGTCGTCGCTTCAGATCTCGTTTTATGAGACGAGAGGAAGACGAAGATCGTTCGGTTCGTTTCAATGATGAAGAGCAACCACAGCCAAAACCTCGTCCGAAGGTCATTGATACAGAAGATGTCTCGAAGGGCCCTCTTTCCGGAATAACGAGAATGGTTGACTCCCGGAGAGTGATTCAGAGGCTGCAAGAAAAAGAAGGAAACTTTAAAAAGAAAAAAGAAGATCCACCAAAACCTGCAGCTCCGCAGACTCTCAAAACTCCAGTAACTTTTGGCACGCCGAGAAGAACTGCTCGGCAAGCAAGTGAAGACGAAATAGATAAAATTAAGAAGCAGAATAAATCTGAAGCACCTTCGAGTAGTACAACGACAACGACAACGACAACTGCAAAACCTTCATTTGAACGTTTAAGCTCATTAAAAGACTCGGAACGCACAACTCGAAGCGACAGAACCTCTTCATCCCCAAGATCTCCTCCATCCTCAATCCATGAAGAAGAAACTAGTAGACGAACGAGTAGAGACCTCGGAAGTAGTAGATTTGATTTTAGTTCTGGAAGTACTTCATCATCGATGCCTACACATAAAACGAGCACGGATACTGGAGCGTCTAGCAGAACGTATCCGTTTAGTCGTTCCTCATCCACTTCTTCTGTCGGAGAAAGTGGAAAGTCGACAGGAACAAAAAGCCCCAAACCTTTGGAACAAACCGCTTCTCGAACATCTCGATCGAACAGCACAGATAGCAGTAAATCTGGAGATGGTCCAGCTAAAACGACTGTGACAACAACAATCACTAATGATGACGTGAAAAGTCGTTTACAAAGAAGAACAAGTACCGACAACAAGACAACAACTCCAGCTATCCGTACATCAGGTGCATCACGATACCAGTCACGTTTTTTACCCCGAGCCGGTACTCCGTCAGCAGAAGCCTCAAAGGAATCCGGGAATGACGACGATGAAGAAGAGGAAACTAGTGACGATTCCGAGACTGAAGAAAGTGAAGAGTCTTCTGAAGAGGAGGAGGAGGAGGAGGAAGACAAAGTTAAGAGCAGTTACACTCGACCAACCGGGGGACTTGGGCTGGGAAAGAGTGCCCATAGCCGTGACACTTCTAGCACTACAAGTAATTCATTAGCGAATGACTCAGGTTATGGTAGTAATAATAGCAGATACGGAGGTACGTCTAGTTCCAGTGACAGTAGTACAGCCCATAGGAGACCGTCATATTATGACTCAACAAAAACTCCAAAAGAGAACAGTGATGAATTGGAATCGAAGTATCCTTACGCCAGCAAGTATTTAAATCGTTCTAGAACAAATACAACGACAGAAGAAGAAAAACCTAGCTTTCAAAGTAGGTTTCTTAATAAATCTAAAAGTTCGGCTGTCTTAGGACCAGATATGAGTAATGACAATGATTCCCACACTACTAGTGGAACAGGTTCAAGCAGAGCGAAATTTGAAGAGCTCAAAGAGCGTAGACAAAGAATCGCTCGTAGTAAGAGTTCAGCAGGGATGGAAGAGGATGAAACTCCATCTCCCACCGAATCCACTCCTCCCCACCGTACTCGGTATGGACGTGACTCTGACACTACCTCATCTTCATTAAGCAATACCCGTAGTGTAACTGCCCCATCGTCAGCAGGTTCAGAGGACGCTCCGGCTAATCAGTTATCAAGCTGGGCCAGATATTTAAAGAATAAGTATGGCAACAAAACGGGTACCGCCACATCTCAAGCGAGTACGAGCAGTACCGCTAGTTCAGGTGGGGCATCTAGTCTTTTAAGTAATAAAAGCAGCACACCTACTTCGAGATCTATAGCGCGATCAAGATCCTCTCATCTTCTTGGGTTAGCGAAGGAGAATGATTCTTTGGAAGAGGATTCAAAAAACGCGTACGCTACCCCTACCTCCCAACCAGTAGGTACGCTGGGTCCTACTCCTTTCGGAAATATACATAGGACCCAGTACCTACACAAACAGCGACTTTTATTCAAGATCGGAAGTAGGGGTAGCGAACCAGGAAATTTCACTTGGCCAAGAGGAATTGCAATTGGCCCGGATGATAGTATTGTTGTCGCAGACTCCAGTAATCATCGCGTACAGGTATTCGATAAAGATGGAAAATACCTTAAAGATTTTGGTTCATACGGCAATGGAGAAGGAGAATTTGATTGTCTAGCGGGCGTGGCTGTTAATAGAATAGGTCAATACATTATAGCTGATAGATATAACCATCGTATTCAAATATTCGATCCTTCTGGAATGTTTCTTCGTTCATTTGGTAGCCAAGGATGTAGTGATGGCAAATTTTCTTATCCATGGGGTGTTACAACAGACTCCCTTGGCTTCATTTACGTTTGCGATAAAGAAAACCACAGGGTACAAGTATTCCAGTCAGACGGGACATTTGTGGGGAAGTTCGGAACCTTGGGTAATAAAGTTGGACAACTCGAGCATCCTCACTATATTGCAGTATCTTCTACTAATCGAGTAATCGTATCCGATTCGAATAATCACAGGATCCAAATATTTGATATAAATGGAAAGGTTATGACCGCTTTCGGCTCTGAGGGAAGCGACGAAGGACACTTCAAATTCCCAAGGTAAGTTTTCCAAATTTATCAATAAACTCCTTCATAAAATTGATAATACAAGTTTAAATTAAAGTACACTTTCTGTATTTAAGATTCAAACTATTTTCTCATTTTTTTACATTAAATTAAATATAAGCGTAAGGTTTACAGTGTAATTTAAGAGAACAAGTGGATTTGCTACTCCATTGTAAATGTAATTGCAAAATGAATGCATTTAACTCTCGCTATTGTTATATTACAAAAGGGACTATATCGTAGCCATGTTGTAATATCGCTTTAGATCAGTTAAGCGACATTGGGTCTGGGCAGTAGTTGGATGAGAACCCTCCTATGTTTCCAGATGTTCCGACTAGTGTTCGGATACTACGTAAAACAGTAGTTCCTCTCCGTCACATGACATTTAATGTTACGAGGGAGATTAAACGACCCAAATACACAAATTACACAATGCTGGTCTTGAAACTGTCAATTGGGATCAAAATTTTTTTTATAAATTTATTACATCACGTCATGAAAAACGTATTCATCCCATTTGTAATGAACATAATAGGCAGACATAATTAGTAATTATTACATTTATATTGGTGGAGCAAGTCTAACGTGAACTACTTTTTTTGTTAATTATATTGCAGGCCTTACGTTTATATTTAACAAGTTCGGTTGGGACTGGGGTAGGGTGGTTGGTACCTACCCCGATATCCAGCTACATACCCCTCTGGGTGAGAATATCAATTAGTTTGTCATTTAAACCAGGGAAAGAAACTAATATCTTGCATCCTATTCCAGGGGCGTGGCAGTCGACGAACAAGGTTACATCTTTGTTGCAGACAGCGGCAATAACCGAATCCAAATTTTCCACCCTGACGGAACCTTCCTTCGGGCTTTCGGTTGCTGGGGCTCCGGTGACGGGGAATTCAAGGGTTTGGAAGGAGTGGGTGTCATGTCGAATGGAAACATCCTCATTTGCGACCGTGAGAACCATCGTGTTCAAGTGTTTTAAAGGACATTTAGATTTCCATATTGGTTCGATTTCGTTTTCTAATAATTTAAATACTTTTAACTTTGTTCTTAATATAAAAACAAACTTTTATAAAGTGTTGTATATCTAATTTTGATAGAATAGAATAAATTGTCGTGAAACATTATTGTTTACCTTTTCCTTCAAAGTTCCTAAACATTAGTGCAGAGTCCAATTTCCGTTAGGACAAATGAAAGACCCCTTATGAAGTATTTATATTAGCGTAATTATAATAAATCTTTTTAACATTCTCAAAAACACATACACATGTACATCGGTTATATTTAGCTTATATTATACCTTTACGATATATTACCTATATAGACTAGAAGTGTTAGAAAAAATGTAAGTAGCATCAGCAGCAGCGTTTAGGAATGATCTTTCTTGTGACGACAGTGACTGAAAATAATGGAAAATAGACCTTTTCCCCTCAAGAGTTAATCCACTGATGTGACCTCCAGACGAGGCAAAACAATGAGGTTTGTGGGTCTGCCTCCACGTCGTGTGATTTGTGAACGGGGGCGTACCTACTAAGCAGGTTTCGATATCCTTTTCCAATCGTCGCTACCATAGGGTCAAAATTCCCCTCGCTTTCTTGATCGGGAAGTTCCTGCAGAAGAGGGAACAGGGGAATAATAGCCCGGACGTCAGCTTCGAAAGGTCTGAAGATAGTAACGGGGCGCATGGATGTCGCTTCGGCCACCACGACGCAGCCCCAGGCGGTGCCTACCAAAAGCTCTTCACCGCAGACTGCTATAGCAGTCACCTAATGGAAGCGAAAAAACAAACTCGTTACAATCCATCATGAAGCAAAAGAATAAGTAATATCAAGTTTATTCATTATCATTGTTTTAATTTTCGAATAACTTTAGAACGGTAATTAGTTCTTTGCCAGAACGCAGTATCATTAGCATTTTAAGAAGTTTTAATAATATTGCAATAGTCATAGATTACTCCTTTATTTTGAAAAACCCAAGAACTGGAGAAAAGCCTTCAACGATAACGGACACAAACGCACTTACTTGGCAATGAGATGGTGATAAGTGTTCCTCAATGCTAATTGATTTTAAAGACTCTGAGCAAGGAACTAATTTAGAGCAATCTAATCGATTCAAGAGTTGCTTGGAAGGGACATCCCAGTGATACACAATGCAACCTGAAATAGAGATATTCACACACCACTTCATTTAAAACTTTGCACTGCTCGCAGTCAACATGATGAAGGTTACATTGTTGAACTCCGGAAATCCAAAAGCGTAAAGTGTATAGAAATACACTGTAAAATTAAGTTTGTCATACAACAACTGAAAATGGGGTCAGATGACTTTGTGTCATTGTAAATTCTAAATAAACATATTGACTAGGTTACGTGTTGTTCAGCAAATTAAAACAATTTGTTCTGCCCCTGTCAAAAAATAATGTAAGAACAAGTCGACAACCTTACGGAAAGATCGTAATTAACCTTTAAATATTCTTTGCCTAATTTGAACAAGTGCGCAATCCGTTTACCTGGATGAACGTAAGACCAGAGGGACTGCCTAAGCGACAACTGGACGGAAGGGGAATCTTGTGGACTGTAAAGGAGAGTAACGTTGGCCGCCGTATCCTTAAAGTAAGAGGAGAAAGGAGCCAGGGAGTGGTGAGACACCTTCTGTTGATCTGTGACGAGACCGTCTTCACGGAGGGTGAACACACTCATAATGCCTTTGCTTCCCCCGCACCAAAGGCTCCTATAGCAGAAATTTAAATTTTTTGTCATTTTCACTCGTTTTCCGATAATTCAGTGAACGTATTTTAATATTATACCTGACAACATGTAAAAGGTAACATCCGGAACTACTTTTCCCTTACACGGAGTGGTATCAGAGTGAACTCCGAGTCATCCGAACCTGAACAATTCGATTCAGCCTTCGGCGGCGGGACTCGAACCCAAGGACTCGCAGCCTAAATTCAAGCTCCAATGAACTTGTACAGTTTCAATATATTATTTACCAATATACAGTTTTATTACCAGTACCTCAAAGGCACTGAATGACACTAATTAAATGCTCAACGTAAATAGCTCAGCAATGTGAATGCATCTTATAACCGGTGATAATTAAGTGTATGTAATTAGTTGGAATTGGGTTAAGTGCTCCAGTATGGAGTTCATCAAGCGTCGCGCTTACCCCATAAAATGTTCTTTACAGTTCAGACAATGTACAGTATGTTGTGTATATACACCTGCGGAAAGTAGTTCGCCAAAAAAAATTAAGAAGCCAAAAAGATTAATTATTAGTAATTTTTTTATATTTCAGTCAGTCGGTGAAAATAATACCATTTCGAAAAATAACCCCTCCCCCCTTTTTCCAATAATTTTTTTCTGCAACTGTACGTACTAACAACTAATACAACAGAATGAATGAATAGCAGTGCTTCACCGGCGCTTCGACTGCCGAGGTCATATCGCGCCGAAACTAAAGTAGAGAGAGAACAGGAGGAGATGGGGAAAGAGGAACACTGGAGGAGCAGCAGCAGCTAAGGAAAGAACGTGAGAAAGGAGAGAAAAAGCCCCCAGGAAATTCCCGGACACACCCTCCCACTGGCGCTGCTGCTGCCACCGCCGAAGGAGTGCATCCTGGAAAACCCACGTGAAGTCTAACGACGGAAGAGGTGTGTTAGGGTCGAAAGACAGGGAGTACACCCTCCTCGCCGCAGCGTCCGCGCGTTCGTTGCCCGGAAAACCGACGTGGGAAGGTACCCAACAAAAGGCGACCAACTTACGGCGTGATGAAAGTAGGACAAGCTAGTTCTGAATCTGTCGCATCAGCGGATGCGGGGAGACGAGAGAGGACAGGGCCTCAAGAGCGCTATGGGAGGTAGAATAAGTGACAAAAGATGTAAAGGGGAGCTGAGAAAGAAACCGAAGAGCCAAGAGAATAACCGAGAGTTCCGCCTTAAAAACGGTGGCGAACGAGAGCCGTCAGTGAACACGGGGATAGAATCAGAATGGGAAGAGGAATGGAATAGAAATAGTTGACGGAGGGTAAATGGGTGGAACTGTGACTTCGGTGCAGCAGAGAGGAAGATGCAGATATGGAGGGGAGGAAGGGTCCACAGGGGGAAGGTAGAAGGAGGAGAGGGAAGTACTCGCCCTTCCATCCCCAGAGAAGACGGGACGGGGCCATCCGAAGACCGTACGGTCAAACCAAGTGGGGACGACGGTCAAAGTAGACCGAAGTGGAAGTGCCGAAGAGGGGATTGGAAGAGCGGGTGGAAGAAAACTGCCGAACGCGAGAGGTATTTTAAGCGCTCTAAGGTACAGTGGACATCCAACGGGAGATGGCCATTTTCCGCATAAACTGACAATAGGAGAGGACCGGAATGCGCCGGTGCTGATGCATACACCCAGGGAGCGGATACTGTCCAGCATGCGCAGGGGGGAAGCAGGGGCGGAGAAATAGGCCTGACAGACATAATCCAACTTACTTTGAACCAGAGAGTGGTAGAGCCGCCTAAGGTCTAGCGGTCAGCACCCCAATCGGTATGGGAAAGGAACCTGAGAAGGGTGCAAGTCTGAAGGCTTCGTGAAGGCACGAAGCCTTCAGATACTTCAGGTGGGGAATGAAGGAGGAGACCCAGAAATCTACTTTCGGGGACAACGGGGAGCGGCGATCCATAGAGAGAGGGAAGGGACGGCAGTGCAGCGGCGGCAACGACAAAAATGCATCACCACCGCCTTCGAAGGGAAACCCGAAACCCGTGATCTGTGGCCCATCTGGAGACGTTCAAGGAAGGCGGATCGGAAACCGGAGCAATAGATGGCAAGGGCGTCGACGTAGAGGGTGGCCGTAATCCCCGAGGGCAGAGCCGTCACTACGTCATCGATCACCAAAGCGAAGCGAATGACGCTCAGGACGCCGCCCTGGGGAACCCCTTCCTCCTATGAGTACACAAAAGAGAAGTAAGTAGGCTACCCACCTGAATACGAAAGGAGCGGGAAGACAAAGTTGGAGGTGAAGAAAGGGAGAAAACCTCGGAAACCCAAGAGATAAAGTTTACGCCAGATCACCACCACCACCACCACCACCAGGTAGTGTTATATGCTTTCTCCAAGTCAAAGAAAACTGCATAAAGGTGATGCCACTCTGCAAATGACACCCGGACCGCAGTCTCCAACTGAACCAAAATGTCAGTAGTGCTACGGCCCCTGCGAAAACCGGTTTGTGAGAGGGTAAATTGTGGCGTTCGAGGTGCCACACCAGACGCCGATAAACCATTTTCTCAAGAAGTTTCGAGCAGCAGCTAGTGAGGGCCATTGGACGGTAGTTAAGGGGAGTTGTCGTGAACTTACCGGGCTTCGGAAAAGGGAGCACCACTGCCTCCCTCCAACAGGAGAGGAAAGTACCCTCTCAACCCAAATCCAATTTTAGAGGGTGAGTAGAGAGAAAAAGAACCGAATCAGAGTGGCGAAGGATTTCAAAATAAATGCCATCGAGGCCGGGAGCAGACTTACCGCAAGAAGCCAGCGCCGAGCGTAGTTCCGACATGGAAAACAGACGGTTGTAAGGGAAGTTATTCGGAGTCAGGAAAAGATGAGGGGAGCGAGCAAGCAAAGCCTTACGTCGGAGGAAGGCTGGATCACGGTGATCGTGTAGGGAGATGGAAGCAATAGTCGAGACCAAGACTTCGGCCACTGCAGTAGGGGACGACACTGGGCGTCCGTCTGTCGTAAGGACAGGAGGAGGATGATGAAAAGATTTACCGGAGATCTTGCGAATCTTGTTCTAGATTCGGGAGGAGGGGGTGAGGGAAGTGAGGGAAATTCGCAAGGAAAAGTGGCGGGTTTCACGGACCGTACGACGGGCCTGAGCCCGAGCACATTTGAAAGCTATTAAATTAGCAAGAGGTGGGTTATGCTAAAGACAGTAAAAGGCCAACTTCTTAGCTCGAACGGTCAGAGCGCATGTCGGGGTCCACCATGGAACCAAAGGACGCAGAGGTGCGGGGAAATATTGACTTCGGAATGGAGGACAGAGCGGCACAAGTGATGTGATCGGGGAGGTAGATGGAGGCAGCAACGACCGTTGGAAAGTTACTCGGAACTGCGAAGGTTTGAGTTTCAGCTCGGAAAAGAGGCCAGTCAGCTTTGGCGAGAGACCATCGGGTGGAAAGAGCGGAGGAAGAGGGGAAAATGGTCACTACCATAAAGGTCTAGAGTGACAGACCAATAGAAATCAAGAAGGGCGAAAGGAGAAACAACCGAAAGATCTATGGAGGAAAACGTGCGGGTCTGGAGGTGACAAGCTTTGGGCTGGCCGGTGTTAAGACAAACAGAAGTTGAGAGAAGGGAGACCACAACGCCACCCCGCTGATCGGTGATAGTATCACCCGACAGAGGATGGCATTTGTTGAAGTCTCCCAGGAGGAGGAAGGGGGGAGAGAGCTGCAAAAGGAGAGCAGAAAGATCATTAACAGAAACTTTCTGTGACGGGGGGGAGATATTCAGAACAAATTGTATATAATCGGTCAAGGAAAACCAGAGCCGCAACAGCCTGGAGAGGAGAGCTGAGGAGAAGTGGGTTGGACGTCACGTCAGACCGGACGAAGACGGCCGTGCCCCCAAGGGGGGAGGAAGGAACAGAACCTTCGGAGAGGGGGCAAGGGGCGAACCCCAAATTGGTTCTCTTGAAGGCAGAGACACACCGGAGAAAAAGCCACGACAATTCTACTGGAGAATAGCAGCCATCAAGAGCGGAAAACAGGGGAGGCGAAGGACGTTACCGGGCAAGACTTAAAAGTGTGAACAGAAGAACAAGCAGACGAAACTGGGGGGCGGGGGTTAATGAAAGGGAAGTCGAAGAACGAATGAAAGGAGGTGGAGGGAGTTTGGGTTTCGGGGGGGAGGGGCGAGAAGGGAGATACGAAGCTGGGCGGAGTGAATCCGATTTCCGGGGTGGGGGTGGAGAGAAGGTTGTGGGTATCGGGAGGTCAAGGAGGGAGCAGGACGGAAAAGAAGGGGGGATATCGGCCCGAACTCGAAGTTCAGAGGCTACATGATCACCATCGGGAATGGAGGAGGAAAGGGGACAGTCACCAGAGGAAACGGGGGAACCCAAAGGAGACGGCAAAACAGAAGGGATCACTGGAAACTGGAAGACATGGGGGCGGGAGGAAGAGAACTGGTGAAGGAGGGAATGAGGGGACGGGGGACCTAAACAGGGAAACTTGGCAGAAGGGCCCAAACGACGGGGGCTGGAAATGGGCCGTTTAACAGAAGAGCGAAGAGAAGAGGGGCCAGAGGAGATAGCGGTTGCCGATATGTATACCGAAATGTCAGCGAGGGTTTTGGGAGGATGGGTTGACGGACGAGATGCTACAGAGGTTGAGTAGATGGGAACAGTGGTAGTAAAAGTTCTTGGGAGACGGGCGGATGGAGAAGAGGACATGGAGGATGAGGACGACGAGAAGGTCGATATACAGTAGAGGACGGGATAGGGGAACGGGTGAATGAGGCCGGCCGGATCAGGCCTAGAACGAAAAGATGAGGAAGAGGACCGCACAGATGTGACAGAAGTTTGAGGCAGAGAAGAGGTAGCAGAGCGGGAAGGACGTTGAGTTTGAGGGAAGGTAAGAGGGAAGGTAAGACCTGGACGAACGAATCGGGACCGAACACGGGGTCTTGCTTCCTGGAAGCTAACCTTGTCAGACTCCCGGACAGACAGGACCTCACGCTCAAATAAGTAGGTCGGACAGGAGGAAGAGTAGGTGGTGTGGTCACCTTCACAGTTGGCACAGCAGGGAGGATTGGAGCAGGAGGAACCATGGGTCGGAGAGGCGCAGTTAACGCAAATACCAGGGGAACTTGGACACGTCTTATTAACATGTCCGAACCTCTGACACGTAAAACACCGACGTGGTCTAGGGACATAACTGCGGACCGAAAATCAGAGACAACCGGCCCTAATTTTCCCGGGAACTGGCGAAAGTCAGGATCAATAAGGGGGATGGAACTCTTGCCCCCTGGACCATACGCGGTAGGGGGGGTAGTAAACACGGGTCACCTTCGGAGAAGAGAGGCGGGTGAGAAGATCCCACTCCGAATATTCCAAAAGATCGGGGTCATGAACTGCACCCGTACAAATGTTAAAAGAAGAATGGGGGAGGAAGTCCAGGGGGAGCAGAAGCCAGGGTCGAGAGGGATGAAACCTTCTGGTACTGGGCCTTGGAGGAGAACTCTACAACAAAGGAGCCATCGTTCTGGGGCCACATCTGTCGGAGATCGCTACAATGGGAAGGGACGTCATCATAGACCTCAAAAACGTCCCGCTGTGAAAGGGGAGGAGAGGCGGAAGATCGGAGAACCAGAAACCGAGGGTAGTCAGGGTGAGAGCCGTCGGCCCCTATGAAGGGGTCAAGAGACTTGCGGGAACAAGGTGTATGAGAAGTCTTAGCACGAGAACGAGCGTTTTCCGCAGCCAGAAGGGGGACGGCTCCCTCAAGACGCGGTCTTCCAGTGGTAGAGGACTCGAGGGCCTGGTTGTCCACCATCCGAGTGCTAGAAGCGTGAACTGTATCCATAAACATAGAAGAGTAAAGAAAACGGACTCAGGTGACGCGAGAAACTGCCTGCAGCCTACCGGTAAGAAAGTTGGGCCAGGCGCAAACCGCAGGGTACCTCGTCCTCAGGGAGCACACCGTCGGTTTAAAAGCGGGGCCTCGTGACACTAAAGTTTGCCTCCAACGGCGCAAAGACCCCAACCCCCAACCCCCAAATCCCACCGGCCAGGACACCCAACCATCCAAAACGGTGACGACCTAAGAACGTCGCCTCCGGAGGACAGCTCTGGAGACCCGTACTTAGAGCCAAAGACCTTGGTGGCTCTTAGTCCGGTTCCCTCAGCCGTCTCTACGGCATGGGTGACTCTTCCGGGCCGAGGCCCCGCCGACGCGACGTAGCCCACTGGGTCAGAACACGCCAGCCCCCCTACCACGAGAATGTGGCCACCGCGGGAGGACTAATACGACAGAGTGGACCCACAGTTTAACGTGGAACCTGAACCTACCACGGGTCGCTATCATCACCTGAACATAGAGGGCGGTCACCCACCCAACTATAACCCAAACTTAGTACCGCCCAACTTCGCTAATCTAGGAGGAATCGGTGGTGCGACATGTCTACGACGACGTACCCCATAAACAAACAAACAAGACTGATTTGGTAATCCTCTATTTATCAGAATTAACCCCATGTCTCACCAAGCATCAGGGATGGGTACTTTAGCAAGCGAATAAATGTCTCTGGTGAACCCTGCCAGTTCGGTGAGGATGAAACTGCCTTCGCCCATGACGGGGGAGGTTGGAGTGGTATCCGACCGACACAGGAAGAGCCTTCCACTGCTCAGTGCTACGGCAACTCTCCCGAGGGCGTCTAAACTACATATGAGGTGGACGGACGTAGAAAGAGCATCGGATTCTAAGCAGTAACTAAACACCCAACTATAGCCGTCCACTCTGGAAAAGATCACTCGATTATCTTCTCTTAACGAAAGCAATTCAATTCTAAAAAGTATAAACACTTTGTTTAATCACAGTAACTATTTAAGAACAGATTCTTTCAGATTTGTTTTAGTTTCGCAGGAAATATAGAAGAGCTTGTGACTTTAATGTATCATAATAGTTCTGTACTTTTTAAATCAAAACATACCTTAAGGACAGAGATAAAGCACCTATTACATAATAAAATGCCACTGGGTTTATTTAGGAATCTATAATCAGAAAAAAAAGGTTATTAAAATATTTATTATATAACATTTCAGGCCTTACTTGTAACCGTGAATACTTCCGGCAGCGTCACCGAGCCAAACTAGATCATTCACTTGACAGATGGCGGTAACAGCCTCCGGTAAGCCCTCGATACTGGTAAGACCGGTCCAGCCCCAAAGACCGGCAGATAAAATATCTAACTGAGAAGAAGACCGGCCGAGCCAAACATTTCCACAAGAAACTGAGCATTCTTCCTCATCTAAATCCGGACCAAAAGTAGTCATTAACCGCACGATTTTGCTTCTGTGCTAATAACTAGTTATATGATGTAAGAAACCCACAGCTTAACGTGGAATTCGAACCATATCATTTGGCCAGACCCAATGTCCCTCAACTTCGATAATAATCTAACTGGGAAGCGGTTTTGCAATGTACCAATGCCAGAGGCTGACTAAAGTATAATACACGGATAACAGGTTCACCCTCTAAGTGAAATTATTAACAAAATCACGAGGGAATCAATCAATTCTGGGTAAATAACAAGGAGGGTTGGTGAAAATGAACTGGAAATGGATCTTTTCATGAAGAAATACAATTTAATCATTAACTAAACTGTATCGAAACAATAAAGATAAATTTGATAGATTTTACGGCCACAGTTTAGACAGTAGTTCCTCGAGAGAAAGAATAACTATCACATTGTAATTCTTGTTCAATATTTACACCGAAAAATATATCTTAAAACTTAAATTCTTTCAACATGTTTGTAATACACTTGGATAAGAAAGTAATATTTTATACTTCTTAAAGTAATGGGAACTGCTACGTGTTCGGAGCCAAAATAAACCTTATTTTAATTTTCTTTTCTTTGGGGGGGGGGGGGGGGGCTTGGAAGTTATAGTAAAAAACATTTTAAGTATTTATTGAATCTCGGAAGTAATTACTACTGAAATAAATAAATATATATACACATGGTGGTCCAAAAATCCCTATCTATTTTGCTGAAATAATAGTATTTTAGGATAAAAAAAATTAGATATATATGCTGTATATAAATCTCAAATCTGTCCACTGCATTGCGGAACACATTCTCAAGCATCTCTGGTTATTTTAGCGACTGCCGCAACAATGCGGGTTCGCAGATCCTACAGGTCTGTTACTCTTGTTTTGTAAACTTCAGACTTTATAAAACCCCACGCAAAGAAGTCTAATGGTGTTAAATCCGGAGATCGTGCTGCCAAAATCGCTGGACTGGACGTGGTGGAAACAGGCCCTCGGCAGTACGATCTCCGGATTTAACACCATCAGACTTCTTTGCGTGGGGTTTTATAAAGTCTGAAGTTTACAAAACAAGAGTAACAGACCTGTAGGATCTGCGAACTCGCATTGTTGCGGCAGTCGCTAAAATAACTCCAGAGATGCTTGAGAATGTGTTCCGCAATGCAGTGGACAGATTTGAGATTTGCAAAGCTACTGATGGTGCTCACGTCGAATCTTATACCTAAGCTTGATAAATAAATATATATTTAATTATGTTACTACATTTTATTCTAAAATGCTATTATATCAGCAAAATAGATGGGGACCACCTTGTGTGTGTGTGTATATGTGTGTGTGTGTGTGTGTATATATATATATATATATATATATATATATATATATATATAAACTGAAATGCATAACAAATATCAACAATATTTTAGCTAAGCATTGAATTAACTTCAATTGACTTTCGCATTGAACTTATAAAAATATTTAAAAAATTGATTTTTTAAATGAATACTGTTGTCAAATGATAAAAGTGAAACTCGAACCTCCTTCCAATCCGTCTGTCTTATTCTCGTTACTCGAGAACGGGATAACTTTAATTGCGCAAGTAATATTGGAAGAGTTATCGAGAGACACCACGTCGAGAAGATGAGTGAATTCCGGTGCTGATGCGATGGACACCATTTGAGAGGCAGAAGGACGAAATCTGGGGTTATGTGACCAGCACATCACCATCAAGTCGAGCATATAGACGGGAAACTCCGTCTCCTAAACGGAAAAACGTCACAACATAAAGTGGAGACAAAAGTAAACATTACATTCCAAATCATTATAACAACATTATTAAACTTTTGACTACGACTACTACTACTACTACTACTACTACTACTACTAATAATAATAATAATAATAATAATCTCAATGATAGCGTTTATTGGCAGGAAACAAATCCTATAAAAAAAGATTTTAGAAACTTTTCACTAATATCTTAATAGAGTATATAACTTCTATAAATCTCAAATGGTGTAACATACTCTGTGAGTAAGAGCGGGTCTTCCTCCTTCTAGAACATGTTCTTTAACATTATCACAGTATTCGTAGGGCTGATGAGTTGTGAGCAGTTCATACATGAACATTCCGAATGAAAAGCAGTCCACCTAAAAATGAAAATGATACAAAACAAGTAATACTCGAGTCTGTTTTTGGAAAAGTTTTGGTGAAACTAGTATTTTTCGTATTTTTTCCAAAATAATTCCTTTGTGCAAACATCTAAGGGTAGCTATATCATCTGAATGCGGAGGCGATCACCCATCCGACTACTGAACGGACTCCATGTCAATCAACCTCGCTGATCTTACTGGAAGCGGTGCTGCCACATGGCCACGACGTAGCCCAACTTCTTCAAACTACAAGAACAAAATCTTAACCTTTTCCGTGTATTCCTCTTCCCCATTGTGACGCATCATTTCGGGTGCCATGAAGCCCTCAGTGCCTCCAAAGCCTTTGGCACCAGTTGGCAACGTTGATCTGCTGATACCTGGCAAATGAAACAATTTATAATTCTATGTAAAGAACCTTACAGTGCATAGATTACACTGACGCAGCTGCGATAAGAGATAATGAATTATCATCATCAATTACTGATCGTTCGGTACTTCAGTGGTTGCGGTGGTGGACTCAGTGGTGAGGCTCTGATTCGCTCCGGCCATCTGGTTCCTGGGTTGGGTTGAGTTGGCCGCTTACCCTGTTAATACTCGAGCTAAAAATGACCCTCGGGGCACACTCACCCCAACACCGTGGGAAAGCATTTCAACAACATGGTCAAACCTATGGATAGAATATAATAGTTCAAGGAGTTTGAAACGTTAAACTAAACCACCATTATGGTCAAACTTCAAAGAAATGGAACCTGTATTTCCAAAGATATGAAATGGCTTTCCATCCAATAGCATCTTTCTTTAATGATCTCAGTTCCGGTTAGGAACTAGGTTCTCTTTTTTAGAGGAAAGTAGGGGAGAGGCTTACTACTTCTGTTAGTGACATTTCCAGTGTCCTGCTATCCCTTCTTCATTTAATGAAAGGGGGTTAACTTTTGATCGGTGTGTAATAAGCAGTTGGTCGCCTCCCATCGAGTAGGTTTTTAGAGGAATTGGGAAATGATTTAACAAAATGAATGAAAAACATACATGTGCGATCATACTGCTTTATACTAAGGTTGGCAACGCCGTACCTGTACAGTCACACCATTCAGGGGATTAACATGTTAAAAGCATTAAGTTATACCAACCATAATCAGCGAGACGAACATCCACTCTTAGATTGGCATCGTTATGAAACGGAGGCGGCAATTCCCACACGAGAACGTTCTCGCTCTTCAAATCTCTGTAGATTATATGCTGTCCGTGGAGGTATTCGAGAGCTTTGGCAACCTGGGAATAAAGAAAGAATCAGCTTCTATTCATTAGTATATAAGCACACAGGACAAAAAATTAGTCACCCCTAATAGCACCGATAGTAGGAAGTTCAAGGTCACACAGAGGGTGCTGATGTAGCATTGGTAAGTGACAAGTAGCGGTGACGTAGCACACAGGATCAGATCTGTTTCGTGAGGTGGTGAAGAACAAAGTGTGTGTTGGATATAGTCTGCAAAATGGGTCGTGAGGCAGACGTTACTCAGTGGCAAAAAGGAGCCATCGTGTTTGGCAGAGCCCACGGACACAAAATGTCTGAAGTAGCCCAATTTGTTGGTGTGTCAACGCGTACTGTCCAGCGAGTTTACAAAGAGTGGTGTAGTTCGCAATCAACTGACAATCGACGGCGTAACTGTGGCCGGAAAACAATTCTCGACAATAGGGGCCGCCGCCATGTTTCTCGTCTAGTAACCAAATCGTTTTCAAACCAGAGAACAATTGCTCCAAGAAACCAATGAGGTTCTCCAGCGACCAATTTCCGAACGGACATTGCGACGAGAACTGCATGCGATGGACATCTGGAGCAGGGTACCACGGAAGAGGCCGCTGTTAACAGCAAGTCACAAATTGGCACGTTATAAATGGGCTCAGAGGCACAAAAACCGGACTGCGGCAGATTGGAAACGTGTAATTTGGTCCGATGAGTCCCGTTTTTGTTTGTTCTCCAATAATGGGAGGCGACGAGTACATCGCAGGTCCAATGAAGCCTTTAATCCTGAATGCGTCGAAGGTGTTGTTCAGGCTGGAAACAGAAAGTGAAGCGCAGGAATAGACACCCACGGACTCTGGCGGAACTTCGGGACCGGCTGATGAACGAGTGGCAGCAAATCGATGTTCAGTACATGCACAACCTCGTAGAGTCTCTGCCTCGCCGGATTCGTGCGGTTATCAAGGCCAGAGGCGCCGTCACACGTTATTAGGTACATTCTGAGAGGGGTGACTAATTTTTTGTCCGGTGTGCTTATATGAAAATCCATAAGGCAGAATTACACCATATTTTACCAGCACCCGTGGCTAAGTGAGTAATGCCGTTTTCGTATAAGATAAGTGAAGACAGTAATGCCGTTCTCGTATAAGACAAGTGAAGACACTGAGGTCGGGGTTCAAATCCCGATGGTACTGAAATAATAATCCAGGATTTAGCACATGGGGCCGTATTCATCTGGCCTGAGCGCTGTGCCAGTTTCTAGCCCTCCTCACGGATTATTACACCTTACCTTTTTTAAATGTAACACTGGCTAATCTCGAGTAAGAAGTTAACGTTTTCACTGTTGTACAATACAGTTTTGCCCGTGTGCTACTATACTAAAAAAAACAATATAAAACACGCCGTACGTCATACCAGCACACGTACAGAACTTCATACGACGTACATTACTGGAATATTGAATAGATTAAATAATACTTTATTACCTGAAGAATAACTAATTGCAAGGAAAGCAATGAGAGACGGGCTCCCGACCGTTGGTAGTGTTTAAGGCACTGATCGAGCGACCCCTGTGGCGCTAATTCTAATACGAGGGCCAAAGGCCTTGGACACACGCCAACAAAGGGAACGACGTTCGGATGATGTAGAGAGAGCAAGATGTTTACTTCCTGCCTGGCGGAGCAATACGCCTTACAAGCGTACTGGAGAGGATCTCGTTCCCACTTGCTTTGGGCAGCCTTTAAAAAAAATTACAGTTAAAGATTCGTTACAGAGTGAAGTACTTTGGATGAACAAAGTTATATAGCTAACAACGATCATAAGATCCATCGGAGGTTAGTCTATAATAAATCTAGAACGAGGAAATAACTTAGAATGGGGAAAAGCTTACATTTGAAGTTCTAGAGGAAAGCATGGAAAATACTGTACGTAACTCACTCACGAGTCTACAATGTAATATACCCATTAAATCCACTTCCAAAAAAGAGTGAAACCTTGCCTTGAAAGCTGCCAAGGCGCTTGGCCTCGCATTCAATCCCGGGTTGACCGGCTGAAGCATCTTCAGGGCGATGGCCACCGGTGCGTCCCCGCTGGCGATGTGGCGACAACTTCCTTCGAAGACGAACCCGAACCCACCACGACCCAAAAGTTTCCCTTGTTTGATGGTCTCTGGACGAACGAGGTATCGGTCACCGAGATCCATGAACACCTGATCAACAAAACGCAAAATACCTTTATCGTCAGTATCAGCAAAACAGTAAATAAAAAAACCGTGGCGAGTTCTTGTTTATTCCTTTTATTCAACTATTAATTTCTAGTTTCACACGAAGGAAACGTATTGCGATATGTCGCACTCATCTACCCAATTCCTCCTCATCGTTAAGCTTTACTAAACATTTGAATCTAAAAGTTAGAGGGACTACGTTGTGACCATTGTTGCAACACCGCTTCCCGTCGATCAGCGAAGTTAAACGACACTGTGTCTGGGTTGTAGTTGGATGGGGGACCGTCCTCCAGTACGGTTATTGAGGAGGAGGGTAAACAAACCCAATCAAACAAATAAACCGTTAGAACGAGTAATCGCCTTTATTCTTAATTCCTACGATACTAATCCTTTTGTGACGCATTTTTTTCACTCGGTACACACGCCGAACGGCATTATATCTATTTATTTACTTTTTTAGCCACTTTTGCCGGAATTTTCTAGCGATTTTTAGGGAGCTTACTGCACAACCATTGACCTACTTACTGCGAAATCCTGATCTCAGAAGCCATTAAAGACGTTTCAGCTTCGCGCAGAATTATGATACCCATCGCGGAAGGATTAAGTATGATAAAACAAGGGTTAAATTTAACGACTTAAAACGTGGTTTAAATGACGTTCAAACGCGTTTTCTGCGCTAATCAAACAGATTTTGAACAATACTCAAACATGGCATAGAGCGTTACTCACTGAATCGGGGGCGATTTGAGCCAACAGGAGTTGACCGTGGAGAGGGCAAGTAACAGACCTCGAGGTGTGGGCTGCGAGAATACATTCCTCAACCATAAATGAGTAAACGACGGGGGTTATCTCGTGCGTTGGCTCGTCCTGTCTTTCCTTCATCTGAAGATCAGGACGCCCTTCGGCAGAAGGATTCCGACTGGCAAAAGTTAAAGAAATGGGAATACTAATTGAGTACACCATTATATGGCAATGTTTTTTCAGTACACTATAGTGTTAAATGGTGAGTAAATGGGTACGTACAATTACTTTTTATATTTAAATCTATACTAACAGACTAATGAAGCCCACAAAATCCACTAGTGGTTAGCCCAGAATCATCCTAGTTATCTACCTCGAAGTAGTAGAGTCAGGGCCCACTCCACTGTCCCCATCAGAAGCATTCGAGCCTCTGGAATCCCAACTTTGTCTCCTGATAGGGGAATGCTGTTTCTCTACTTCAGGAGAAGCCGAGGATGCTTCTCCTGAAGGAAGGAACGAAGCCTCGCTTGACAAGTTCGACGTTCCTCTCTGAGCGCATGCGCCGCGTAACGCCTGAGAAAAGGGGGAGAAATTAAAAAGGATTATAAAATTTCTACTTCATCAGAACAAAACGTTTTAAAGGTTCACGGTTGTTAAAGTTAAACAACTCCAAATATTCTTATTAAACTTTCAGGCATCAAGGCATTAAAGTTTTAATTAGTTTTAATAAATGGTTTAGTTACGCAACAGAATTTTCAAATTTTTACAGTGCTCAATCATCTTGAATTAAGCATATCAAGACTAAGAATTATAAAAATTTAACTAATAATGTCCACACTTAATATTTTTTTTTTCCTAAAATTCACCTGAGATAAGGCAGAACCTGTCATTGAGCAGTAAAGGGGATTTATCTCGACAAAGGAGCCCCAGT
Organism: Bathynomus jamesi; assembly: GCA_023014485.1. Taxonomy (NCBI): domain Eukaryota; kingdom Metazoa; phylum Arthropoda; class Malacostraca; order Isopoda; family Cirolanidae; genus Bathynomus; species Bathynomus jamesi. The sequence goes on along the minus strand of JAJOZX010001350.1, from coordinate 640,420 downwards.
TCTCAGGCAGGAGAGGTCCCTGGGGGTGGTTAGAAACACCTTCGTGCTGCCCGTGACAATCAAGACACGCGGGGCAGGGCACAATGCGTGTTACCAGAAATTTCCCTTCGCTCGTATGCACAAATCGAGTGCCCAACGTTGGATACCTGAAGACGAATACAAAATGAAGGAAAATGGGAAAACTACTGTAGTAAAACTTCTTAAATAAATACAGACAGTATCTAAGAACCCAGCCGTGGTTTAATAGGTTAGGGTGCCGCTCGAGTGCTGAGAATCCTCCGAGCCGAGGGTTCGAACCCCAGTGCTGTTAAAGGCTGGATGGTTGTCTAATAAATGTCTATTCTGTATCTTACGTCACGGCGAGGCGGCGGGCCAGCGACCCCAGTTTAATTGACTCTAACTAAAGTAGCCCAAGCTCGGGACTCTGGGATATGGGACACAATGTTACGTTTTTATCTAAGAACCCAGTTCCCATTCTCCATAGGGTGGGTACGACGCTTGAACTTGGGACCAAAGTCACTCAAATCAATTACACACACGACGATACAAAGGGGTCACCTCCTGAGAATAACATATCACCCCAACCACACGGATCCAGAGTTTCTTTCCTGACAAGGTTGAGAGCATACCTCTAGTAGTAGGTCAGGTGAGACTAACGTCTCCATTTACACACACCTCACAAATCACTTCCGTTTCTCTCAAAACTTTTTGTGGCACATTTATATAAAATCCACGTTTATTCACACATTCATTAATTACAACTTTCTACTTTTTACGCGTTCTTCCTCTACTTCTCACACCTTCGTACATACTTCCTTATTCAACTCCTAAAAAAAACACAAGAAAGAATAACTTTCTTACCAATCTTCGAGAAGAGTATCGATATGGTCGACAGCGAGGGCCTGCAACTTGGCTACACACTCGGGCGAAGGGTCGAGGACCACGGACTGAATGTCCCGTGGTAGGATCTCGCCTTCCAACGAAATATCTTCGCTTTCCGAAGACTTTCTCCTTATCTCCACAGCCTCATTTGGAAGGAAGATTTCCAACAACGCGGAATTCTTTACCTTTAAAAATAATGTTCTGCATTTACTACTGGGATTCAACTCCATCTTAAAAATTAAGCAAGTCATTCTAACTATTATAAACTTTCCTCAAAAACGAATATTTAAACTTTATATGGCCATTTAAATGGTCATGTAAAAACACAGTTGTACGAGTAATAATTCTACCCGACTAGTTAGTTTATCATACTTCATATATTGCATACACTACAATTATAGCTAACTACAATAAACGTCAATTGACGTAAAACATATAACACGAAGTTTTGAACTTGCTTAGCGTGCGACCACGTTCCGAGCTCGTGTCTTACCACTACACGATCTACATCACCCAGAAACCAAAAAAATTATTTTCAAGTGCAGCTTTGGAGCTGTTAGGCGGAGGCGAAACCACCTCTGTGCCGCACATTTTAACTTATCTTCGTTTTATAATTTATATTGTGTAATGTGTATATATAGCCCACTGGGTATAATTACTGGAAATAATTGAGACAATGTTACCTCCACATCAGACCAAGATCCTTCCAGCTTGATTAAAAATTTCATCCCTTTGTAATCAGGCGAGTGGTTGTCATGACTACAAGAATTTCTCTCCCCTTGCATGGAGAACATTCTCTTCTGAGCCTGAAGAGTAAAAAGATTAACAAACATTTATTAAAATAACACCCGCCAGAGAAGGACTAGCGGTACAGTGATAGAGTTGTTAATTTGAAGGTCCCAGGTTCGAGTTTCGTCCCGGACCTTCAGTGATTAAGGTCTAGGTCTTCTTTGGTGGGGTAGGGGAGATTTAGATCCCGCGTAAAACTAAGTTCCCTCCGTCATATTACTTTAAAAGTTACGTTTGAAAGTTTATGATGCGAAATTATTTGAACATTTCTTCCTTTGGGTTAACCTTTTAAATAAATGGAGGGGTGAGAAGGGAAAGTGATGTATGTACAACAAATAAAAATATTTTTATTTAAACTTTTGGTTACGAAGAAATCTTGCCTTCCTGCCGTCAAACAACTATTCTTATACACTAGGCCGGGTCGAATTTCTGGGGACAGATCGGGCACTATGTGGGACTTATGAATTGGGGTCCTGACCAACATACTCCAAAAGAAAGTTTGTGCTCCCCCCCCCGTACCACTAGCATACTCCCTCCTATTATTGGCTCCACCACAAAAATGAAAATAGTTTCATAAATGAAAATGGAGACCATTTAGAGCATCTTCTCATAGAGATGACCCCCTCTAAAATTGCATAATATATCTCGTGTGCAATTTTCAGGCAATTACCTCAAAAATTTGGATTTCTCAACATTTTCACCACGCGTATTTTCTCAAAATATTTGCTATATCAGAAAATTGATTACACATAAACATCGTTTATGTGTAATCAATTTACTGAGCTGTGTTGAATTTCAAATTCAATACCAATAAATTTCATGTTCTAATTATCATATATTTTTACAGGAATTATAAGAATTTATGCTCTTTAGATTTAATTATGATCCATGCATGATTCTATAAAAGCTGGATTTTTAATTTTTTAAAAAGGTTGAAAAAATGTCAACCAGAAACAAATCTTCGAATGCAGCTTTTGGTTTTGCCACTGAATTCCGCCGATCAATGATTCCTACAAAGGCAGACGTTGTCAGACACTAGTTCTTCATTCAAGAGAGAGGAAAAATCAAGTCAAGGGGATTAGCAACTGCGAACGATTGCTACAATATATACTGGTCAAAAAAAGAAACGCAATTAGCTTGCATATGGTGTAAAATTTAAGTTGTTAGTGGTATTATCACAGTTTCAAGATCATGGTTAAATGTTTGTTCAAATGTTTTAAAGCCACTTAGTGCATGTTTTTAAACCTGACTAATCCCGGCTAAGACGCCATTTTGTTACAAACAATAAACAGAGATTAAATTGAATGTATTCTTTATGAAGGCATGCATTTTTTCTTTGACTTCACAGAATACACACTGCCCGTTGAGAAAACCAAACTTTTTCCCGCGATTGAGGCATGCCACGACTCTCAGAGATCAACAGAAGTCGTGCCTTGGGCATGTTGGATGCAGGCATGTCTGCTGTCCAAGTTGCACAACGAATGCATGTGCATCCCAGCACAATCTCTAGGCTTGTTAGATGGTACAATGCCACAGGAAGTGTTCAGGACCTGCCAAGACGTGGGCGACCTCGTGTGACGACCCAACGTCAGGATCGCCACATTGTACTGCAGCACCTGCGTCATCGGCAGCGGAATGCTCGTCAGACAGCCACACACACATCTGGTATCCACAACAACAGAATTAGTGACCAGACCATCAGAAACCGACTCCGTAATGCAGGACTCCGATCCCGCAGGCCTTACAGAGGTCCTTTTCTCACTGATGCAAGAAGGCAACGACGCCTGCAATGGGCCTATCAGCACCGTGACTGGACACAAAGAATGTGGAACCAAGTCCTCTTTTCTGACGAGTCTCGCTTCAGACTGTCCAATTCTGATGGCCGTGTCAGGGTATACAGACGACCAGGGGAGCGATACTCAGATGCTGCAGTAGTGGAGCATGACAGATGGGGAGGACCAAGTGTCATGGTTTGGGCAGGAATTGCCTTTGCTTCAAGAACAGCTGGTGGTTGTTGATGGAGCTCTGACTGCCCAGCGCTACAGGGATGAGATTCTTCACCCACATGTTCTTCCATTCATGAGGCAACATCCAGAATTGGTGCTCCTGCAACAGGACAATGCCAGACCTCATGCAGCCAGGATAGTGCAGGCGTACCTGCAGGGACAACAGGTGCAGACCTTACCATGACCAGCCTTCAGCCCAGACATGTCACCGATAGAGCACGCATGGGATGAACTTGAACGGCGAGTTCGCAGACGTCAGCATCAGCCGCAGAATATCAGGGAACTGACCAATGCAATTATTGAAGAGTGGAGGGCCATCCCTGTTGCTTTCCTGCAGAGACTGTTGAGGTCGATGAGGGCCAGACTCCAAGCCTGCATTGTGGCTAGGGGTGGCCATACGCGTTATTGACTGTTTGTTATGTTAAAGAATCATTTACTATATACTGAGTCATGTTTATTAATAAATCTCAAAAATTGCGTTTCTTTTTTTGACCAGTATAGTTACCAAAGATCTTCAAGATATTTGGGCCATGTTATCTTTCCCTGTCATTCAAGAAAGATCTATTTCTTCTGCAGTGGAAAGATTAATCAGATCAGCTCTTTCCTTGAACAAGGTTCCTCTACGTCAAAGGAATGAAAATTTTGCTAAAAAACTTGCTTCATATGATGAAATGTTTGACATTTGTACATGCAAATGTTATGATAAAGGAATAGAAAGGCCGTTTTGTCGATGCGAGGTAAAAATCCCAATGTTAGAGAGGGAGTCATTTGTAGGCCAAAAGCAAAGAATAAATCAATTAGGGCCATTTGATCGTGAAGCTGCCGCTGTCCAGAGACGATCCCTCTCAAGAGCAAGAGAACAACAAGAGAGGCAACAAAGGTCACAAGTGGAAATGGCAGAGGCTATGGAAGTTGTACCATCTTCTTCAGTAGATGACTTTAGCGAAGATATAGAAGACAGTGACAATGAGCTAGAATTCGTGCCCGATGTGGAATTGATTGAAAATGATCAAAATAGGTATTCATAGTTCATACAATGAATTACCATTGGTGGCAGACCGTTACCGTGTGAGTTCGAGAGCTACAGCAGCTATTGTTAATGCTGCATTGAAAGATATGGGAATAATCGATCAATCTAACATGCTTGATAGGAAGAAAATAGAGAGAGAGAGAATTCGTGTAGGCAATAAAAATATTGTTAGATCTAGATGTGAAAATGTGAATATTGAATGTATAGGGTTTGATGGAAGAAAGGATGATACGTTAACCAAGCATGGAAAAGAGAAAGAAGAACATTATGTGCTGATCAAAGACCCTGGAGGTATCTATGTAGACCATTTCTGCCCTGACGCAGGAAATGCTCGGTGTATAGCTGATGAAATTATAACGTTCTTAATTGATTCAGCGAGCATCGACACTCTCAGTGCTCTGCTATGCGACGGTACTGCTGTCAATACTGGTAGAATTGCTGGTACCATAAAATTGATTGAAATTTTTTTGCATAGATCAGTTCAATGGCTCGTGTCTCTTTTACACATGAATGAACTCCCCTTCAGACACATATTTGAAACCACAGACGGAAAACATCAGGGCCAAATACCTTTAAAGGTTCAATTGGAGCCAAATTGAAATGTGATTTAACCATTTTAGACTTAGTGGCATTTTCACCAGTTCAGGGCAACGTCCAAGATATACCACCGAATGTCGTGAAAGAGTTGAGCAGTGATCAAAAGTATCTCTATGATATGTGCCTAGCAGTGCAATCTGGATGGGTATCTGAAAGTCTAGCCCGCAGGTCTCCAGGTGCCATTCATCATGCTCGCTGGATTACCCGAGCAAACCGGATTCTTCGTTTATATGTATCGACTTTGCATCCCGAACAAAATCTGAAAGAACTGGTAACCATCGTCATGAAATCATATGCTCCTGGATGGTTTCATATCAAATCCCATCCTAAAGCTACTGACGGAGCACTTAATTTTTTTCATTTGATTGTCTTGATGCGAGGATTGGAAGAAAAACATCGCATTATTATGGAACCGGTGTTCCGTAATAATGCCTATTTTGCCAATCCCGAAGCTATCCTATTGTCAATGCTTACTGATAGCAGACAACATGTCAGAGAAGATGCTCTTCAGAAGATACTTCTCAGTCGGACACGTTCCAGTGGCACACGAAATTTTGAGCTTCCTAAATCTCTAAATTTCGATTCCAAAGACTACTATGAGATGATTGACTGGAGAAAGGAAGCTATCAATCCTCCACCTTTGATAAGGAATTTCAGCAATGAAGAGCTACTGCATACAAGAACAGAACCTTTGAAAATTGCTGCCTTTTCATGCCACAGTCAAAGCGTGGAAAGTGCAGTGAACTTAGTGATAAAAGCATCAGAACAAAGGATTGGCTACGGCAATCGGCACAAATTTATCCTCAATCAACTGGAATCAAGAAAAAGACTGCCACAGTTTGAATGGAAAAGCCAATGGGGCCAAGGCACATCCACAAGTAATTAGTGAATTGTGAAGGTAATTTTTAAATTAAATTTTGTTTTTACTTCAAAGCTGTTTTGTGTAATAAATGGTACAATAGACTAATTGTCTTCTTTTCAGACAAATATACTAGGCCTATATGAGGTTTATGAATTGGTCTCCTAGGCAATCAGTACTCCAAACTAAAGTTTATGCCACCCTTTTCTATATACTGCCAACACTTTTTGGGGATGCGGCAATTTTTCAAGGATTTTAAATTTCTTGGATAATTGCCTGAAAATTGCACATGAGGTATATTATGCAATTTTAAGGGGGGTCAGCTCTATAAAAAAAATGCTCTAAATGATCTCCATTTTGATTTATGATACTATTTTTAATTTGGGGGCGAAGCCAAAAATAAGAGGGAGTATGCTAGTGGTACGGAGGGGAGCATAAACTTTCTTTTGGAGTATGTTGGTCAGGATATCATTTCATAAACCACACATAGTGCCCATCTAAAAAAAAATCATTTTGACTAGATTTCGACCAGGCCGATTATACACGTCAACTCTCAAAATCATTAATCAAAATTTTTGAAAAATGCACCTACATCACTTTCTCCCGTCACCCTCCAAATAACGTATAACATCCCTAGATGAGAAAAACTTATCTACGCACGATGAAACTTTCAGTTTAATCTTATTTAATTTACTTGATAATCAGATCTATCCTAATCTAACTTTACCAAATGGAGACCAATACTGGCCCTAGCTTCATCTAAATCTACCTAACCCCCCTTCATCAAACTTAACCTAATACAATGTAAGGTAAATTAGTCTGACCTAACTTAATAGTAAAGTACCGTACTTCACCTGACAGATATAAGATTCTTTGCTTGCAGGAATTGGAAGTACTTCCCGTAGGTGGAAGAGGGTTGTGTGGGCATAATGTAGTTCCATACCCGTCTGCCAGCAAGACCATTCCGCCTGTCCGCCCAAAAGACTCGAAAGATCCTGGTCACTGACAACCTACAGCAAAAATAATTTTTCAGCAAATTTTCACCTTCCCGATGTATACTGTAAATAAGTGGTACTGGCCTATATAACAAATCTTAGAGTACCAATGATCCGCGTGTTTAATCACCTCTTCAGGAACAACGAAATAGTTCTTAATAATATCGACAATAGCATCGTCAGCCAAAATCCTAGTAAGGAGTCTTGACCAAAACCCCGAGGGAAAGTAGGACATCAGGAGAAGTCTCCTGACGGCGGAATGAGGAGCCGCTTTGTGACTAATTTGGAGGGGTAGGTGATGCCTTCTAGAAGCGGGAGAACATCCTACAAAGTCTTTGGTATCTTTCTTTGGTGAACCTGTTAAAGCGAAATCGAGTTCAATGAGATCATTTAAAAGTGATTTTATTCGTACTTTATTTCATAAAAATTACTTATCGTCTTATTTCAAAGGATATCTTTAAAAACTTAATACAACGTAACTCACAAAAGTGGTTTTAAAAAAGTGTACTGTTAAACCTCATGTACCGAACATATCCTGGAAATAACTTTTTTATTTCTATACTGAAGAAGAATCACCGTGTTGAAAACCCATAAAATATCCGTAACCCTCCATCACATGACCTTTGCCGTGTGTGTGTGTGTGTGTGTGTGTGTGTGTGTGTGTGTGTGTGTGTGTGTTTTCGGGGTTGTTTATCCTCCTCCGTAACAACAAAGGTCACGTGACGGAGGATCCTAAGCGCGGAAGACCTTTGCCGTCACGAAAGAAATTAAATCACACACAACTATTATCCGCAACATTAATTTCCTTCCTCGCAAATCTAAACATAAGAAGAAGAGTACCGTATTTACCTATTGACTCATGAGTAATATTCAGGTTAAAGTGAGGACGGAAAAAACGACTTTCTTCTTTGGTTTTGAGGTAAAACGTACAGTTTCCCACGGTGTGAGTTCCAGGTGGGGAGTTGGAAAACTTTTTCCCACGGACTGTCCAGCCTCGAGACCTAACTGGAATCTTTTATAAAACGATACAAATAATTACAACTACTATATATAAAAGGGTTTCATCTCTAAATTAAAAAACTGAAGAAACACAAAAAATCTTGACTCGTCTAGAGTACGACAGTTGCATTCGTTCCATGGAAGAAAAAGATACAAAATTTACCCAGTTTATCAACAGACTGATAAAACGAGGATATCTAATTATAATAAGCCATTGTAAGGTATCAATAAATGCACAACTATCTTCAAGGGTACCTCAGAATGATACAAAATATTGAAAACTAGCTATTATAACACAAAACTTAATGAAGCCATTGAAAATTGGGAAACTCTCTAACACTCAAATCGCAACTCAGGAATATCGGGCAACAAATTAGCCCTGCTCAATTCCACGTAGACTCGCAACACTGGATGTGGTTTTGAGGTAGCGTGCTTGCTAGCTCATAATCAAAACACTGTATTGCAATGCTACTGCACTTACTATTCGATACTTGGCACTATTTTTTGTTGCGTTTGCTTATTCTCTACACGAGTAAAGTAATTTTTTAATATTTAAATCTGGAGTATTTTGAAAGCTGACCGTTTTAATAATACTCACTCTCATATCGGTGCCTGGGACGCCCCTGATCACCTGTTCTTCAGTGGGTAAGAGGGAAGGAATGAGGAGAGTTCGGTTGTCCCACGTGAGGGCAACCTCAAACTTGTTCAGAAGACTTACGATGTACGATTTGGAATCGATCGGGGCGCAAGAGGAAGACTTAAATACGTGTTTCAGGTCCTCGAGTTTCATTAGGCCTTCACGGATAAATAAGGAGTATTGAGATGAGTTTGCGTTACATTGTGTAGAATTAATAAAGAATAAAACTAATAAAATCTACAAATTATGTATCCTCTACAAAAATACAAAATAACGATATCTGAAGCTCGACGGAGGAGACCTACAGATTTACGTGGGATCCGAACCATGGGTCGCTATGTCATCTGGACCCAGAGGACGGTTAACTGTCCAACTACTACCGTACCTAAACTCAACGTCGCTGAATTTTGCTGATCTACGGTAAGCAGTATTGCGACATGGCCACAGCATATCCCCCAAAATACAAAAAGTAGGAGCTGAGTCACGAAAGATAGCATTAGGTAAGAACTAATGTAACATTTACTGTATATATATCGCATTTTCTAAAAACTATGTTGAGGGTGAGGATCACATCTGATCTGCTGAAGGTCCTGTACATTACATTCAAGTTCGAATGTGGTGTGTTGTCAGTTACTGAGCACAAAACTTTACTCTCTCTATGTAGTTGATTCCCTGCTAGCATGAGCTATAAGGGACTAATTCATTGAACACACCAATAAATATTAATTTGACAACTGTTCCTCTTACCACACCGCACAAATGGATTTATTTCCCGAATGGTGACAACGTGGGCCAACATATCACACAGCCACTGAGGGTCTAAGAAGTATAGGTCTTTCAGAGTAACGTCTTCATAATGCAACAAAACACCTGGAAGGGAAAGGTATAAAGGTTACTCCGTTAACAGACCCTTAGCCAGAAGCGTTTCTAGCTTTTATTAAATGCTACAAACAGTCTTAAGGTGGATTTAGGGAATAAAGCCACAATGAGTAACGGATTTACCTGAAGCAAAAGCTTTCGGGGGTATTCTAAAATATTTATCACACTTGATAAAGACCTAAGAATTGGTCTATACTGCTAATAAATTCATTACCATATTTTGGTTCTATTCCCCTCCATTTTAATTTCTCGTAAATGAGAGTATTCACATATTCAGAACGTCGTTCTGACAATTAGTTTGCGGAGAATACAAAATCACATTAAATTTAAGTCTCAAAACTTCCTCACATCACCCTTTCCTTAATTCACCGTTTCGCCAGTTAAGATGAAATAAGACCAAATTCATGTAGTCTTTATTTGGCAGAAGGAGTTAGCTCGGTTAAACTGAAATGAAGCAAATGTATTCTACTTGTGAGGATTTGCTCCCAAGCTGATTGAGTTGTTAAATTTCGAAAATGAAGCTCACAAGACTTCCAGACAAGATCACAAGTTGTGCTTCGCTCAAAACAAAAACAATGAAATACATGAAGAAACCTTTACCAATTATAAGGGAGCTTAATGAAGCGAATAACCGTGACTGTTTTTTACAAAGAGCTAAGAATTTTATTTTTCGGTAAATACAACTAATTCGAGGCCTTTTAAAATATTTAAATACTTTGAAGTATTCATGATTCCAGCGTTTGCTAGGGAGTGAAAAGCATCAAATTATAGGAGGCTGATGAAGATCACGCAAGATGAAGAAAGGGAAGTCTGCAGGAATTGATGGGGTATGTCGTATAATTATTAAATATTGAGGTAGAACAGTGCTTGAACGACTATGGAAGATATGCCAAAAAGCCTGTGCGCGCGCTTCAGATGATTAGACAAAAGATGCAAATGTACCACTGTATAAAAATACTGGTAAGAGAAGTGAATGTAAATACTATAATATAAGGAAGTGTGTTAATAGGCAGTGTACAAAAGTTTATGGATCCGTTGGTTGGAGAAGAACAAGGCGGGCCTAGGCGGCTTTAGAGAACGAAGAGGGTGTAATGATCAAGTGTTGTAGTGAGACAGCTGAATGAGAAACTAAGTGACAAGAAGAAAAAAATGCATATATGACATTTATGGATTTGTATGATAGAAAGTGTATGATAAGGTAAATAGCTCTGCCATGTGACAGGTGCTTAGAATGTATGGTGTCTGTTATGTCGTTAAATGCAGTGAGTGAGAAGTTTTTATGTGGGTAGTAGTGCTTATGCAAGTTAAGGTGATTTCAGCGACTGGTTCAGTACTAATGTCGGAGTATGACATGGCAGTGTAATGTCCCCACAGCTGAATTTGGAAGAGAAAGAGTGGCAGCTGTCGTATCTGATTTATGCTGCTCATCATGCGCTTCTGAATAAATCAGAGAATGGATTAAGGAGAACAGCGACAAGCTTTGTTGATGTATATGAAATGAGATGACTGCAAATGAATGTAAATAAGAGAAGAGGAATAAGCATGAAATACTGTCGTTATGGGAAGAAATTTAAAAGCTGTGAAAGAATTTAAATATAAATATTTCGGATGTTTGACTGACAAAAGAGGGGTAAGTACACTGGAAGCTGAAAGTAGAGTGAAGTAAGTCAAGTTAATCATGGGCGCGATAAAGGACCTCGTAGAAAAGAAGTGCTTGAATGCAGATGCAAGAGGTTTACATGAAAGTGTACTGATGCCAACATTAATATATGGATACGAGCCATTTGTTTGGCATGAGAGTTCAGTGTCAAAAGTGAGAGCAGTCGAGTTGAATAATTTAAGTAGCACATGTGGCATTTGCGGTTTGTGAGATAGAGATTTTGGCCTCACTTGACGTATATCCCCAACCTTGTCATAAAGGCAGCACTGCATCCCCCTTATTCATGTGCGCGCGCGTTTTCACCCCACCCAGTTTGAGCATCCTGACAAATTTCATGGAGTTAGGAAACTACGTTCTTAGATAATATATGTATGCAACATACTTATAGTTGTTTGATTACTTGTGATCACATTAATTTTTATACCTCTACTTTTGGCTTGTGAAAAATGTTTCTATATACATATTCTTACTTTCATTTCTAAACTATATAGTGGTATACCACCCGTGACTGCTTTATATATATATATACACACACATAGGTCGTTTTATAACACGTGGGACGCACTTTCAGGATGGATTCAGGACCTGAAAACAATGAAAAAACTTTATATAAACATATGCCCGAAATCGCTTTGTTTCCGAGTTACAGCCCGTTTTGTGTTCCAGCAATTCTTTCCGCAAACTGTTTACAAACACTGCTTGCCGACAATGTTTGTGAGTGTGTACGAGACTTATTTCATGTATGGCCTTGCCGATTATAATGTTTCATACACTTTATGACATGTTTCAATATCGTTGAGTGTAGAGCCATCAGTCAGTCAGAGGTGCATCGCGGTATTTCATTGTTCGTATTCGTGACTTCTCACCGTGAATAAGTGCAGTCTTGTGAAAAAAAAAAACTTAAGTTTTTGTACTATTCAGTGATAGTGTGCATTTGAAGTGAGAATGGAGGCTTATTCAAACAGAGAAATGGCAGACATGCATCTCATGTATAGACTTGCCGAGTGTAATGCGGCCGCAGCACGACGTCTGTATGCGGAAAGGTTTCTGAATCGCCGTCTGCCAGATAAGACCTTTCAGAGAATAGACGAGCGTCTTGGTGATAGAGGATTATTCAACAAGCGCGTTTCAGATGATGGTAGACCAATCAGCGCCAGAACTGTTGAGTTGGAGGAGCGGGTTCTGAATCGCGTGGAGGAACATCCTGGTGTCAGCACCCGAAGGATAGCAGCAGCAGCAGCAGCAGAGGGTGTAAGATACACAACTGTGTGGAGAATTTTACGGGAACAACAGCTTTACCCATATCACATTCAGAGAGTACAAGGCCTTACTGAAGCTGATTTCCTACCACGAGAGGCTTTTTTTAATTGGTCCCTTCAACAGTGTGCTCGCGATCCTCTTTTTCTATCCTCCGTGTTGTTTTCTGATGAGGCTGCCTTCACTGGGCCGAAGAGAATCCGCATGCCATCATCCAGTCAAGGCATCAACAATAATTTAGTATCAATGTATGGGCAGGACTTATTGCCGACAACTTAATCGGTCCTTTTGTTTTGCCTGGAAGATTAAGAGGAGAATCCTATTCTAATTTTTTAAGGAATGATTTAAACGATTTACTAGATGAGGTTCCTCTTGGTGTCCGACGTCGTATGTGGTTTATGCATGACGGCGCTCCGCCTCATTTTAGTCGAATAGCCAGAGACTATTTGTATGATCATTTCCCTGATAAATGGATAGGCCGTGGAGGACCCATTGCGTGGCCTGCTCGCTCCCGGGACCTGAATCCACTCGATTTTTACCCGTTGAGTCATCTGAAATCCATCGTTTACGCGACACCCATTGACAACGTTGAAATGCTTCGCCAACGTGTAAAACAAGGATGCCAGAAAACCCGAGCAATACCTGGAATGTTTGAACGCGTCAGGCAGGCTATGACGAGGCGTGTTCAGGCGTGTATTCAAGCGCAAGGCGGTCATTGAGCACTTCGGAGGCGGATACTCGCTGGAACAATATAACGGGCCGTAACTCGGAAACAAAGCGATTTAGGGCATATGTTTATATAAAATTTTTTCATTGTTTTCAGGTCCTGAATCCATCCTGAAAGTGCGTCCCACACGTTATGAAACACCCTGTACATTATATATATATATATACAGGGTGGGCCGTAAGTTTCCATACATAGGAAAAATTAGTTTGTTTTTGTTTCAGATACCCTAAGAATATGCGTTTGACGAAAGAGCAACGAATTGAAATCATACTGATGGCTGGGTCGGGAAGCAGTCGCATGGTTGCAATGAACTTTAGCAGACAACATGGAACGAACATCACACACGACACTGTGGCAAAACTTATTAACAAGTTTCAGAAAACTGGAAATGTTGCAGATCAACCGCGAAGTGGTCCAAGACGTACAGCCACCGATGAAGACACAACAGCTACGATACTTACAGCGCTTACACGGAGTCCCAGAAAAAGTACACGACGGTTGTCTGCAGAAAGTGGTGTCAGCAGATCGAGTATCAGGCGCATTTTGAAAGCAAACAAATGGCATCCATACAAATTGCATATGGCACAGCATTTGAGTGAAGACGACCCGGATAGACGGATGGAATTCTGTGAATGGGCATTAACCAAAGTGAACGAGGATGCAAACTTTTCAACTAAGATCTTGTTTACTGATGAAGCAAATTTTTACGTCAATGGAGAGGTTAATCGGCAAAACATACGTTACTGGAGTAATGCTAACCCTAACTGGCTGAGTCCGACGAAGATGCAAGGTGCCGGTAAAGTGATGGTGTGGGCCGGGATATGGGGTGACAGAATTATTGGACCAATTTTTGTCAGTTGAAATCTTAATGCCGAAAGGTATCTTAACATGTTGCAAGAAGAGATTTTCCCATCCCTGCTAAACGAGGAAGGTAACTTCCCAGTTTACTTCCAGCAAGATGGAGCTCCACCTCATTATGGTCTTCACGTGCGTCGGTATTTGGATCAGCAGTTTCCGGATGCTTGGATTGGTCGGCGTGGTCCTGTGGAGTGGCCTCCCAGATCCCCAGATCTCACCCCCCTTGATTTCTATCTTTGGGGGCACTTGAAGGCCATGGTGTATCAGGAAAAGATACGAGACATAAATCATCTAAAGGAACGTATCACCAACGCCATTACAAGCATAACGTCAACTGTGCTAATGCGTGTTCATCAACAGTGGGGAACACGTATTGAAATGTGTTTTCAAAACAATGGCAACCATGTAGAGCATATTATATAAATAAAAATGGTTGTCCATAAAAAATGTTTATTTTTCCTATGTATGGAAACTTACGGCCCACCCTGTATATATATATATATATATATATATATAATATATATATATATATATATATATATATATATATATATATATATATATATCACTAATCGAGTGTAAAGTGCATTATTCAATTAATTTGTTCAAACAATTCTGAACCTGGCTCACCATTTTCATGAAGGAACGTGGTTGCCTGATTGAGTTCGGCAATGTCCCTGAAGGGTTTGTATCCCCTCTTAGACATTTCGTGGGTGACGAAGGACTGGTATACATCCGCTGGGAGGACGGGGTCTCGCCCCTGAGACCGCCTGTCAAGGGCCAAAAGCCCAATCACATCTTCAAGGGCGAGGTAAGAGGCCGGGATCTTCTGCTCCAAAAGACGCTCTTTGCTTCCTTTGAACGAGAGATTCAGTTACGTAGATTAACCTCTTTTCTTAACGATAAAACTTTAAGGTTTAGTGAATAGATTCGGGAAATAAACTTTGTCATGAATAATAACGCTGGAGCTCCGAGGTTGGGGTAGTACCTTTTACCCGATAGTGATTCCTATGTATGCTTGTGCGCGTAATTGAGTGTCTTGAGTTCCAAATTAAAGCATCGTGTCCACCCCATAGAGAATGGAAATGGGTTCTTAGATACGTAATGAAATGAAACTAGAGTTGCGGAAAGGGATGTTTGGCTGATTATCATCAACTACGAAAATAAATCCTACGAGAGGTTCCAAAATGAAACCGTGTCAGCATATTTAAAAATAAAACCCACGAAAGATTTAAAAAATTAGCTACAATGATCATCATCTAAAAATGTAATTAACATTATATAAAGTGACCAGACTTAAAATAAAACTTATTTCAATAAACATCTTAACCCTCGTGAGGAACCTTCAAATTTACTCGCGTTGTTGGAACCAATGTGTCTACATGAATCCAGGCCTAAAATCTTACAAAATGGTGCTATAAAAAGTCTGTATGAAACGCTCAAATGAATGGAACATTGTACAGTATTTGATATTTAAGAGATAAGAAAAATCATCCGAATGGTAGTTAATCTGGTAGTGGTATTGACTCTAGCATTTTCATAATTTCACAACCATCAAGTATTGTCTTTGACGTTTTTATCAAAATTTATAAAATTAATCTATGAATATGGGTGTGTGTGAATTAAATCTCTGAAATAAAGTAAAATTCATGAAAATAATTACATAAAAATTAAATATATACGAAATGACGAGAGGAACCCCAAATAGATAAAATGACACGCCTCTCCTGAAAGAACCCAGTAAAAGCAATCAAATTTTGATATATCACAGAAAAAAAGGGTCATGTACGATTACATGGAAGTGGAGGTCTCCACACTGTCTGGTCACTTAGCAGCAACTATTTAAAAAACACTGGGTGTCAAATATATTTACCCCGTGGTTCCTGATAAGGGTTAAGAATAAAATTTAATAAAAAAAAACAATTTTAAAAATAAAATCGGTGAAGAAATTTTAATAATATTACCTTCAATGGGCAAATTTGGCATGAGTTTCAAAACTATTAATCTGTACTTTTAAAACGTACCTGGTGTTTTTAGGCTGAAAACGGTATCGTAAATGAGATTACACAACAGCCTGATGTTGTGCCTCGTCTTACAACTTACCTGTGAAGAGTTAAAATCATTATAACACCAGGAAATGAAACTCGCGTTACAATACTAGGAGACTGTCAAAACGAATTCACCTACAGAACACCCATTACTGTACTGTACTGAAGCTTTCAAAATATACGATAAGTAGAGTACCACCTGAATGATGCAAGATATTTTTCTTAAAACTTTACAACGATGATAATTTTAGAGGGAAGTTCATTTCAACTTTCTCGCGATGAACCAAACCAAACCACATTTCAGTTTACTACCAAAGTTTGAAGGAATTGAAAAAATGAGTCAAATTTTAATTCAAAATCAGACCTTTTTGCTAGAATAAGAATCAGAACTGAATTTTCTCACCGTAAAAGTGGAACTGGAATTTTTTTAAAGGTACGAAAATGGAATTTGAATCCGTTATAGGCCAGAAGGGGATTGAACTAAGCGGCCTATATGAAAGAATCAAGAACAAACATAGCTTAATGATCTTCAGTACACTGCTAATTTTTAATCTGCCAACCTTTAAAGTACCTTTTACAGTTATATACTAAATTGAAGTGTTTGTGCTTTGGTGAACACCTTCATAAATCAAATTTGCTTAATCTTTGTCATAATCTTTGTCAACTGAAACCTGTAACTTTGAGAAATAAATCCTGTTTGTCCAAATTTCAATGTTGTTTGAAAAACAAATGTCCTTTGGGTATAAACATTTTTAATATTCTACTTACTTCAATGGTATCTAATACCCGCGGAAGACCTAACTTGTCAGCATCAATCACGTTGATGAACCTGTTCCTGATCATCTGCTGGAGATCTTCACTCCACGACGGAGGGAACTTCTCTTTCACGAGGTCGTAATGGGTTCCAATGATCAAGACGGGGGAATTGGGAGCCCGCGCCTAAAAGCAACATTCTTATATCAATATCATCTGAAGTTGATCGTAATCGAACGAATTTGTCAAAAGTCACGATCTTTATTAAGAATATTTAGGAGCCTGGCAGATTTTTTTATTTAATGGAAGCTACATAAGCGCTGCGTCATCCCTCCGCCGATAATAGGGTGAACCTATATAAAGTTCGTCGACGGGGAGTTTCATTCACTAATAAAATGTAACGTATCCTAAGCCTAACTTATGCTAATCTAATCTAAGTAAATCTAACCCCAACAAGCTTGTCAACGAAATGCTATTAGTCCGAACAGGGTCTTAGGTAAGGGATCATCGCAATGTAGAATGTATATTCCACATTATCACGACCAAGTAACGGGAATGTTATATATTCAAAGCTCACCTGTATACCTAATATTAATTAGTGCTTACCTGGATATTAACAAGCCACTGCAAGATCTCCTCAACCCCCTTCTCCCCATTACAGATATTCCACACAACCAAGTACAAGGACCTCTTTGACAGGAAGTACTGATGGGTGGCATAATACTCCCTCTGACCGCCAAAGTCCCAAGTTCTGTTTAAATACGTTTCATAGTTACTTCACGTTACATTTAAGTTTTATATGCCAAAATTACAGTTCGTACGTCAATTTCAGACGACGTTCTTTCTAATAATAAACCATACGTCAAAGACGGAGGAACTGTTTTAAAGACGTTTCCAAACAATGAATGAAATCTACAGATTCTTCATAATTATATGCTAGACCGATAGTTGGCATATGCCCAAAATAGGCACTTTCCCAATATTAGGGCCTAGGCCTATCTGGTTGGTGGAGGAGTCGCTGCACTGTTCGTAAATGAAAAAGGAATTCTGTAAAAGCCCTACAGTTATGATGGTGAGATTTGTTTTGTGGACTCATACCTGAAATAAACTGGTCCATGGTTACTTTGGCCCCTGATTTTCTTCTCATAGATCCAATCACCGATATCGACACCGACTGTAGACATCGTAGTTCCCCGAGAAGTTCGTGTATTAATGTTCTTGTTACCCATCCGTTTTGCCCAATGCTGAATAGTAATACAACATAAGGATTCCAGTATCAGTTTAAGATTACTTCCCACTCAATATCACTTCCATTCCCGGTCCGCAATTGAGAATGCACAAAGTAAGAAATCCACAATGGAGAAAAGTTTTTTATTTGAAAAAGAATGACATCTTCTATTCGCATTCGCGGTGAAGGCGCGAAATGACATTGGATAATATTTATTAATATTAGCCTAACCTAATTGAACTCAACCTAACCTGGACCAAATTGGAAAAGCCGTAAATGAGAATGTGCATGTCATGAAATAGGAAGAGAGCATTTTGGGAATTGTCTCCTTTGAGATTCTCACTCTTGAGTGCGGAATGAAATGGGAGTCACATTGAGTGAGATCATACCTCTATTAAGTACCCCTTAATAAGGAAATAAAGCCACAATAACGGAATAGATTTATTAAAAATTTTCGGCCTATTCTAACGTCTCGGTTGAGTGGCCTGATGAAGACTTCAGAGTAAGCTGAAAACTTCTAATAAATCCATAAATCTAATAAATTCAAAAGCCTCTAATAAATCCATTACTTAGTGTGGCTTTATTTCCCGAATCACATTCTCGTAATTGAGAAATATTCCAATAACGAGTGAAATAAACTTGGCTATGTAACGACTAACATACGAAAAGACCAACTAAAGTGGAACCAGACTAAAAACAATGAATACTTTATTTGCATTATAGTGAATTACAATAACAATGAAAAATTCCTCATCCTACGAAAGATATACAGTATTAACAAAAATATTTTCTGCAGGATGATAATGATTACTGATTCAATGTCCAGTCAAAACGGGTCGATCCATGATCTTTACCCTAAGATTATTACAAAAGGTTAATCAATACTAAGGACCATAAACGATTTGTGCCTTTCAGATATGAAACCTCGGGAAGCGCATCTCTTGACTGTAATATATACTATACGTCATAGTCAAAAGCCAAAATCGGTCAATACGGGTAATGAGTGGTCAATACGCGTGTTAAGCAGTTATTATCCGTGATTACGGCTTTTGACTGTAACGAGTTAGTCAATGTGTGAAACCAGTTATTTCTCATAATGCTTAAAAGTTTCAGGAATTCCCCCTAATCCCTGCGACTCTTAATCACATTCATGAAGGTTATGTTAAGTTAGTAGTGCGTAAAGTTTGTGATTAAGGATCACAGGCATTAAGCGAAATGCCTGCAGGTTCTCCAATGTAGCTTACGGAATTATAACTACAAATAAAAGAAATTCCCAACTTATTAAACAAGTACATTCCTACGCAATCTTTAAATTTCAAACACTTTTACTAACAAAAAATTTCAAAGTTCCTCCCCCAGTTGGTTCAATTACCTCGAATGATTTAAAAAAGCAAAAGTTGGGGAAGAGAGGTAATAAAGTTAGGCTAAACCTTTAAAGGACTGAAAGGATTCCTACTCACCTCTACGGGTTTCTTCCTGTAGGAACCAGAGCCTTCGAGTCTCAACTGCTCTAAGAGAGATGTTTTGCCTATCCCTTGCACGCCCACGATCATCAGTTTCATGCGGGCGTACGGGCGAGCGTCCTCGAGAATACTCTGAAACCATTTTTATTTTGTTTAAACAAAAGCTTCATTCTCACTTTGCTTTCTACACAACTCCAATAATAAAGGTCAGTAAAACGTTTTTTAGTATAAAAAAAGCCAGTGTTTCTTAAACAAACCTAGTTTGAAGAAGTAGTGATAATAGTAACATATGAGTGACAAGACGGAGAGGAACCATAGCTTTTCTTGGGACCCGAATCACTACCCTACCAATGTAGGGTAACTCTTAAATTCCCCGACGTGGATTCGAGTCCCACTGGTTCCCATTTTTCCCACTGAAATACCTTTTCGGTTTTAAGTTAATCAGACGCGTCTCTTCCCATTTCAATATATCTTACCCTACAATTCCTGTCATTTAAACCAAAGAGTTACCTTAATCGCAGAAATCTGAAATCAGACGACTCTAACCCAGAACTTTCGGAGCAACGACGCGGCGATTTACCATTAGTAGATTTGAAGATTTAAAGTCATAACAGAAATTTTATGGGAAATTCGTGAAAGAAGAGTTCAACTCTCAAATAATAATCCCAAATTTTAATTTCTAAATAATAATGAAAACCTTAATCATATATATATATATATATATATATATATATATATATATATATATTACACCATGGGCCTCACTCTTCCAAATGCCGTAATTCTTCTACATACTCGCAGAAACCAATGCCCCAAGGGGGCACCTCCCGCATGCCGTAACATTATATACATTCAACTGCAAAGAACACGCAGTATAAATAACGTAAAGAACGACGCTTGTATAGGAGATATTCCGCGCAAGACGAGAGAGAGAGAACGAAACAAATGAAAAAATGAGGTAACCACCCGGGAATCGAACCCGGGATCTTCCGATTGCCGGTCAGATGCGATACCATTACACCATGGGCCTCACTCTTCCAAATGCCGTAATTCTTCTACATACTCGCAGAAACCAATGCCCCTTGGGGCATTGGTTTCTGCGAGTATGTAGAGAATTACGGCATTTGGAAGAGTGAGGCCCATGGTGTAATGGTATCGCATCTGACCGGCAATATATATATATATATATATATATATATATATATATATATATATAGGGTGTTTATAAAGTCCCTATCTATTTCAGTGAAAACAGCAAAAAGGGTAAAATTTAATAACAATATAATAGAAGGCATACATTTAATGAATACTTAAGCATATGATTCTACATGAGCACCATCAGTATCTCTACAGAGTTCGAATCTGTCAGCAACATTGCGGAACACATTTTGGAGCATGACAGGGGTTATTTTTGTAACTGCTGTTACGATACGAGCACGTAAATCTTGCAGATCTGTAACCCTCGTTTGATAGACGTTTGATTTGATAAAGCCCCATGCAAAGAAATCCAAGGGCGTTAGGTCAGGAGATCGAGCTGCCCAGGGCCTGTTGCCTCCACGTCCGATCCACCGATTTGGAAATCGTTCATTTAGGTACTCCCGAACAATGTTTGTGTAATGACAAGGTGCCCCATCTTGTTGAAAGACGACGGTGTTTAAAATGCCATCTGAATGAAGCTGGGACATTTACGTGCTCGTATCGTAACAGCAGTTACAAAAATAACCCCTGTCATGCTCCAAAATGTGTTCCGCAATGCTGCTGACAGATTCGAACTCTGTAGAGATACTGATGGTGCTCATGTAGAATCATATGCTTAAGTATTCATTAAATGCATGCCTTCTATTATATTGTTATTGAATTTTACCCTTTTTGCTACGTTTTCACTGAAATAGATAGGGACTTTATAAACACCCGATACATATATATACACAGTACCGTGCAAAAGTATGAGTCCACTGTCAATCTGATAATTATTAGATAATCTGTCGTATGAAAATTGATTTTGATACTAAAATACACATCAACTAGAACCTCTGGTTCATATTAACGTATAACTAACTTTTTACTTAAGTGTATAAAGTTCTATTAGCCGAATGACCCTCTAGTCTGCATAAATTGGACTTGAGGGTTGATTTATTATATTACTTATAACGCGTGTGTTTAAAGATCTAGCGAACAATTGATGATGGATCTGCAGTAAATGCTCCTAAGCCATTGTTATATCAGTATTTACAATTAAAATTATTGATATATTCACTTAAATTCTGCAGAACAAATTTATCCAAAACGTTTCTCATTATAATCCTAATTCATGCTGTTTTTTTCTTTCACAGGCTTAAGAAATGACGAAAAGTACAATTTCTGATGAGATTAGATATAAAATAATACATTTGCATGGTGAAGAACTGAGTCACAGAAAAATAAGTGAATCTACAGGTGTTTCCAAAACTGATGTAAAAACAATCTTGGCTCGTCAGAGATCAAATGGGACCCCCAGTTGGTCGTCCTAGTTTACAGAGGCCTTCTAAGCTTTCTCCATCTGATCTACACTATCTAACGATTACTTCCCTTCGAGACAGACGCAAATCCAGCACTTCACTTGCAGATGATCTCGCAAAAACAAATGGTGTCTCAGTTGATCCCTCTACTATACGGAGGAGGCTTAACTCAGTAGGTCTTAAAGGATGTGTTGTAGCAAAAAAGCCACTTTCAAAGAATGGAAATAAAGAGAAAAGAAGAAAATATGCTTTCGAACACAAGTATTGGACATCTGAGACCTGCTGAGTTAAGCTTCCTTCATACAGTAGAGGGATCAAATGAGTTTGCGTCTGTCTCGAAGGGTAGTAATCGTTAGATATTGTAGAACAGATGGAGAAAGCTTAGAAGGCCTCTGTAATCTAGGACGACCAACTTGGGGTCCCATTTGATCTCTGACGAGCCAAGATTGTTTTTACACCAGTTTTGGAAACACCTGTAGACTCATTTATTTTTCTTTGACTCAGTCCCTCACCATGCAAATGTGTTATGTTATATCTAATCTCATCAGAAATTGTACTTTTCGTTATTTCTTAAGCCTGTGAAAGAAAAAAAACAGCATGAATTAGGATTATAATGAGAAACGTTTGGGATAAATTTGTTTTTCAGAATTTAAGTGAATATGTCAATACTTTTAATTGTAAATACTGATATAACAATAGCTTAGGAGCATTTACTGCAGATCCATCATCAATAGTTCGCTAGATCTTTAAACACATGCGTTATAAGTAATATAACAAATCAAGCCTCAAGTCCAATTTATGCAGACTAGAGGGTCATCCGACTAATACAACTTTATACACTTAAGTAATAAGTTAGTTATACGTTAATATGAACCAGAGGTTCTAGTTAATGTGTATTTTAGTATCAAAACCAATTTTCATACGCCAGGGTGTCCCAGAATTAACTATCTATTTCAATGAAATCGGACAAATTTTTTAAAAACACACTTTTATTTATGTTTATCATGTTTAATATGTGTTAAAAATGTATAAATTTCTAAATTTTTTTCATAATTTTATTTTCATAATTTTTTCATTATCTGGTCCAATGAAAGACCGTCTGAAGTCATAGAATGGCAGAGAGACTCTCCAAAAGTTAACGTGTGGCTTGGAATGACCAAATCCAAAATTTATGGCCCATTCTTCTTTGCGGAAGCAACTGTAACAGGTACCGTCTACCTTGATATGCTTCAGCAGTTTCTCGAACCACAGCTTCTTGATGATGGCATTCTTGATAATGTTGTGTTTCAACAAGATGGAGCACCATGTCATTATGCTCTAATTGTTCGAGAATACCTCAACAGACGCCTTCCGAATCGGTGGATTGGACGTGGAGGACCTCGACCTTGGCCTCCGCGTTCTCCGGATTTGACACCCCTGGATTTCTTTGCATGGGGTTTCATAAAAACAAAGGTTTATCGCCAAAAGATCAATAGCTTAGCTGAACTTAAAGAACGCATCCAGTTGGCAGTGCGGGAGATAACACCTGAAATGCTTCAAAATGTGTTTCGCAGCGCTGAGGATAGATTTGAAATTTGCAGAGATACAGACGGTGCACATGTTGAAACTTCTCAATAAAGTTTTGACTTATGATTTATAAATCTATTTGTTTTTGTATCATAATTTAGTAATAAACACAAAATTATGTCAGTTTTTATTAAATTTGTCCGATTTCATTGAAATAGATAGTTAATTCTGGGACACCCTGTATAATGTTCTTGCTATAAAAATAATTCTTAAACTTCTTTTCTGATCAGTGAATGCAGAAGAGTCAACAAAAAGGGCATCTAAAGCTAAATAAGACTGACAGTGTGTGTCCCATAATTCTCCCAATCCCCCCCAAAATAACCCTAAAACACTTACTTTGAGGTAGCCAATAACATCCATGGTTTTATACTTCTTTGAATCGATCATGGACTTCAGGGGTTCTTGCAGTGAGCACCCGCGGGTGTTCAAATTCCACAAGCGGGAAAGAAGTCCCATTTCTGGGGGCAGTTCAATGATTTCAGCGTTGCCAGCGACATTCAACACCTGACCCAAAATTATGTTTTAAATTAAAAAAAATATTAAAACCACTAAAAAGTTAAAATTTCTTCGTAAAATAGAAGACATTGTAGTATTTTATTTCAAGTTATGGAAAAGATCGCATCGGGAACTCCCAATTTCCCCATACTTGGGTGATGGGGTAGGAGGGACTGGACTGGGGGTATACTCAGAGTCACCTGAGCCCGGACAATCACAGAGTACAGTAAGTAACCGGCCCAACTCCAACTGCGGCGGAGGTGAAAATCGACCACAGGCATTCATCGCTGAATCAAATCTCAAAACAACCTAACCAAATTACTATAAAGCATTTTTTCCATTAGGAAGAAACTCTTCCTCTTCTTTTTACATTCTTGGCATTTCCTTTTCTCGTGATCTTTCCTGGAAAGAGCACATATACTCTCTCTCTCTAAAACAGCTTAGAAGAGGTTAGGTGTGCTGTACTGCCTCCGTGGTTTCTTCACCCCGGCTCAGTTACTCTTTCTGTACAGGAGTCTTGTCCGCCCTTGTATGGAGTACGCTTCTCATGTGTAGGGTAGCTCAACCCACACAGCTTTACTTGACGGGATGGAATCAAAAGCTTTTCGTCTCATCAATTTCGCGCTTCTGACTGACTGACTGTCTTCAATCCCTCCCTTTTCGCCGCAATGTTCTCTCTCTCCCTCTCACTTTTTATTATATTATAACGGACACTGTTCTTCTGACCTCTCTAACTGAATGTATCCTCCCTTTAAGGAGAGCACGCAGTACCAGACTTTCTACACCTTCTCATTCCATTTTTGTCCAACTCTCTAACGCAAGGGTTAATCGGTATTTTTAATCTTTCATCCACTCAACAGGTCGTCACCTCTGGAAGAATCTTCCTCAATCCATCTTCCCCCCTGTCTATGACCTCCAATCTTTCAAACGAAGTATTTCTAGACATCTTGAAAATCTTGGACCTTGATATTGGCTCTCTTCTTCCTTTATGGGAGAAAGGGGGGGGAGGGTTGCGGCATTCGCCCTTGGCCCCACCTTCTTGCATAAAAACTAAATAAAAATTAAAAGAGCAACGTTTCGAACGCTACCATGCTTCCATAGTCTGGCTCAATTTTATAAATTATCACTGAGACAGCTAAAGGGCAACTGTTATTGCATTTAAAAGCTTCATAAATATGCTTCATAAAGGTGAGGTTGTTGGCAGATTTTTTCGGGGGTCCAGAATGGTGTAGTCAGGAAGAGCGGTAACTCAAACTCCATGAAGGTGGATTAGAGTTTCACTGGTTCCCATTTTTCCCACTAAAATACCTTTTTATTTTTAAGTTAACCAAACCTGTCTCTTCCCAGTTTAATATATCCTACCATACAATTCTTCTAATTTAAACTAAAGTAATCTAGCCTAAGGTAACTAACTAACTTAGCCAGTAATTTCTACTGTCAACCATCACCGAACTAGTTTAGGGGCTTTCAAACTGCGATAAGTTGTAAAATTGGGCCAGATAAATAATGGACGCATTTTTGCGTCCGAAACGTACCTTATAAAAAATTATTTTATTTTGAAGTTTTACGCTTTGTTTTTATTCACTTTTAATTGTGGGATTACAGCATAGATTACTAAACAGTAAACACACCAAAAAAATACTATCTCTGAACTCACAGACAAATTGGTCAACTCGTGTAGATTCGTGGGCAACTCTCTGAGTTTGTTGTTGCTCACGTCCAACATCGAAAGACTGGGGAAGAGCAGACGATGCTTAGACGGCGTCGAAGACCGAACAGGACTCTGGAAGAGTTGCTGGTGCATTAAATAATCATAAAAGTATATCCGAATAAGCGCTAATACAAACAACTCGTTATCATTCAATTAGTTAATTTTTAATTAACTAAGAAATTTAAATAATTTTTTTTTAACTTTGTTCCTCAGTTTTGTACCTATTTCTTACTCTTAAATATTCCTAGCTCCCCCTATACATATTTCTAACTCCTTTCATCTCCTAGTTTTTTTTTACTCTCACTAACGACTTTTCCAAATTCTAGCTTCTCTAATTCTTCCTTACATCGCTTTCCTTCACTTCATTAATAACGGTGAATTCAGAATCGTCCATGTGTAGCAGAAGGCGGGTTAGTTGGTTATCTGCCAACACCAGTGTCCGAAGGCTCTCTAACCGCAGGTGTCGTCGGTGGTGGCAGTGAGAGGGAGCTCCCAGGGATCCCAAGGGGGAATGCACTCCTCTCGATCGGTTCAACGGCACAGAAAGACTAGAACGACGAGCTGCAATCAAGATTATGATTATTATTACAAAAGAGAAGCACGCATTCTCATATGCACCCCCACCACAACCACATCTCCGCATAGGCGAGGAACCGACTTTTTTAAACTCGTATATCTAAAAACTAATTAATCAAACCTAGCCTAACATCAGTGCTATCGAACCGAGAAAGGCGTGATAAGTGTTTCGGACGCAAATGAGGGTTCGAACAGTGGTTTCTGTTAAGTCATTAAATACTGAGGTACTTTCTAGCCTAGCCTAGCCTAGCCTAGCCTAGCCTAGCCTAGCCTAGCCTAGCCTAGCCTAGCCTAACCAAATCTTACCTAACCTACTGATCAGGACCAACACATCTTTTATCCCCGGCAGTAAAGATGTTTCTGGATTTTATTAGATAATTTTTTTAATGTTTCGACTTTCGAGGTACCAAAAGTTTTACCTCACCCCAAAAATAACCCCACTACATCCGTGAGTTATCACACACTCAACCTCACTTATGCCCAGTTGTCACCCCCAACCACACAACTCCTTACATGACGACGTCGTTTTGTGCGTCTTGAGCGTTTCACTTAAAGCGAAGCAGGATGATGATGTGGAAACCGATTCAATGTTCTCGAGAGACTCACTGCGGAGGAGAGAATTCCAAGAATGGATGCAGTTGTGGGACAAATCCAGCTGCTTTAGACCGACGGGGTAGCAGTTGGCTGATCCCATTTCTGTCAGTCTGGAAAAGATCGGGTTTTGGGCATTTGAATTTGTTCAATTCTTCAAGTTTTCGAGTTCGATTATAAATTTTAAATTACGTTTTCGAGGTTAAAAATAAAATTATTTAATGAACTCTCATAGAGCGTCCCGTGGGTCGATCAGTTAAGAGCGCCGCTCGGCAGTGCTGAGACTCCTCCAAGTCGTGGGCTCGAACCCCAGTGCTGCGGAGCTGGGCGGTTCTCTCTTCTGCATCTTACTTCGCGGCGAGGCGGCGGCTGGCCGGCTACTTAATTGACTCCGGCCCCTAACCTCTACTTCTTGAGGATATGGGTCATTAGATGTTACCTTCTTTATTAAATTCTCGCGATATAAAATTAATGTAATTAATAAAAGTCTTTACCAACTGTGAAGTTGAATGTAATGTCAAAAAAGATCGGCTAAAATTTTAAGAAAATATAATTTAGTTTTTCTAAGTAATGGTCAGCAATTCATCTCCGTTAAAATATAAGCTGTTTCTTAGGTTTAATTTCATTCATATTTAGAGTATCTCTTAAAGAAGAAGCTGAAAAACTGCTTTAAAGTTTCTCTCACCTGTTGTACGCCAAGTAAAGCCGACTGAGATTAACAGCAAGACAAGCCAAGCCTTGTGGAATGGAAGTGAAATTGTTATGAGAGAGATTGAGGGAGTGCAACTGGGACTGGGTGCCCCCTTCAGAACCTTCCCCCACAGAAAATGACTCTTGCACCTGAACTGATGATGACCACAGGCTGTGGTGGGTCAGTTCACGAGTACGACAACAGGTCACGATATTCCCGTGTTTGTCTAACGACAAAACGCCTCTGCAATATTAACATCTAATTGTTGAATCACGCATACGGGTTAATTTCACTTACATTGTACCTCTCACTCTTTTAAGTTATTACGCTTTAAAACCTTTTCCGTTTTCTGAATGTCGTTTGGAAGCCCCCACCCTCTTAAACCAGCTTGGTGTTGACTGATACCAGTACTCGCAATTGGAGTTTATTGGTTAGATTAGTTACTCGAGACTACACTACTTTGGTTTAAATTAGAAAAGAGCAGGGTAGGATATATTGAAGTGGGAGACGGGTTAACTCGTTTTATTAGATGAATGTATGGCAAGTTAGGTTAACTTAGAAAGGAAGAGAAAAATTAATGGGAAAACTTTGGACCAATGGGACTCGAATCTGTATTGTGCAGTATCCAAGTCAACGCTCTTACCAACCAAGCCAACCTGGACTGCCAAGCTCCCAAAAATGAAAAAGAAAAAAAAACTGAAGCGAGGTCAATATTTACGATGCTCCATTTTTTCCCTCACCTTTATAAAGTGTATAAATGCTTTTAAGTGTAATAACCCTAAATACAAGGTAAAAAGGGACCTTTCTGATAAGCCGCAGATCGGAATGCGCGATTTGAAGGACTTGCCCATTCAGAAACAAGAATGCCAAAAAACATTAGATTATAGTTTAGAATCTGAACTTCAAAACAAAACTTTTTAAAAGCCGTCAGATACATAAAATCTGACAGTTTATACCTAAACATCATAACCGTTATTTCTATTAATTTAATTTTTCTGTTATTTTAACATATTAAGAAATTCTTTTTTCTATTTCACTCGAAATTTATCCATTACTTTAAGTTTATCCGACATATTTCAAAATTTCTATTTAAATTATGAATTACGAACCAAATCCTGAAATGTTTCAAAAAAGATTTGAAGAACTTTAATCGATGTTATAATTTTTAATCAAGTGGTAACTCGCTCTCTCGAATAAAATAAGAAGAATTCGTACGCCGTCGTGCGTTGACTTTCATTGCATCCTTAACAATTAAACTATTAGAATTACATTTATAGCTAAAGGTAACTGAAACCTGGTTAGATGACGATAAATCAATTACCACTGAAATACCATTGTGTGTCGCTTAAAAAATTCTAAGTAGTGTTATGGGATAAAGGGTGTTGCGTTGAGATATATTAAGTTCTATCTGTAAAGAAGATATCGATATATGAAATGTTGGTAATGTCTACTCGTACAGGTAAGGTCAACACTAAAATTGTATAGCTTAGGGAAGTTGTCTAAGGCCTACTCTTGGTACGTACTTCAGACAATTTTTGTTTGGCGTTATTGTCTAACTTTTCTTCGCAACGTCTAAGGTCATATGACGGAGGGGACCTACAGCTTTACGTGGGATCCGAACCACGGGTCGCTACATAATTTGAACGCGGAGGACGGTCTTCTATCTAACTACTTCCCAGACTCAATGTCGCTTAACTTCGCTGATCGACGGGTAGCGGTGTTATGACATCGACCACGACGTAGCCCAACTTCAGACATATGACTAGTTATGTATTATTATTATTATTATATCTGTCAGCTATTATATACGCTGATGACACTGTGCTCCTGAAGACTTCTCAAAATTGAGAATACTCGCACAGCATATGAATAAAAAATAATCAGTACAATTGTCACCAATGTTGGACAGTAGTTATCAACAGTTTCGCTTATAATTATTTGTACTCTGACTGATGTAGACAATCCAAACTATACAAACATTGTAAATTTGTAGGTATACTTAAAGGTGAAAATATAAAATTTTCAAAGTCGAGTTTAAGCTGTGTGTGTAATTGATTCGAGTGTCTTCGAGTGTTCAAGCGTCGTAACCACTCCATAGTCATTGGGAAATTGTTTTTAGGACAATGTACGTACGTTTAGGTGAACGTACGTACTACAAGTATAAAATGAACAACTTATTACTACCCAGTGTTAGCTCACTATTATATCTAGATTATACTACATTACATTATAATGCTAGCTTTTATAATAATATACACGAGTAAGTTACTAATTTCATAATAATCTTGTTATACCATTCGCTTCTTTGCTATTCGCTAATTTCTTTAGGGATTTTTAAAGATATTTGGCAAAGTTTTATGTAAGAGTTGTCTGGCAAAGTTACTAATTCTATTTCTTCTTCTTTTATCGGAGCTCTTTTGCCTGAAGGGTTACTTACCCTTCTACAGGACTGCTCTATACAATTGTATATTCAAGTTTGAATTTGTATTGTCAATTTACTGATGGATCATAACTCGTTTCAAAATTGGCAATTATTTTTGCAATAAATAATAATCAATCAATAATTCTTTGAGATAGGATGGCTAGTCGGTAAGAGCGAGGACTCAAAGCCCGTGACACGGATTCGAGTGCCAGTGGGTTTTATTTCACACTCAAATGCCTTTCCACTTCTCCCAAAATTATACACCTTATACGTTATTGCACTTAAAAGCATTACACGTTAAATTAAACTCATTCGGAACGATTTTAGGCGCTCTTTCTTACCTCGCACCTTACCCGATGACTCGCGTGCAATCTGGCGACACTCACCTTGTATCATGCGACTTCCTGATCACTGAGGGATCTTCCATCGGGTCCTCGAAAGACAGTGTGTGATCGGTGGAAGAAGAAACACTCTCCTCATCGCTCATTTCGCTCGAAACCTCAAAACTTCCTTCAATTAAAAACTTCATTATTATCGGAAGAGTTTGGTTTTTTTATGTACAGTTTTGGGAAAAAAGTTCGCCCAGAAACAAAATTTCTGAAAAGTATAAAAAAATTACTAACCAAAATAATAACTAAGTTTTTGTTTTGGAAATTTTATTAGTCACCTAAAAAAAAATTAATAAATAAATAAATAAAATGCCCAAAAGAAAAACGGAATAATATTACCAATTATATTATTAATGTTTTTATGCTCTTCAGAAATTTTGTCTAAGTGAACTTTTGAACTTTTTCCGAAATTATTCGTACAGAGAGATTTGACAAAAGTAAATAGACACCTTCCGTTTTCTCAATTTTTGATTTGATAATAAAAGTTAACAAAATAATAATAACAGATGTATCGAATGAATATATTTAGAATCGTGTTGCTTTTCCTTTTCCATTATGTAAAGCTGACACGCAAACACACGTTCTGGCACTCCATTGATAAACTTTGCCATTTGTTCTTGAGGACAATCATCGTTGTATATCTATTTACATTAGTCAACCCTCTTCTGTATAATACGTATACCTAACTAGAAACACGTTACGAACGACAAAATCATAAATTACTATAAGGATAAGCAATAAAAAAAAATCACTGGTAATGCTTGAAATAAGCCAACACGTACCTCCGTACACTAAAAGTTAAGCAGACACATTAAAAATTGTGTCGAAATAACTGAAATTAAATAAAGTAGCTACTGGGAAACCTTCTAACCATATTCATGAGAGATGTCTTCCGGTCGAACTGGGAGGCTTTGCAACAAATTAAACGACACATTTATCTCCCTCAATTTGGGGGCGGACCACATCTTGAAAGGTAGTGCCACTAATTTGTTATTAGAAACATCCAAATGCACAAGAGCCGGCAAAAGAAACAGGCCTTCGGGCAAAGATACTAAGCGATTGTCCTAATCGGAAACGAGAACGATTACTATTGTTTATTCATTTCTCACGTGTAATCTAGGATTAAAGACATATTACTCGTCACTGTTCAGTTCTTATCTCTCGGTGTATAATTTGATTTCTTTGTATGGTATTGGTATAATAGTAATACCTTCAATAATGACCTTGCATTTGTCATATCGATAATGATAATTTAAGATTAATACCTTAACTATTAATATATATTTATTTATTATTATTAATTAATAACTATCTTTTATTTTTAATAAGAGCCCAGTAAAGCCTAAAGCTTAAGGGCCAAATAAAATAAAATAAATAGTCCAGTTTCACAATTATTTATGTCATTGTAAATTGTAAAACCAATGTATTTATTTTGATATTAATGAAGGTTATTCAATTTAATTCAAGTACAAAAAATTTTTAAAATCTTTCTGGTAAAATTCCGAACTTATGCTTTTGACGCTGTTCAAAGCACAAACCTTAAGATGAATTTCCTCAATCACAGAAATCGGGTTTGGAAATCCGTTGTGTCTCCGCCCTTTCCTTGGCAGCGTCACAGTACCATCGACGAGTGCTTGCCCGATCGTTGCTGGCAAATGCTCCAACTTATTCTGAGATGCATTCAAGATCTGTAAATTATGATCATCAATTATTATTATTACAAGTATAAAGTGTACTTAAACTGTGTGTGTGTGTGTGTGTGTGTCCTACAGTACTTAGGGAATCGTGACGACCTTGAGGATACACACGGAGCCTGTCGGGACACAATGCGCGTATCCCGACATTTTCGGTGTCGCGGTGAATTATCTTAACAAATGCTATATTTTTTCATGAAAAAAGGATATATAATTAAGATTAGGTTAGGTTATACTAGATTAGATAAGGTTAAATTAGGTTTGGTTAGTTTAGGTTTTTAAAATTGGGCAAGTGTCGCAATACAGAATTGTATGTGTGTGAAAATGTCGCGGTTCTGTAGGGAAACCAAAAATGGTGCGTAAACCCTTACCCTTAAACTGGGAAGCTGAAAGATCATCTCCGGTAGGTGTGCGAGGGCATTATTGGAGATATCTAATCTGGTAATTGCATAAAGAGCGATTCCTTGGTTTCTGGGACTCAATTTCAGCTTGGGATTGAGATTCACGGACGCGTCTATAAACCACTGATCCTGAAAAAAAAAAAAGGTTCAACATTTAAATTTCGCATTAACTGTTAAAAGATCGACAAAATTAGCAGCAAATTAAATAGGAACCCCCCTACCCAACGAAATGAGTCTCAACCCACTGTGGGAGCCCCTTACGAAAACGACGAACCTTGAGGTAGGAAAGGCACTTCTGCCCGTGCCAGTTGATCATGACAGGCACAGTAGGAAACAAGGAAGAGTAGACGCCCACGGAAGACATGTTGGAGAGGCAGCTGAACTGTTGGCTTGGTTTCACCTCGAATGCCCTTCTGTTCACCTTATATTCGGGGTCTGGGTGAGCCTTAAGTCAAAATAGGAAAAAATATTAGACAATGACCGGGTACTGGATACCAGTATTCCGTTTTCACATCAGGTGCCATCACTGGAGATACGTGATAACAGTTAACATTCTAAAACCCTATTTCCTCACACAGAAGAGGGGGAAGTTTTTTTTTTAATTGGGGTTGTTTAACCTCCTTCGCAACATCTAAGGTCATATGACGGAGGGGACCTACATCTTTACGTGGGATCCGAACGACGGGTCGCTACATAATCTGGGCGCGGAGGACGGTCTTCCATCCAACTGCGGTGTTACGACATCGACCACAACGTAGCCAAAGAGGGGGAAGTACTCTTGGGGAAGTATATAACGAGTTAATGACCCAGTAAATAATGGTAAATACGGTAGCGACCTTTGGTAATCTAATTAGAACTGTATTACATACTAGCCGTAAAGAACACCTACGGTGCCGGTCTTCGGGATTTTTGTCTAAGTTATGCGAGAAGAGTGAGAAATTTCACTTTCAGATGAAGGCTAGTTATTATTCGTCTTAATGATGACCTCGAAGTTAAAATAAGTTCTAGCAAAATTATAATTATCATTATATTACAAATTTATTATTATTACAAGCACTTCGTTCATTTGGGCGCCAGATAGCTCAAAGGTTACACCACTCTGAATGGTGAAGCTCTGGTTCGCTCCCGCTTGCTGGCTCCTAAGTTGGATTGAGTTGGTTGCTTACCCCGTTATTGCTCCGGCTAAAAGTGACCTTGGGGCACACTCGCCCCCACCTCGTAGGGGAATAAGCTTTTTTCCCCTTTATCTTTTTTACTTCGTTCACTTACTCTCTTCTATTTCTCAAACATTCCTTCACCTTAAGAGCGAGTAGTTTTGAAACAATAAGTTCCTCTTTGTTCTGAGCCGCGATGAAAAGCGCCTTGCATTCATCGTCCCTAGCGTAATTGCGGAGGAGGAGGTCCAGCATACCAAGATCCCGGTTACGACACGCTTCGACGAGCGCTGTAGATCCTGAAATAGGCGGATAATAAATGAGAACGATGTAGCCAAAGGAACGATTTCCAACTAGTTTGATGTCGAGGCTAAAAGAGGCTTTCACCCACCTGTGAACACGTAATCGTCGTTGTTCTGTTTCATCATTTCATCGTCAGGCAAATACATTCGAAGATTTGGGTTCGCCCCCGCCGACAGCAGCATACTGACGATGCCATGATGCTTGTTCTTCACAGCGATGTGCAAGGCAGTTTCTACCAAAAGAAAATGGTTTAATTATCGGTGAAGGCAGCCACAAACTGGCAGAGCGCTCAGACCAACTAATGCGCCCCACTGCGTTAACCTGTGGTTCATTATCAGTGTCCTCACTTCGCTTATTGGGAAACGGTAATATCCACCGAGCTATGGACGGAGGTTATTACCATATGCTGATATATATATATATATATAGGGTGTCCATAAAGTCACGCATCATAGGAACATAAGCAATGTCTATTTATGTCTCCATCATGCCAAATATGTTGAGGAACATTCAAAGAAACCTGCTTTTTCGTTTACAAACATGTTTTGAGATTGGTGGGAATCATTTCGAACAAATAAATAAATAAACAAAATAAATGTATTTTCATATGATGCGTGACTTTATGGACACCCTGTATAAACTGCTAAATGTTAGAAAAACGAAGAAAAATATTAACCATGCGTGCAAAAATTATACATTTTATATTAATTAATGTTAGGCCTAGGCTCCAGAGTTTATTTCTCCACCTTCCTTGAGCTGGTAATCCCATTTAAAAAAAAAAAAAATTGCGACCTCCCTTCCCTGCAGCACATACTTCAATTGCAAAAACATTCTAACTCTATTCCTCAGGCGACGATGGAAGGCTTCGTAAGAGACACTTAATCCGTTCAATGAAAGGGTAGTAGAGTCTGCCGAACTTGCGGGAAACATACACAAACTGATTGAACGTTCTTCTGACCAAGACCCAACAGTTTTTATTCTCGTCAGAAGACTCGTATATATTTTGGATAGTACGGAAAAGTGGTAATCCAAAACTGGTGTCTGAAGCATTAAAAATTTTAATTCCATTGGCAACCTCATACTAATGCAAATTGGGCTTCTCATCATCGGTTACAGTTAAAACAAAGCAATGAAACTGACTGTCTATGCGTTACTCTGAGTTTAGTCTATTCAGCCGAATATAAGAAGATTAACAAATGCAAAACAAGCACGAGTATCTCAGTGAAAGCAGACTAACAATTATGAAGATTACAACTAAGAAAAAAAAACATCAACTGTAAAAACCGTAACATTACACCGCTTTCTCACTTAACCCTGGATAGGAATTCACGGGTCCCACAGACCACAACACGCAATTTATTTCTAACTCGTGATTTCTTATTAAGGGCTAAAATAGTTTGTCTGATCTTACACACTTCTGAACTTTCATTGGAAAAATAAACTTCAATTCTCCATGTACGCTCATTTGTTTTCCTAAGCAACGGGACCCCCCGCTGAGCACTTTCTACGACTCCAAGGTTGAGAAACATAGCCTGTAAGGATTTCTAATACAATATTTTCATCTTTCTTTTTAACTGTCTAATAATAATCAAAGACAGGAAAGTATGCCATTGCACCCACATTTATTATATTGCATTACAACATGGGGTAGCTCAAAGTAATATATAAAAACATCTATTGGAAGTCATTCATAAAAAATGCCAGCAAACCCCCTCAAATAATGGTAACAGACAAAGTCACACTTCCCCAATGTTTAAAGCGCCAAATATTTTGAAACTAAACGACATACAAATTCAATGTTGTTCAATATGTTTAATGTTATCAATGAAAATCAACATACATCCGCCCCCCCCCCCCCCCCCCCAAATTCATAATTAATGGATGCTTGGAAGTGAAAGTGGTTCAAGCGCATTCAGAACGCCAAAAACTGAAGAAATTATTCAAGTAATTGAATCACCTCTGATCACGGTTTTCTTCTTCCCACAAAGTGAAATTTGAATAACTTTGAATCATTCAAGTCGCTTGACTCGCTTCACAGGCACACAGTGTATTGGACTTTTAAGTATTTGGGTCACTTTTTGGCAAAATGCAAAAATGGGTGAAAAATGCATTTCAATCACTTTCACTTCCAGAGATTTTATACACAAACCTGAATATGCAATGGAAACTGCAGGAAATGCACTCTCTTTCAAAGGAGTATGGAATGCAATTCCCATAAATATTAGACAGGATTTATCACGATGTATTTCGAAAATCACTAAAGAAGTAGCTACTTCATTAGCTCCTACTGATGTATAAGTTCAATACTGCCATTAATTAGTACCATAGTAATTAAGTAACCACTTTATAATTAACTATCTAAAATATACCAATTTCATTAAATACTTTTAATCGATAATTTTATTTAAGAATCCCATTAATTTTACCTAAAAAGCTTCCAACGGCATATTCAGATTGGGACACTCAAAATATATTAATGCCATATAAAATATCTAAATTGTACAGCAAAATATTGAAAAATATCGTAAAACTGTCACTTGTATTCTTCTTCTGAATAAAGATTTTGTCTGTTTGAAAATGAAGAATAAAACTAATAATAATAAAAATTTGGTAAATAGTATGAATTGCGGAAAGTAATAGAATTAATCCCAATAAATTTATACATAAAAAAGACACGTCAATACACTTTTAAAATTTTATATATATATATAGTTGATCATTGGCGGGCACACGTGTCTAATATTTACTATCAATATTTTTTTCGAATATTAAATGCAAAACATTACCTTAAATATTAAATGTAAAAATATTCCCAACTAATGAATTGTACTAGGTCCAGACACATCTCCATTATCTATAACCCACCCATTTTCCGTCAACGAAACGCTTAAACTCTACCATGAACTAATACCAAGCACTTACACGAAGAGAACCCGTTTTTCATGCTCACCCGTGTTGTTATTGCAGTACATGTCCACAATGAGAGGCGATGCCAATGACTCTCCTTCAGAGGGCTCTCCCCTCACCAGATTTAACTTTGTCATGAGAGAATGGATGCTGCCAGCAATGCGGTGCCTCGAAGGACTCACCGCTTCTGAAGAACCCTCATGACGGCGTTCTTCAATGACTTCCAACGACGGGGAGCATGCTTCTTTTGAAGAATCTGCTCTCTCATCGTCGCCGGTTTGCTTCCGTGTAAAAGGAAAATGTTAAGTACAGAACCGACATTCAATCATAACTATCGGTAGTAACAAGCAGAAATATATGTAATTGTTGCGTGATTTTTCTACATCCATCTTCGTTCTATTAATTACAATGACAAATGAATTTAAACATTAAAAAATCATAAAAATAGAAACCATAAATAATGTAGACTATAAGCTGACGGACATCATCAGGTCATAATATAATAATAGTAATAGTAATAATAGTAGTAGTAGTAGTAGTAGTAGTAGTCTGCTAGCAACTGTTAGAGTAAGTTTCATCTTTTCGTCTGATGACTACTACTAAAGTGGTTTGCTTTTATTTCTATTCTACAGAGGAACTTCTTCACAATTAGTCAACCTTCTCTTACTTTGACTCTTTTAGCAGGAACTCTATACTTGAGGAAGATATCGACGAGTTTTTGGTTACCGGCGTAACAAGCGAGGTAGAGGGCACTCTGACCCGTGACGTCACGAGTATTGATGTCGAAGGGCATTTCGTACTCCCAATTTCCAGCGCGGTCCCTGAGTTCGAGATAAAAATGAAATCACACGCGGATCACCACCTTTATTCTTCCGCAATTAGGAGCTACCACCACAATGAAAACATACACTGTGATCTTACTATATAATGACCGACATCATAACCAATTTACAATAAAAATAAGTTGTTTTTTGTTATAAACACCTAAAAATTATATACAAAGTTTTGCTCTAAAATGAAATAATAAAAAATGCAAAGGAATAAATTCCTAAAGATGGCCCCCACACTTAAAATTTAGGGATATAGTTGCATAATGGCTTATTGAGTTGTTCTTAGGAGAAATTAAATTTTAGGAAAAAGATGGTGTTCGTTTGATACGAAGAGAAGGTTTATAGAACGTCCGTCTCATACTAATTAATAGCAAATAATCTATAATTATAAATTAATTAATGAGAGACTAATTCTTTAAAAAAAAAATCAATCAAAGAAATTAACAAAAAGCAGAACACTATCTTTATAATAAGTGACGGGAAGAGTCAACTGTAATGCGTACGGTAACTAACGGAAAAGAGACACTGAGGATGGCACTGAAAAGGGGAAGGGGAGAAAAATCAACTTCCTTCAGTTACTCCCGAGTTACCCTCAACATTACGGGACTATATATTTGATAAAAAAAAAAAAAATTATTATTATTATAATTATTATTATTATTATTTCCGTTTCAAACCTGAATTTACGCATCGCTTCCGGTGGGTACGGATGTCTGAGAAGTAACTCTAGGACCGACGCGTGTCCATTAATCACGCAGGCGTGTAAAGGCAACCATCTCTCTACCGTACAAACGCCGACCAAATGAGGGAATTTCTGAAAATAAAAACCTTCGTACAATCAATGCGGAAAGAATGAATAATGATGAAGTAACTATGAAAAGTGTATAAAAGAAAGTGTAAAAGTGTGAAAAGTCGAGGAAGAACAGATAAAAAATTGAAGGATGTAATTAGTGTGCGAATAAACGGAGTTTAAATAAATTCGACAAAAGTTAAAAATAAAGAGATAGGAACGGAAGCGGTTTGAAAGATGTGTAAACGGGAACGTTCGTCTCACATGATGTAGACGTTCACTCCCAACCTTGTCATGAACGGTAACAATTAATCCCTGACATTGAACTACTACGTGTGTGTGTGTGTGTGTGTGTGTGTGTGTGTGTGTGTGTGTTTTCCGGTTCCGAGTTCAAGCGTTGTTAGTTAATGTAAATTTTGCATTGAGCAATTTCCACAAAATGTTTCCGTAAAAAAATTCCGGAAAAAAAAAATAAAAATTCCGCAAAATGTTTCCCATTTCCAGAGGGGAGAATGGAAGGAGGTTGAGCGTGAATTTCCGAGAAAGTCACCTCAGTTCGAGTACCAGCAGAGTTGGTTTCCGGCCCAACTTAACCCGAGACTGGAAAATATGAGAGTCGAAACAGGAACTTTCAAGTTTCGAATCCCGGAAGGAGATTTCAAATCTTTAATAAGAGTACGAAGTAATAATGTAGGTTACCTTTAAGAGCATTTCTGCGATGTCTTTTCGACCGTAATTACACGCGACATAGAGAGGAGAATACTTTGTGACCGGATGAATTCTGCCATCGGCGTTGTGATCTAACAGCAATTTCACCACATCCTTTTGACCTTCTTCACAAGCCCTAAGAAAAGAAAAAACATGTAAAATCACTGAGGAATCTCATAGCAATTCTCTGAACTGTTTCGCGATAAACAATTTATCTTTTACACTCGCAGAACTAAACAAGAATTAAATTTACTCCGAGCATAAACGCATCATTCTCTTTAATATTCACTTATTTACATATCCAGATAGATAGATAGATAGATAGATAGATAGATAGATAGATATAGATAGATAGATAGATAGATAGATAGATAGATAGATAGATAGATAGATAGATAGATACCAAATGCCAACGTCTGCTCAACGGATGACACCTGCTATCTGGGTATAGTTCCTCGTTTCAAATAGAGAGTTGCCAAAAATAAGCAAACATCACACTGATTGTCCTCAAGAACAAATGGCAAAGCTCATCAATGGAATACCAGAACGTGTGTCACCTTTACATAATGCGAAAGGCAAAGCAACACTATTCTAAATGGCCTGATTCAATAAATCTATTATCATTTATTGATTTTTATTATCAAATCAAAAACTATGAAAAAACCAAAGGTGTTTTATTTACTTTTGTTAACCCACTGTACGTTCAGGCAAATCTGATGATGTTCTGGGGTCATTTAACCTCTTTCGTAACGGCTAAAAACGGGTCATATGACGGAGGAGACATACAACTTCAAGTGGGATTTGAACCATCTACGGTCGCTAACATCATCTGGACGCGGAAAACAGTCTTCCATCCAACTACTATACAGACTCAATGTCGCTTAACTTCACTGAGTTACGAGAACCGGTGTTGCGACGGTATCCCAATCCAATCTCCTACGATCAAACGATACATCCAACCACTTACAACGCAACTAATCTTCCGTAATGAAACTACAGTACATAAATATTAAAATGAATCCCTAACAAAACGGGAGTTTCCTTCCCATATCTCTCTCTCTCTCACTTAAACAAGAGGGTGCTGGATCCACTGGGGCTCGAATTAATGATGGATTCCGAGTCTCCGCCAAGACTATGGAGAATGGCTTTAGCCTTTGAGACGTCTCCTCTGGTACACGCATCGCGGAGGGAGGAATGAAGCTGCTGACGGGCCAGTTCCTTCGCAT
This sequence comes from Bathynomus jamesi, assembly GCA_023014485.1. Taxonomy (NCBI): domain Eukaryota; kingdom Metazoa; phylum Arthropoda; class Malacostraca; order Isopoda; family Cirolanidae; genus Bathynomus; species Bathynomus jamesi. The sequence goes on along the minus strand of JAJOZX010001350.1, from coordinate 599,801 downwards.
CTGCGGGAGACGTGAATACTATAAATAATGAACACTTCTACGCGTTTTGAAAGGATATTAAATAATTTTGAACATACTAAGCAATGAATCCCTTTTCTGTCGAACTCTCTAACGCATGGCGTTAATCAGTATTCTCAATCTTTCATCTATTCAACCAGGGCTGTGGAGTCGGAGTCGGAAGCAATTTTGGTGGTGCTGGAGTCGGAGTCGGTAAAAATGTACCGACTCCGACTCCGACCTCAATATAAATTTTAATAAAATATGTTTTTGTGTGTGATATCACTGGCAGCTATGGTGGTTAAACCACTTAAATAATAAACACAATGTTTTCCATTTCAGACACTAATGCCATTAATTCATTTTTTCTTTTCAGATAATATTTTTTATTTTTAATGCTTATTTAATTTCGAGTTCTTTCTAAATTTCATAAGTTTTTAACTTTCAAGTCTAAAACCCCTTTCACAATGGCAAAGACACTTCCAACAAAGTCAGCAGTTTTTTAATATTTTACAATAACCACAGATGGGAAACATTTCGTGTGTCAGTGTATGATAGAAGATGATGATGATGAAAAATTGTGAAGCAAAAATCAGTGGTTTTACTGGCTCTGATAAAAATGCACCAACCAGAGCATCAAATTTGAAAAGACATTTGCAGTGTTTCCATCCCAAAATTTTAGAAGTTGTCATTGAGAAAGATAGTAATAAAAACCTTCCAACTACTTCAAAGTTAACAAAAGATCAGAGATCTACTGAAGGACAAGCACCACTTACAAGATTCTTTACTACAGACAAAGTTACCGTAACAATGACCACAGATGATGATGCTTCACGTGGTGGTGATGAAATGCCTCTTGTGTAATTATCATCATAGCAGATTTAGAATTAATATACCTTCGGAGTCGGAGTCGGAGTCGGATAGACAAAAAATTGAGGAGTCGGAGTCGGTTTTTTATGTGCCGACTCCACAGCCCTGTATTCAACTGATCAACTCTGGTTGACTCAGTCCATCTTTCTCCATCTTTGACCTCCAATCTTTCAAAAGCAAAGTGTCTAGACATCTCGAAAACTCGAGATTTTAATTTCGGCTCTCTCCTTCTCTGAGAGGTCCATTTTTGCGGGCGTTCGCCCTTGGCCCCTCCTTCCTGCACAAAAAAGACGTTAGAGAGGTATTAAACATATTCTAATAAATTATATATACAGTATACACGGATGAGCACGCGCACTTTCTGCAAATACAAAATAGTCTTCACCGATATTCGAACCCGGTACCTCCGACTAAAGTCGCGGGTTATGGCCACTGGGTTACGACGGGACAAAACTTAACCTAGCGCACATTTCAGCACCCGTAAAAAAACGTCAGGACGTGAAAGCGTTAGTCTTTCCTAATGAAGTACGCGCCAGGTTTTAACATTTATCCTTTTGTAGCTCAGTCGGCAGTGGTACACATGTGCGACTCCTAGTCAAGGATTCCCGGTTCGAATCCTGATGAGGACTATTTTAGTGTGTGTGGTGTGTGTGTGTGTGTGTGTGTGTGTGTGTGTGTGTGTGGTGTGTGTTTTTTATTTAATTTACAGCCGATTCGTACCTACAGAAAGCGATATATATATATATATATATATAAAATTTAGTGGTGGACCGGATGTCAGTTTTTCAACATCTGCGGATGACGATCTTTAATTTCAATATCCGCGGATGCGAATATTTAGTTAATCTATCAATATAATATAGAATTATGAATATATGACATAATTTTTCAAAATTCGTGATATTACTATTATGGCAGCCAATGCATAAGAATTAAAGTTAATATTAATGTTTTCATTATGATAAAAATAATAACTTTCTCAAGAGTTTCAGCCACAGAAAATTCAATGAAACATTGAAACAAGTTTCATTCAATTTTCTGTGTTACCAGCTATTTATATTTTGAGGTTCATATATTTGTTTGTTCATTAATAATTAATACTTTACATGAAATGTGCATGACTGGGCCTTATGAGCTGCTTTATAAGCTAATTTAATTGTAAATTGCATAATTTATTAGAGGTAATATCCGCATAACATCCGCAGTCAGAAATGCGGATATCCGGTCCACCACTAATATATATATATATTGGCCTGTGGCGTAGTCTCTATAATAATGTAACTAGAATAATTAAGGTAATTAAGGGTTGACTGCTTGAGGTGTGAGGTCACCAGATCTTTCGATCAAAACAATAAATGTCATTAAAATAGAGAGAGTTATAGAGTGAATTTTTTTCCTTTAATAACAAATAATAAAACCAAACGATAAATGATAGTCACAAAATAAAGGTTACAGTGGAGCGAATGAGATTGAATTGAATGATGGATTAATTATATTTTAGAGCAGAATTATTATGTTTAATAATTATATGGCTGTCAATGTTAGACTAAATGATTAACGGAAGTAAGACTGAGCGATTGAGATAAATTTTGATTACTTTAAGTTAAATAATTAATATGAGCCATATGAGCCCGTGGAGGGCGGCCTTTGAATGCTCCTGGCATGGTGTACGGTGCATGGCGCTAAATCGACTAACGAAAAATGCGAGGAATTTCTTCGGGCAAATTGCTAAGGAAGCGTGACGTAGAAGTATATATTCTTTCAAATACCCACCCTTTGGGGGTTGGAATAAATTGGGATGTTATAAGAATTGCGAAGAAATTGGGTATAAGATTAAAATCTAAATTTGGATGAAGGAGTTATTGTAAGTAATCTGAAACAGAAACAAACAAATAATTTATAAAAATCACTCATTAATACGCAGTTCTATTTCCAAATCTTTCACTCAATTTGCGTATGAACGCAAACATTTTCCGATGAGTGATATCGATTTTGGGGCATAAATTACCGTACAAAAAGTTTCCCGCGCATACCGCGAAAAGTGGGAAGATATTGGGTACCAGAACTAATGGGGGTTGGAATAAATTGGGATGTTTTGAAACAATATACACCCCTGGAGTGACGTCATCTTCTTCGAAGAGACGTATTATGCCGATAAACAATGAAAACCTTAAACGGAGAGGAAAAGGATTCTTTGTGGAAGCGGGGAAATGCGTAAGTGCCTGCTAAAGAAGTGCTTGACGGTGTCGCTGAAGAAACTCCTAAAGCGGAGCTTCCCAACCTCGGGGTCGCGAACCGAACTGATAATTATATTTTCATTTCTCTTCCTACGGCCGTCTTACGAGACCTTTCTCAATCATGAATGTAGTTGCATATAACAACTTAAACCCGGGCCCTTCCCGTGCATAATAAACGCCATGCTGCTTACTGAAGTGTCTCTCTCGGAACAGGCTACCTTCAGAAGTTGTGAACAGTTCCTCTGTGGATCAGTTAAAGAAAAGGTTAGACCGAATCTTGCGCACTATTTGAGGGTGTATGAATTTTCCCCTGGCACCTGTTGCCTTTTGAGGAACGGCGCACTTAAGGAAGGAGGTACAGAAGGTGCGCGTGGCTAGTCGGAGGACTGCAATCGTTGTCCACGTTGTCCTACCTCAAAGGCGGTAGGGTAGGTCTTACAGAAGGGATCATCACCGAGATCATGTCTCTTGCGGATGATCTAAACCTGAAGACAGACAGGGGAATGTTGATGGGTATTTTACCGCGGATGAATGCCAGTGACCACGCGCTCAGTAAAGTCATTGGCATCAACGAGAGGGTGCAAGACTTGAGGTTTATTGACCCCTTCGACGCATTTTCAAGTAGGTCGGACCTTTACCAGAGGGATGATGTCCACCTGAACAACAAGGGTAAAGGTGTGCTAGGCGCCCTGCTCGACCGGCACCTATACAGAATGGTGAGGTCGAGCCCGGGGAGAGATGACGGGCCCCACGGGGGAGAGATGATGTTGAGCCGGTGGCGGACGTACCTTCAAATGAAGGGTGCGTCCAGGTACAGGTGGGTGACCCTCCTTCGACGTTGGAGGGGGCTCAGGCTCCTGCGGAAGTTGCCCCCTCGTTGGTGAGGGGCTCTTCAACTCCCGACAGCCCTGGCTGTTCGGGAAACGGGTCGTGCTAGGGGGCGGTCAGAATAGGGAAGGTTCCCTCCATGCAATGCTTTTTAATGCTAGGTCGATTAGGAATAAGTTTTGCGAGCTGCGAGCGCTCTTAGCATCAGAATACCAGGATATCGTTGCTATCACCGAGTCCTGGATTCATACTGATCGTAGGGACTACGTTGGGGAGTTCGAAATTCCCGGGGAGAATGTTTCGCAAAGACCGCACCCGTGGGGAGGGGGGTGGGGTACTAATATACGTCAGGGACACGTTGAGTCCAGTTGACTGCCAGTTCCGGTCGGAACGGGAGCTGCTTGGCGTCGATCTGAACGTGGGAGGGACGAACTATAAGTTAATCTTGGTGTACAGACCTCTGCATCTCCTCCTCGAGGAGAATACAGCCCTGTACACCGAACTCCGTAGCCTGCTATGGGATAGGGTGTGTGTAGTTTTAGGAGACTGTTGATCAACTGTCGCGGCATAAAGTGGGAAGACAGGACTGCTGATGCTGAAGGGAGGAGGCTAGTTGACTTTGCTGATGAGAACTTCCTCACTCAGTGGGTCAATGAGCCTACACGAGGCGAAAGCGTTCTAGACTTAGTATTCACGACCGAAGACAACCTCGTCACTGGCCTCACCGTTGACGAATCGTTGGGCGGGAGTGATCACGGTCTGATTAGGTTCCGTGTGTGCGTCCCTCGGGTGAAGCGTAGTAACTCGAGAGGCAGTAAGCTCGATCTACGGCGGGCGGACTTTGTTAGCCTCCGAGATAGCGTAGGTGAGATGCGGTTAGAGGTCGGCGGCGATGTTGAGGGAGTGTGGAGTGCATTCCGGGACGAGTTTATGGTGCTGCAGTCTGTTGCCATACCCTCAAAACCGGTCACCCCTGCTTCCACGCAGCCTAAGTGGTTCAGTCGTGATATCGCTTCGGCTATCCGAAATAGGAAAGTAGCGTATAGGAGGGCGAAGCCAATCGTTCCCATGAGAACACTGAAGCGTATGTCCGCCTGTGTAGGGAAGTGAAGGCGAAGGTTAGGCTAGCGAAACGTAACGAAGAACTACGGGTGGCAAGCCTCTGCAAGGGGAACCCTAAGGAGTTCTTCAGTTATGTTAATAGTAGAAAGCCCATTAGAAGCACGGTAGGTCCGTCAAAGGACCGAAGCGGCGTTCTGCGGACCTCCGACACGGACATCGCTAATGTGCTTAATGAGTACTTTGCGGGAGTGTTCACCAGAGAGGACACCTGCGTCATCCCCGAGCCAGGCGTCAGGCACGAAGGTGCTGGCCTGGATAGTGTTCGATGTACCGCGACAGTCGTTGCCAATAGAAGAGACAAACTGAGCTCATTTAAGGCTCCTGGGCCAGACCAGTTTCTCCGCAGTGTGTTACGGGAGGCGCGCGACCAGGTGGCTCCCCACCTGGCTGCAGTCTTCAACAAATCGTTCGAGACGGGCCAGGTGCCTAGTGACTGGAGGGAAGCCAACGTGACCCCTATCTTTAAGAAAGGGGATCACGAAAGTCCAGGGAACTATCGTCCCATTAGTCTCACTTCAGTTGTAGGTAAATTATTAGAGGGGATAATAGCCGATAGGATCGTTGACCATTTCGATTCCTACAAGCTGCTTGGGGACTCCCAACATGGGTTTAGACGGCATAGGTCGTGTCTCACCAACATCCTCGAGTTCTTTCACGTCATGTTGAGAGTATGATAAGAATAGGGCGATTGATATACTTTATCTCGACTTTCAGAAAGCCTTTGATAAGGTACCTCACCGCCGGCTGATGGCGAAAGTGCGCGCGCTGGGTATCGGTGGAGGAGTAGGTAGGTGGATTGAAAACTGGCTGAACAATAGGCGGCAGAGGGTTGTAATTAAAGGGGTTAGTTCGGCTTGGGCCTCGGTCACGAGCGGGGTTCCTCAGGGTTCCGTTTTGGGGCCACTGCTGTTTATCATTTACATAAATGATATCGACGGTGGCATCGTCAGTAGGATCGCCAAATTCGCTGATGACACGAAGCTTGGGGCCAATGTTGGGACGCCAGAGGCGATCGAGCAACTACGTGCGGACCTACGTAGGATAGGAGAGCGATCCGAGAAATAGCAAATGCCGTTTAACTTGGGTAAATGCAAGGTGATGCACATTGGCTACGCCAATCCCAAGTCGGACTACTCCATGTTGGGGAGTAATATCGAGGCCACTGATTTGGAAAAGGACTTGGGTGTGCTAATTAGCAGCGACCTTAAGTTTACGAAACAGTGCGTAGAGGTGGAAAAGAAAACCCAGAAGTTGTTGGGTTATATCAGGAGGCAATTCTGATTTCGGAACAAGGAGATTGTGCTCTTTCTGTACAATTCTCTGGTTCGGCCGCACCTGGAGTATGCTGTGCAGTTCTGGTCGCCCACCCTCAGGAAAGATATTGAGAGGCTGGAACGAGTGCAAGCGAGGGCCACAAAGTTAATCCCTTCCGTTAGGCATATGGGCTACAATCGACGGTTACGCGCCCTGAATTTGTTTTCGCTGGAAACTCGGAGGCTGCGCGGTCAACTCATCGAGGTTTTCAAGTTCTTACGTGGGTTCAACAATGTCGATTTTAGAAGCATGTTTAGTTTAAATGATAACCCAACTCGCAACAATGGTTGGAAGTTGGATTTAAAACGGTTTAGGACTAGTGTGTGTGGGGATTACCTTACATATAAGATCTGTGGCACGTGGAACAGGCTACCTTCAGAAGTTGTGAACAGTTCTTCTGTGGATCTATTCAGAAAAAGGTTAGACCGAATCTTGCACACTATTTGAGGGTGTATGAAATTTTCCCTGGCACCCGTTGCCATCGGTACCTCCTCGGTATGGGCCGCAAGGCCTTTTGAGGTACTACTTTTCCTTGTAACTCACTCATATATATATATATATATATATATATATATATATATATATATATATATCCCCGCAAGGGGGTTCTAAGCTCGTGCTCTTGAGTGCTCTTTGTGCTCGTTTGTACGTGCTTGTTCCTGGAGGTTTCACGTGCGCCCTCCCGGCCCTAGCACCCAAGGATGATGGGGCTCGACCCTGCAGTCCTTGGTCTTTTTCCACTTCGACTGTCCCCTCCACCCTTTCTTTTTCCTCTGTCTTTCCTCTCACTTTTTCTTTGTTTTTCCGCTGAGATATGCCCTTTAAATGTGTGTGTGTGTGTGTGTGTGTATAATAAAACTTTTGGGGAGTTTGTCGAACTTTGACCAGCGTTTTGGGTCGTGAATTGTGTGAACATTATTTTCGGGGTCGCACATAATAAAGGTTAGGAAGCTCTGTCCTACAGTGTGTGTGTGTGTGTGTGTGTGTGTGTGTGTGTGTGTGGTGTGTGTGTGTGTTACACAATGCACAAATGAATGTCGGCAAAATTAGATATGGCCGGAAATGGAAATGGGACTCTCACTAAAGGTATCCTATAAATAGAGTGATCTTTTTTTATATATATGAATAATGAAAGTGATACCAAGAGTTACTGATTAGTGCGTAGTTAAGCAATGTGAAAAGAGAAACGTGTTTTCATCGTATCGATTAACCTATTTCGAGTGTTAAAAATAATAAAATAATAAATAATAATACCTGAATTCTTTAAAATTCTTTGACAGTACAATAGTGGCTTTTCTCTATAAAATACATATATTGAACGAAAACTAGAGACAAAAACTACCATTTTACAACTACTTAAAATATTCAACCTCTCCACCTTGTCAATAAACGGGTAAGTTTAATATTTTTTTTCAATTTTTAGCAAAAGGAAGCGAATAAAACGCAAGTTGGGGTTTTCTAATTTCCAGAACGTACCATAATCATTACATTTGATCAGACACACTCGAAAGCTGCAATAATCTAATTATATTATTGGCCTGTATTTGGATTTTATATATATATATATATATATATATACAGGTGTCCCATAAGTCCGGCATCATACGAGAAATTCATATTTTTCTATTTCTACAAACCATAATTCATATTTTTCTTATGCTCGGGATGCCAATTTCCCGTCCACCATTCTGTTCAGTGACGCTGTTTTTTATGGAAATGGTGAGGTAAATCGACAGAACACCCGCTACTGGTCTCAAAACAACCCTCACTGGTATACCGCTTCAAAGGAACAAGGTGCATCTCGGGTGATGGTATGGTGTGGCATTTGGAAGGATCGCATCATAGGCCCTCTCTTTTTCGATGAACATGTCACTGGAGGCACCTACCTACGTATGCTCAAGGAAGAAGCATTTCCCAGTGTCTTGAACGAAGAAGGAAATTTCCCAACATGGTTCCAGCAAGACGGCGGTCCCGCACATTACAGCACCCAAATAAGGGAATACCCGTACCAACAATTCCCTGGTCATTGGATAGGACGTCGAGGGCCTGTGGAATGGCCAGCTCGAAGCCCGGATCTCACGCCACTAGATTTTTATCTCTGGGGCCACTTGAAAGCGCTGGTATACGCGGAGAAAATTAGGAGTGTTGAACATTTGCGGCATGTAACACCATTACTCCTGACATCATTCACTGTGCGCTTGCTGACTGGGTATCACGTCTGAATTTGTGTATTGAAAACAATGGTGGACATATTGAGCACGTTCTGTAAATAAAAGCTTTTGTTTTGCCTTTTTCTATTATTTTTCCTATGATGCCGGACTTATGGGACACCCTGTATATTCCACCTCACTTTCGTTGAGATTATATTAAACTCGTATCTCAATATCAACTTTAAGATTTATAAAAAATTAAATTTTAAACTAATAAACAATTGCTAAGTAGGTCAATTCTTTCATTCTTTCTCGGTAAAGAAAGCACTGACCTACTTAACTTATAAATTAAGAGCGAGACATGGTTGAAAAAAACATTTGACAATAAAACCATAAAAAAACTTGCAACATATAAAAAAAATTATAAAAATGGAAAGGTTACGAGCTGGATTCCTGCTGAATTTACTAAATGTTACGTGTGAACATACACTTAGTATATACTGGCAATGATATTACGAGCTGCTCATATCCTGAATGAGCGGAGAGGTGCTCTGTTATAAAATGGTGAAGGCTTTATTCTCTACCAATGACAATGTATTAACATCGTCACACACATATATATATTATATATATATATATATATATATATATATATATATATATATATATATATCGTAGAACATACTGTACAAATGCGAGAACCCTCCAACAATTGCTGCATGTCAACTTGTCAAGTCATTACCTCAGCCCACGCGAGGCGATGAGCGGGGCGGAAAGTACTGTTTTCGGTCGCGCGCACAAGCGTGTGTGTGCGTGTGTGTGTGTGTGTGTGTGTCCAAGATAAGTCATACAGTCCGTTTGAGAATTCAACAGACAAAGGTTTGCATCTCTTAATGCTTTCAATTTATTTTTACTTTATACATTTTTTTTTTTAAATTAATTTAAGCCATTAACGAAATAAAAACGGTACCGCTAGCATAATTCCACGTCCAGAACTACCTAACGGTACACTTTACTCCATCAAACGAGGAAACCGCATCAATAGTGGACTACTTACTCGGAAGTTCGGATGTGGGTTTCTTAAAATAATAAAGAGCATCTGAAGCCTTATCCGCTTTTCTTCTTTTCATAATATCTGATGCGATATTTTAACAACATTTAAAACAACACATTGGCCTTTCAATTCACTTTTAAGAGTTCCCCAATTTTAGCGGAATAAGTTTTTTCCATTAATTACTAAATCGTAAGTACTTTTAAGTGGTTTGCAATATTTAATAAATATT
>JAJOZX010001350.1:417500-585000 GCA_023014485.1 Bathynomus jamesi | reverse complement strand
CGATTCCCGGGTGGTTGCCTCATTTTTTCATTTGTTTCGTTCTCTCTCTCTCATCTTGCGCGGAATATCTCATACATATATATATAGAAACGACGTAAGTATAGAGGAGTGTTCTGCACACGAGGAAGAGAAATACCGAAATGAAAAATGAGGTAACCGCCCGGGAATCGAACTCAGGACCTTCCGATTGCCGGTCAGACATGCTACCACTACACTACGGGCCTCGATCAGTCATAAGTCGTTTCTATACATTAATATACTGCGTGGTCATTGCAGTTAAATGTACATATTCACGATTTGCGAGGGTGCCCTCTCAAGGCATTGGTTTCTGCCCTCTGTAGGAGAATTGCGACTTATGACTGATCGAGGCCCGTAGTGTAGTGGTAGCATGTCTGACCGGCAATCGGAAGGTCCTGGGTTCGATTCCCGGGCGGTCACCTCATTTTTCATTTGTTCGTTATTTCTCTTCCTCGTGTGCAGAACACTCCTCTGTACTTACGTCGTTTCTATACATTAATATACTGCGTGGTCATTGCAGTTAAATGTAATAATATATATATATATATATATATATATATATATATATATATATATATATATATATATATATATATATAAAAAATTAGTTTTTCGAGTTAAGAAAAAAAAAAATCAACCGTCCAGCATAAAATTTTTACTAATTATATTAATTGAATAAAACCTTTTCCTTTCATTAGAAAACTGAAGTTCGACTCTATTATACATCATTATATCATCAAGTAATTAAAACTTGTACACAAATACATATCGACGAATAGACTATTAAAACGAACATTTTTATAACAAAAATATCCAAACATTCCGTAAACGACACTTAAAGAGTAGCGCCAAATTGGCACGCAAAATAAGTAATATCGAACAGTAAACCACTTAAACCCTCGTTAAGTGAACGATAAAAAAAATGTGAAAACGAGCAATATAATACTCGTTAAGCGGTGTTCACTACGTAAAACAAACGCGAGAGGGTGTCCGTCTATTTCTGACTGCAATAAAGAACTGAGCAAGATATCAGTGGAAATAAATCAAGTGTTGGAAACCTTTTCAATTATTCTATACTTTATTTTTAATTAATTTATTATATATATATATAAAATCAAATTAAGATTTATTTTTAGAAAACAAAGAAACCTTTTTCTCTTTTTACCTATTTATAACTTTTTATTGACAAAACTATATATATATATCAGTGGCGTGCGGTGACCTTCGAGGTTGGGCATGCAATAGTTACTCACAGGGGCGTCCGCAGGAATTTTTCCAAGAGGGGGCTCAGCTACAAAAATGATAACACAAAGTGCGAGCGAAGCGAGCACTGAGCATGCAGCTAGGGGGTCTGGGGGAGCGCTGTAAGCTCCCCCAGCGAAGTCCGGGCCAGAGCCCCATAAGCCAAGCGAATTTTAACTAATGATACATTTTCATGGAAAAGAATGGTGTCAAAATATCTCTGTGATGCATTTGCATCAACCACAGACGATGGGTTATCAAGAGCATGTTTCGATGAAGTGCATGAGCATGCAGCTAGGGGGTCTGGGGGAGCGTTGTAAGCTTCCCCAGCGGGGTCGGGGACCCGGAAGCCAAACGAATTTTAACTATTTCAGCCATTAAATTGGAAACTAAACACTGACTAAGCTGCAATAGAATTATAGAAGCCGTTGCGTGGGCGAACATAAATTTCCAGGGGGGGGGGGGGGCAACTGCCCCCTCTTGCCGCCCCCCTTGCGGACGCCCATGGTTACTCATGCATTCTACTGAATTATTTCTTAAATTAATTCAATAAGAGGAACCATTTAGTTTCGTAACATAGTAATGGGATCACTGATAAGTACATCTAAATTAAAAAAAGACCTATAAAAAATAAGAATTATTATTTACTTACCTCATTTATAAATTAATTCAATTCTTCGATCCTTCAGGACAAATATGTTTATTATCTTTTCATAGAAATCTTCTGATTTAATTAAATGTTGGCGCAAATCTTTTTCAATAGACATAAGGGCTAACCCTGAAATCCTTTGCTCTCCTGTTGTATTTCTTTGGTACGTTTTAATTCTCTTCAATGCAGAAAAGGATCGCTCTACAGAGGCAGTCGTAGAAGGAATTGTCAAAACCAAATTGCAAAGCTTGAAGAGTTCTGGCATAGCATCAATAAGATCCTTGGTATAAATATAATGCATTAAATTGCATACACTTTGCTTTATAAAGTCCTCTATTGAATACAAAACACATAGTTCACTCTGAAGACGAATTATATAAAAAAAAATCACCATAAGTGGCCTTTAACGAATTTAAAGCATCCACTGGAAATTTTTTGCAATATTCTTCAGCTTTGCTAAAATTGAGAAGCTCCAGGAATTTAAGCTCTTCTAATGATGAATATCTTACTTTTAATTGGTCAACTATTGTGCCAATAATTTTGTTATAGAGGATTCTGTAATGCTGTTGTGGGTCAACAGATTGGTCAGATTTATTCCTGCATCTCTTAGTTTGGTTTGCTGCATCTATGCCATATTTTTCCTCCAAAGTTTCATAAAACATGAAAAAGTCGTCCAGTTTATTTTCGAGCATTGTTCTAGTTTTATCTATATGCTCTTTGCAATACACAATGTCAAGATTTTTGGTCTGAAGGATGTTAAATAAAACATCAGTGAAGGAAAATATATCACTAAATACTTCTAATAAAAACAGGAACTCAGGATCTTTTAAATTGTGTCGGAATCCAATTGCAGAATTTATAGTGACTTCATCCCATGATTCAGGATTCTCAATGATGTTTTCAAAAAGGCTGTTTAAGAAATCTAGATTTTCTTTTGCGGTATTAACTAGACGCGAGGAGTAATTCCCCTAGTTGCTGCAGCTTTGGGAAATCTTTTTTTAACAATATTATCCAACGCATTGGTTCTTTTGGGTGATTTAGTAAAAAACGTACCCAGTCCATTTATTGTAGAAAAAAATATTTTGCATTCTTTCATAGCAGAGCATGCTTGTGAAAAAACTAAATTTAGCACATGGGCACAACAATGAATAAAGATTGCAGATTCATATTTCTGCCTTACCTTTGACTGCAACCCATTTAATTGTCCTGCCATTGTAGCAGCACCATCGTAGGTTTGTGCAACGAATTTATTTTCACACTTCCAAGTTTCAATGCATTTAAATACGTGTTCAGATAAAGCATTTGCTGAACGGTCTGCACTCACATCGTTAAACCCGATAAATCGTTCTTTAGCAACACAATCTTTTGTAACATATCGCAAAACATTTGAAAGTTGTGAATAGTTTGATACATCTGACGTTTCATCTAGAAGAATAGCAACAAATTTTGCCTGATTAAGTTCATTTTCTATTTCATTCAACATTGCCTTTTGAACCGCATCGATCAAGTCATTTTGTATTCTGTTTGAGAGACCCGAGAAAATAGAAGCTGTATCTAGATGGTTTGCCAATTTTTCATCATACTTACTGAATAAATATAAAAGTTCTTTATAATTCCCGCGATTATTGGATGCATCAGATTCAAAATGACCACGAAATGATAACTTGTCGACCTAAAAAAATAACTGCATCAATCAATCTTCGCATAATAGCTCTGTTTTGTTTAACCTTTTCATTATGCTGCTGTATGCTTTGTCTTTTATGAATATCTAATTGTAAGTCTATGCGAACATTTCCGAATGTTTTAAGATCGATCAGAGATTTTATGTGTCTTTGAGAACGTTCATGTTTTAGCATAGCCATATGTAGATTATTTAAATCATCGTATCCCTTCTCATTCCAAACAGTTTTTTCTAAATTAAATAACAAGCATGGCCAGCAAAATAACTTATTTAACTCAGCACATCCTGTTAACCAGTTTTTTCTTTCGTATAAATTAGTTTGAAAATGCCTCACACATTTCTTGTTGGAACTCCGTAAATTAGGTAATTTCGGCATAGGCCTTCCATGATTTATAATTAATTGTCTCGCTTCAGTCTCTTTTTGAAAAACCATTCTTCAAAAGTTCTTCTATAACACACATTTCACCCATTAGGGCTGATATTTTGAAAGATATTTAAGAAATGAATAAATTAAGTGGCAATAAAAGTTAAAACACAGAACGCGCACATGCGGGATGCATTTTCGGAATTGCATGCGAGTCGACGATATTTAACGAAAAAGAATTTGAGTCACTACTGACTCGCGGAGGATTTTTCAATGGCCGCACTAATGCAATTCGTTTGTTGCATCTGGGATGCAAGAAAAACGGTTTTATTATGGCTTAAGAAAAAAATATTTTCCTTTAGTTCTCTCAAACAAATTAATTCAATTTTTAATTAATTTTTTACTGCTTTTAAATGTTTAGATAAATTACTTTTTAAAATTTATTTTTGTATTTACGAAAAATCAATGGTCATGCAGTGCATGACCTGCATGCCCTAAATGCACGCCACTGATATATATATATATATATATATATATATATATCCTCAGTGTTCCTGAGGATGTCATTAGACGAAAGCGCTTGAGCACGTTTTTGTGTTTCCTTTCCTTCGTGGTTTTATTCATCATATATATTATTATATATATATATATATATATATATATATATATATATAGTGGTCAACATTCAACATCGCTGATTACAAATCCAGTCCCCAGATTCGATTCCGGCGATGGCAGACGGCGCTCAGCAAACCCAACTCTTCATCCTTCCATACAAAAAATTTTGTTGGTAGATAAACGGGCAGCCCAGCCTAGTGGTTAAAATGCTACGGTGCACTGCTGATCGGGAGGTCGTGTGAGATCGAGTCCGGGCGAGGACTTTGTAATTTATGACCACTTATGGTGGATCGTGGTTCGGATTCCACGTTAAACTGTAGGTCTCAGGTAGGGGGTTAACAAAAATGAACAATTCGGGCGGAAGCAAAAGCAACGTGGGATTTAAACCTTCTAATGGTTGATACGTGATCTGAGCGCGGAGGACGGTCACGTAATTCAAACAACTAAATACACCTAAAGGTGCGTACACACTGCGTCCACACTAGTGAAAAAATGAGGCAACATTTGTTGACCAATATTGCTGGCTCCAACAATGTTTCCCACTACATATGGGAAACATTGAGCAACTGTCAGCAATATTACCGTAGTGTGGACGTATTTGAAATCAGTGTTCAATATTTCCCAGCTGGATGCAATTGTACTGTCTCGTGCCTCCCATCATAAACGGCAAAAATGTGCGATCAGTGGCCGCAAGATAAAGTTTTCACTTTGATTAATGCCTATCGTAGCCACGAGTGTTTGTGGAATGTAATTATTGTGATCGCAAAAAGAAATATGACGTTTGGGAGGAAGTTGCGAAGGTAGGAAGGATGTGACGTTCGAAGTGCTCAGAGAAAAATGAAAACTCTGAGAACACAGTTTATGAATTGTTGCAAACAAGCAAGCAGGCGGTCTTCTGGATCTGGCAGAGACGCGATCTACAAGCCAAAATTGTTTGCCTACAATGCCTTGCAGTTTTTTATACAAGGCCGAGAACCTCGTGGAAGTCGAGATTCATTGAATGTCAAGATTAATAATATGAATTGATGTAAATCTCTGCCGACATGCTTGTTGCTCAACATATTGCGCCTTTGCTGGACAACACATGATGTTCAACTGTTGTCAACACTTGACCAGTAATGTTGGGCAACATGTTGACAACATTTGTTGTAGTGTGTACGCACCTTAAGTCGCTTAACCTTAAGCTTGACCTAACGGGGAACGGTGATGCAGTGTGGCGACGACGAGACAAACCTAAAATTAAAATTGGATCGTATTTTGAGTGTAAGACAAACAACGATGTGCTGGATAGTGAATTTGCCGGATAACCGGATTCTGGAACTTTAAAACTGCTGGATAACCAGATAACGGAATACGGAAATGTGAATGTCAGATAAAACCTATCCAATTCTAATTCTTCTCGTTTTTTCTTTTGGCACCCAGCCAAGAACCTCTCCAAACAAATCCTTAACCTCCAAACTGCACTCCTTTAGTTTCTATTCTTCTATCTGTGCCTTTATCTCTGATTTCCCTTCTAGTCGATCTATAGCTGCGGTTGTAGGTGGCCACTGTTCTTCACCTAAAGCTATTAATAGTCGTGTTCCTCAAGGCTCTGTCCTGTCACCAACTGTTTTCCTTTTATTTATCAATGATCTATTAAGTCGCACTTCCTGTCCTATCCACTCCTTTGCCGATGATTCCACTCTTCACTTCTCCACCCGCTTCGCAAAGCGCCTCTCTCAACAGTCACTCCATGATTCGCGTAGGACGGCTATAGTACATCCGACCTCTGATCTTTCTGCCAGCTCTGATTGGGGCACAGAAAACTCAGTTCCTCCATCTGTCTACTCGTCACAATCTTCTACAAGACTATCCCTTTACCTTCAACAATACACAACTCAATCCTTCTTCTTCTCTTAACATTCTTGGCGTTTCCTTTTCTCGTGATCTTTCCTGGAAAGATCACGCGTACTCTCTTTCTGAAACAGCTTCTAAATAGTTAGGTGTGCTGTATTGGTTCTGCAGTTTTTTCACCTCCACTTTTATTTTATGCAGGCAGGGCCAAAGGCGAATACCAGTACAAGCGCCCCCCAATAGAAGAAGAGAGCCAAGTCAAGGTCCAGGGTTTTCGAGATGTCTGGACACTGCGTTTGAAAGATTGGAGGTCATAGACAAGAAGAAAGATGGATTGAGGAAGATTGTCCCAGAGATGACCAATTGAGTACTAGATGAAAGATTGAAAATACCGAAAATACTTACTTGCTGCCTCGAGGGTGTTGTCCGCCCATGTATGGAGTACGCTTCTCATGTGTGGGTTGGCTGAACACACACAGCTCAATTTGACTAGTTGGAATCTCTCTCTCTCTCTCTCTCTTCCTTTAAGGAGAGCACGCAGTACCAGACTTTTGACACATTCTCATTTCTTTTATTTGCAACTTTTCATCTACTCAAGCGGTCAACTCTGAAACAATCTTCCTCAATCCATCTTTCCGTCTATGACCTCCAATCTTTCAAACAGTGTCTCTAAACATCTCGAAGACCTTGGACCTTGATTTTGGGTCTCTTCTTCCTATATGGGTGGGGTGGGGGGCATTTTTTGCGGGTATTCGCCCTTGGACCCTCCTTCCTGCATATAAAAAAGGTACCGGAGACTTCAAGTTGTCAGTTATCAGGTGTCGCTGGATGTCGGATATTAAGGAAGCTTCCTATTTTGCTTTTCTCTGAAATTTGCTTAAAAATATATTAAAAAAAAAATCACCTTTTACGTTTTCCGAGTCGTGTAATACTTTTCACAGAGAACGATTCAGAAAGGTATTATTTAAGTAAAATGTCCCTGGGGTAGCTACGGTAAAATTGGATTCATTACCATGAAGAACTCCTTATTATAACGTTCAATTTACATGATCATTAGCCAATAAATTCCTCAATAACTTATATAATTCTACTAACTTCTTTTACGCAGATTTTAGAAATTTAAAACTCTAATGATGGGACAAATATCAAAATGTATGAAAATATTTTAAAGTACGTGCGTCAGACGTCAGACGAAAATAAAGTAGAATTCAACAAGAATTCTTCAGATATACAGGGTGGCGCAAAAGTCAGGAACCATAGGCACATTTTATTAAATTATAATAAATGTTCGAATTGGTGGCCTTCCACTTGGACACACTTTCTGACGTGTTGAATGCATGATGTTTGAACATTCCTTAACACATTGGTACTGATTCTGGCACACTCATATGTGATTTTATCCTTTAGAGAACGTATGGTTCCGGGTTGATCAGCATAGACTACCGACTTGAGATGGCCCCACGAGAAGAAGTCAAGAGGCGTGAGGTCTAGAGACCTAGGTGCCATTCGACTGGCCCTCGCCGTCCGATCCACTTGCTTGAGAATGTTCCATCGAAAGAGCTCCGGACGATGGTTGCGAAATGTGGTGGTGCACCATCCTGCTGAAACCACATCTCCGCCCGTTCTGCTAGTGGAATGTCATCCAGTATGGGCATAAGAAATGTTTGCAGCATATGCAGATATGTTTCACTAGTTACATTGCCGTCGAAAAAGTACGGACCAATTAACCGATCCCCCAAGAGCACAGCCCACACCATAATTCGTAGATCGAATTGCACATGTCCTTCCTCTATCCAGTGGGGGTTCTCATTGGCCCAATAGCGTGCATTATGCCTATTGACACGACTGCTGAGGTGAAATATCGCTTCGTCGCTGAACATGATCCTTCGTTGAAGCTGTCGATGTTGTAGAAACCACTGGCAGAACTCTACACGACGGTCTGTGTCGTCACCATGCAGTTCCTGAACGAGTTGGACTTTGTAGGGGTGGAAACGATTTGTTGTAAGAATTCGTTGAATGGATCTTCTGGAGACATCCGTTTCCTGGGATAACTTTCTTAAGGACTTACGTGGGCTGTTTTCGAGGTGATTGAGTACCGTTAGTGATGTTGCTGCATCGGTTGAACTTTTTGGCTGGCCACTACGCGGCCGATCATGAGCACTTCCCGTTTCTTTGAAGCGAGTGAACAGTTTTCCAACTGATGCCTGAACAATTGGTGGCCTCTCAGGGTGTTTGTCATTAAAAGCAGTAGCAACTGATCGGTGTGTGTTACCACGCCTTAAACACATTAAAACTATCTCCACCCGTTCATCTATTGTCAATTTCTGCGCCATAGGTTCAACAACAAATCTGAAAAGAACAAAACACATTAAAACAAAAATTATTAAAATGTGCCTAAGGTTCCTGACTTTTGCGCCACCCTGTATATATTATTCATGGCAAATCTTCCAAGAACCTATTTCATAAAACCCCTGCGGAAACACTTAAAAAGCAAATATCCATAGACGTTCAAAGATTTACAGCAACAAGAACGGAAGTATGCAAAACATGATGTACGGAATCCAATGATATATAATTCTATCCAGCTGGTTGTCACCTTGCTGGTCAATTTGTCATTCAGGCTTCAATTGAAAGTGGTAAAACACTGGACTCAGATGATGCAAAAGCAAGTGTTATTATAACATCTCTGATATGTACTGCAAGTAGTTTCGGTAATGAATAATTTTTATTTTTTTGAAAAGATGGACTTAATTCTTGGAGCAAAGCATAGTATTCCTACAATGGCAGCTTATCAGTGAAGGTGCAAGCCAGTGCAGCTGGAGAATCAATTGCGTGTGTGCAGTGGCAACTTTGTCAATCTTTCAAAGAGAGAGAGAAAGTGTAGGACTTAAAACAATGAAAGATGAACTGAAACAAGCAGTGGATAAACATTTCATTTGTGATCTAAATATTCACGAAACAAAAATCTTTGTGCCTGCAACTGTTTTAGACTTGATTTAAAATGTGAAGATGAGGCAACAACCAAAAATTGTATTCTGGAATTTTGGAAGAAATGATCGCTACTAGTAATAATAGCAGTAACACTCGAGAAGACAGTCCTCCAAATGATGCTCAACATTCCGATATTCTTTACTGACACTCATCAAGATATCTGGGAACAATTTAATAAAATTGCTAAAGGTTCAGCAACAGATTCTACTGACAGCAGCCACTGTGACGTTGAAAATGATAGTGAAACCACTCAACCAGTTATCAATCTCTAGGGAAGTCACGAGACACGAGTAAACAAGAAAAAATCAGCACGCAATTTAAAACAGTTTCCCAATTTAAAACGCTTTGTTTTGAAATATCTAACTACCCTACCAAGCTCAGTTTATTCAGAGTATTTACTCAGTGCTGCAGGAAGAATGTACGCGGATAATCAAACTCGTATGTTACCAGCTAATGTTGCGAGGCTACTTTTCATTAGGAAAAATCTCAGGCTTTTTAATTTTAAAAATGGGCCCACCAGTTATAGATGTATTACGATGAGATTTTTTTGTAACAAATGTGGGAATTTTTAGGAAGACTATTTTGCACCTACCCATATAAGCGTGAATTTAAAAAGGGGTGGGTGGATCATCGAATTGTCACATAAATGTGAAGTTTAAGGAAGCCTTTTACTTTTCAAAATACTTCTATTAAAATATTTATATCTACAAAGTGAGCATAATAAAACCATAACATTGAGCTTTAATCAAGAATAAATAAATCGCAATTCAACGAATACTATATTCTCATACATGATTAACCGGATTACTTTATCATCCCTTATTTATACAATTATTATCTGGTCACCCGAAAAATGTGCCGGATACGTCGGATACCGGATATCCGATACATCACTAAAAATAATTAAACGAACATAAGGTTGCGCTCAAAGTAATAGTTGTACATTCGATTGAGCCCACAAAACTTCGTGAAACATAGGCTACATTTCAGGTTGAAAGGTAGGCCTTATTTGGTCTCATATTTAAGCCTTATTCTTTTTATGAATTTATTCTATTTATTTTTTCACGAATTTATGAATTCAGAATGCTTTTAATTTCATTCTTTTTCATGAGTATCTCTTTTAATACATTCTCTCTGCGAAAAAGTAAACAATATTTGGCTCGTTTGTTTCTTTAGTATTTTCAGTATATTATTATTGTAAATAAAACCGCTTGGCCCGAAAAGGTACTTAAAACAGGTCCATTGAATAAGAGAGAAATGACATTATCCGGTTTCACAAAGCAAAATCTCAAGAATTGTCCCAGAATGACGAAGGCAAAAGCGTTTGACCTACAACCGAGAAATCTAGTTCAAATCTTGAAGAAGATCGAAAACTTTGACGAAATTATTATTAAGCTTCTTTCACTCTGCTGATTAAAACCAAATACATTTGAGAATGCTGGCTGAAAACAAACTATATCCGTAACCCAAAGCCTGGGAGAGGAATCATGGGCCCTTATTCAAATTTTGACTCAGGCCCCCTTTACCCCCGATCGCCGCCGCCTCTATCTTCCAGCCCGTGCCCTGGTGCTTTGACACCTCACGCACCGCACCTCTCCCAGGCCCTGCCCTACCCTATCAACATCTTAAGTTATGTTTGATTAGGTCATCGACAATTTACGTGAAAATATTCACTGAAGTTAGGTTACTGTGATGCAACAGCTAAATTGAATTTTCATCCATTTCTGATGGGTTATATATGTCCAACAAACTAAAAAATTGACATCAATGCCATATTTTATTATTTTGTAAAGTGGTGTAATTGTGAATTCTAAATATTAGGATTTAAATTTAACATGTAGGGTTAAGAAGGTCAATGCTTATTATTAAACTTAATATTTTCTTCAATTCCTTGCATACATAATGGAAAATACATTTCCTAATTTTCTTGGAATGGAGGACAATGCTTTAAGTCCATTAAGATCAGACATTCAAGTCCTATCCAACTACGCACAACACTAAAGACCAACTGTCATGCGTAAAGGGAGTACTAGTACCACTCTAGTCTCGGTGATCAAATGTTGCGACTAACTTTGATAAAAATACCGCAGCACTACTTCTACTGACTCAAATGAGAACAGTGACCACCCCTAAATAACCTTTAACAGCACCAAAAATAAAGGTTCCAGTACCACATAACCAAAATGGTGCATCGACAAGGCTGAGGGCCAAATACTCACCCGCTGCGTGTTTGAGAATTTTCATACATGCCTCGTGCTCCGCCTGTTCTGCTATGTCGAGGGCAGTCATCCCATGGGCATCTTGCGAGAGGAGATCAGCCTCATGAGCGAGCATCAAATTGACATTTGCCACAGCACCATGAGCGGCCGCTACATGCAAACACGTCTTTAGAAAAGATAAAAATTACTGCAATATCAGCAAGAGAGAAAAAAATTGCTTCATCTGCTTTAAAATTACAGTCTGCCAAGATTTACATAAACCAAATTTTGTTTCATGCCTACAATTACAGTATCATTTCCCGATTGTTTTAAATGCAGTTATTCATTAAAATATACTATTTAAGCCCAGTTAGTCAAAATTTAAATTTTAAAATTTCTATGTTAATATGTTGAGTGTTTATCTAGCAACAAAATTAAATTTAACTGATGTTTAACTCATTCTTTACTAGCTAGAACCATATTCAAAGCTCTTTGCTAGGCCTATACCAAATTTTGCATTTTAGTGTGAAAGGAAAATGAAAATATATGTTGCAGACTAAGTTTAACTCTTTCTTGTTTCTGTACAATGCAACACATTCTTAATTAGGTCAATGAGAGGCCACTATATATGGGGACAGACTTAATGCCTTAACCTAGTACAGTACCTGAAAGTAACTCTCTGTGCATTGGAAATCAGAAATTCTTCTAAAATAAAAATTTCTAAGTAAATTACTCTAATTTAACTAAAAGTTGAATGATCTGTGTGTTTAGTTTTAAAACAAACAAGATGAGCAATCATAAATGGAAAGAGATTAACCCTCGAAGAATTATGAAAAAAGATAAGGAGAGATTGAGAGGTCATCAACATTTTGATAAATATTTGCAAAATTCCACAAATGAGCAATTAACTATTTTCCTCACAGAAGGGATAAGTCATGGCTCCATTATAATACCATTTCTCATTAAATCAGCAATGTTATGCAAGGGTGGGTCTGCTCAGTAGTTGGATGATGTACTGACCCATAGGTACCCCCTGCCATTATGAAGTAGGTTAAACAGTAGTAGTAGAAACAGTTTCACACGATGTAGAAGATAGTGTATTTGGTCCCTAGGCTTACATTAGACATCCTATGGCAATAACTGGAAATTAGTTCACAAACAGTAAACTCTACTTATGTTTGATGGGTTATATATATATAGTATGGCCAACAAACTATAAAAACTGACATCAGTGACATATTTTACTATTTTATATGGTCTTGTAATTGTGAAATACATTTAAGTATTATTGAAATGCAATAACCTAAACCCACTTAACATTTTTGTTCTCATTTGGAGAAAATATAAATGAACTTGCTGAATTTCCCTTTTTAAAACTGTTATACATAACATTATATACACATTATTGGTTTAATATTAAACTAGTAGGCCTAAGTACCAAAACATTGGCCTAATGAGTAACTTACTGATAACGTGATCACTGTATAAACAGGCCTAATTTGAATTATCTAAACTCACCATTTAAATTTAAAAAAAAAAAGTTTAGTTATGAGTAACAAACAATAATTTACCCTTCCATCTGCCCTAGACCCAGACTTTATATTGGGTTCAGCCCCTGCTTGCAGTAGAATGCGAAGGCATTGAGAGTTGTCAGGGGTTGCAGCAGCATGTAGTGGTGTTCTTCCCCAAGCATCTTGGCAATTCAAATGGGATATCTGATCACCATGAAGAAGATCTTCTAAGAGTTCAGCATTGTCCCAAAGGGCAGCCTGTAAAAGAATTATGAAAGTATTATAAAGAAGGAATGAGAAGCCAAGGGTAAATTTTAATGTACAAATTCTTCATTATTTTGGTATATAATGATGCAAGAGGTGGCTAATCATTTGTACTGAGCTTTTGCTAAGCCAGTGTTAATTAATTCTTTTAATCACAGACCTGACAGGCATTCACCCTTTTTGATATTTGCTGAATTTCTCTCAATAAATTAAGCTAGCTAACCTATATAATCAGTGCCTTTTCAGCATGTTAATAACTGGTTTAAAAGTTTGTATTAAGTCAGGAACTAGGGTACAATACTGTGTCTCACTGGTGGCTGGTCTATAGGTGCTGCAGAGCTGCAGTCCCTCCTGAACTGAGCTGCCAAATGTACAATGCAACTACAATAAATGTATTTTTGAAGCTAAAATAAAGTTGTTTCATCCCATGCCTAGAAATTACTTTGTGATACATTATTTATTAAACAAAAAGATTATATTTTCAAAAAATAAAATTAAGACCCACTTCAAACATTGCAAATCTTAACTGGCATGATGTGAAAATAATACTGCAAAACTTGATTCAGAGCTGCAATTTTTGCAGCTCACCAGTTACCAAGGCATGTTTGTTGAGAAGAGCTGTTGTGCATTATTTTTGTTATTAAAGTACGGTAACAATTTTGGTGAAACAAGAACCCATGGAAAACAAAGTGAAATACTTGCAAAATGTAAACTTCAACAGATTAACACTAAATGAAAAACTTGCAGTTAAGGATAAAGGGAGACCAACACCTAACTTAAATATTTAGCAAAGTAGCACAAGTCACAGTAAGGAATATGTACATCAGTTTAATAGTAAAATTTATGAAAAATGTAACTGGATCTGTGGATATGATGAAACAAATTTGTTATTCTGCTTTCCGTGCTTACTCTATGGTGGAGATGAATCATGGACAAAGACTGGTGTTAGAGACTTGAGACATCTGCCACAGAAAATCAAAAAACATGAACAATCAAGTAAGCATATGAATATGATTGACTTATCAGTGCTGGGTAGAGTTAATATTGCAACCCAAATTGACTTGGCATATAAACTTTCAGTGGCAAAGCACAATGAATTAGTGAGAAAAAATAGAGATGTTTTGTCTAAAATTATAAATTGTATAAAATTCTGTGGAAAGTTTGAGTTACCACTCAGATGACATGATGAAACTGAAAGCTCAAAAAATCTGGGAGTATTTCTTGGTTTACTTGATTTTGCCAGAGAACTAGACTCCAGTCTTCATGCTCATTTCAATACAGCAACAGTTTTCAAGGGAATGTCTAAAACAATACAGAATTAACTTTTAGAATCTATCCTAACTGTATGTTAGGAAAGAATAAAAAAAAAAGTGATGCAGAATATTTAGCAGTAATGTGTGATGAAACAACAGATGGTAATAGTTCTGAGGTATGAACTACAAGGGAGGCCTATTGAAGGATTATGGGGATTTTTCAATCCACTTAGTCTAAGGGCAGAAACTATAGCTGGGCTTCTGCAAAATGAGCTCAATAATTTAATTCCAAATTGGCCAGAAAAACTTATTGCACAAACTTATGATGGTGCAGCTGCTCTAAGTGGAGCCAAAATAGGTGTTCAGGCAAGAATTAAAGAACCTTTCAAAAATGCTCACTTTGTTCAATATATAAATGTTCATTGTTATGCACACCAGCTTAATTTGATTGTACAAAAAGCAACATCACAGAATACTAGTGTTAGAGTATTTTTCAATGGTTTGTCAGGAATACCAGCTTTTTTTTTTTTCAAAATCTCCACAAAGAATGGCAGTACTGTATTGGATAATGTGGCTTCTAGAATTCTGAAGCCATCTGTCACTCGATGGAATTTTAATTTAAGCAGAACAGTCAATACTGTAAATGAAATGAAAGATGCTTTGATTGAATGTTGCACCACTTTAGAAACATCTAAGTCAAATGATACTGGATGTGCAGCTGCAGGCATTAAAAGAACATTGAATGATCCTGAATTTGGATTTTGGCTAAAAAAAATTTCCCATTTTCAGTCTCAAAACAGACACTACTATGGCTAAGGCCTCTTTAGAAGCTTTTAATTCTGTCATTCAAAAAATACAAGAGGAATGCAATGAAATCATGGAAATAGGCCCACAATATAAAAAAGAAAATGTCTCGGAGGTGGTACAACAGCTGCAAAAGAAGTTCACCATGTGATTTTATCTCTTTGTAAGAAACGATTCAGTTTTATTAATCATTTGAAAGCAAGCAAGCTACTTTTTACAAAGTTTTCCATCATATGCGAAACATTTCCCTAGTTATGAGCTCAATAAAGCTGTTGAAGCTTATCCAATGCTTGAGAAAGATAAACTTACGACTGAACTTAGTGTATTCTATACTAGAGAGGATTTATGCAACACAGAAAATCTGATAGATTTGTTCAAAGTGATACATGATAACCATTTACAATCAACATTTTCTGAAATTATAAAGCTTATTAAGATTCTCATAATGACACTGATGACAACAGCAGAAGCAGAAAGATGCTTTTCAACCTTGAAAAGAATTAAAACTATCTTGCATAATACTATGACGAATGAAAGATTGACAGCCTTGACATTGATCTCACTTGAAAACCAGATGATCACAGAAATTAAAGATTTCAATATCAAAGTTATAAATGACTTCGCTACTTCAAAGAGCCACCATATGAAATTCATATTTAAGTAGTGAGCTGACACCAGCAATAGGTTGCATATTTTTTGAAGATGGTAAGTGATAATGTTAATTTTTTAAATAAATTATTATTATTATTATTAATTTTTCACTGTCAATTTTACACATCATGCAGTCCCTCTAGTTTGAATTATCATGAGCTGCCACTGCTGTGTCTTACTTAAAAATTATGTTAAACATTAACTGAAATTGTAGAAATGGACATGTTTATAGTCCTACAATATTAAAACAAAAACATTACTTTTTACTGTATGCTGTAGATACTTAGAATAGGTATTAACTTGTTAATCATGCTTCTACTTAAGATAAGGATCCTTTCTTTATACATTATGAATGAAAAAAACCAGGTCATCCTATTAGGCTACAACTCAAAAGGTTCCCTAATTGAACCACAGAGTTTGTATACAACTAACACAAGCTGTCAGCAGCCAAAACTAAATTCTATTTAAGATGGCACCTCAGTGTAGTGGTGGTTAGTGTCACTGACTACTAATCCATCAGACCCAGGATCGAGACCTGGTGACAGCAGGCAGCAAAACCCAGCTGTTCATCTTTCCACACAAAAAAAAAAAATTGGCTGGTAGATAAATGGGTAGCCTAGTGGTTAAAATGGTTAACCAAGGTTGTATGTACTTAAAATCAAAAACTGAAACAAAAAATTGAAGACCATTTACATTATTATTATTAGAGAAATATGTCTGCCCTATTATTGTTCTTGCTGATAGAGCTATTAAGAGTATCTAAAATAATATGCTCATTAATCTAACTTCCTTAATGTTGCTTATCTGATCTAGACCTACACTAAGTGACTGAGACTAGTTTAGATTAAAATCTTACCTGATGAAGAAGATGACCAGGAAATTCTTCAGAATCATCCAAAGATGAAGACATTATCTATAATAATTTTTTTAACTGGCTTAGGAAAAGTTGCTACTGAAGTTCCCTTTTGTTGCCATGGGACACACACAAAAATTATATCATGATACAACAATAAAGGACTGAATAGTCCTTGCATGAATTTTAGAGAAAATAGGCTTTTAGCTCATTCTAAGACTCAGCTTAACAGCCTACATCATAGACTATAGCCCAGCTGCACTAATTAAATATGGTCTAAGGGACCAATTTTAAACTCTAAAGAAAAAAAATTTGTTTGTTTAGTAAGTAGGACTACTGTATATTACCTGTGCCTAACTCATTTAGAAGTACGGTACTGCAAGCAAAGTAATGCAGGGCTATGGTAGTACAGCATTCAGCAATGATGTAGCTCAATACTATAGTTCTAAGGCAGCTACAGCCTATTTCTGTTGTTTAAAAGGGATATTTGAGCCTTGTGTTAACATAAGAGTTGGCCAAGCCCAAAACAGTCATCATTGCTATTACTGTATTCCAAAATATACTAAGTTTTAATTGGTGTTCAGATGTAAGAATTTTGTATATTTGGGCTTGGAGTTTCTTAGGCTCTGCCCCCCCAACTTTTATAAACTCTAATATACTTGTTAATGATAAACACTAAACTATTTCCTTGTACTAATAAATTAGTATGTTGGATAATGAAAATGAAAATGTTTACTGACAGACTATATATAGTCCATATGACAAATATTATTAATACAATGACAGGTCATATACTAAGGACAGAAATATATACAATTGATTAGAAATAATACTGTAATGTCGAAGTTAAGTGGAGCTACAGACAGACATTTTCATACCAAGAATTCCATAGCTTAGAGGATAAATGACAGGACTCATGGATAGCTTGGATGATCGGGTTGGTTGATTTTTTTAATTCTTTGCATTAGACTGTATTGAGCACATCTTGTTACCTCTGGGAAGCTCGGGACATTGCAGGTAGCAAACATTTGCAAAGCTGAGCATCTCGGGGGGGTAATTTATGTAAGAGTCTAAAAGACTTGTTTTCTTGAGATTGTTTTCTTAGATCCGAGTCATCACTCAAGGAGCTGGTAATAGTTTGACCCAAATACTTATACTCTTGTACTTCCTCAATTACTTCACCATTCATTTTAAACCTTATATCAGCTGGCTGATTACAGCTTTTAGGATGAAATTGCATAACCTTAGTTTTTGTAACATTAAAAAGAATAATATGTTTCTGCGAATACACTTCGCAGACTTTTAGTAGCCAATCCAGACCTTTAACAGAGGGACTTATTAACACCATATCATCGGCATAAACTAAGTTATTTATCCTTGTGTTATCTATACAACATCCCACTATTGCCTCATTAAGTGAAGCAATTAATTCATCAATATACACATTAAACAGCATAGGGGAGAGCAAGGAGCCTTGTCTCACCCCACAAGAGGAGCCAAAACACTCGGATGGTACATTGCCCCACCTAATGGTAAAAGATTGGTGGGAATACCAAAATTTCAATAAATTTAATATGTACGTGGGAACCTTCCTGTCTTCTAGTTTTGCAAATAAAATATTATATCTAGGAAACAGCTATAAATAGTTGAATTACTGTCAATGTATTAAGATATTGTTTCTTTAAGTACATAGATACACAGGTCAGTTGAGTGGGACCTTTTAAAACCAAACTGATTAGGAAATGTCCAGAGGAAATCATTTAATCGGAGTAACAAGAGTTTTTCTAGTAGTTTTGAGAATCAGGAGGGCATGTATATATTTAACTGTTACAAAATTCTGGAATGACTCACCAATAACTTACTTTGAGTAAAATTCCAGAAACCAGGGACAGTTCAGAGACAAGAGTCATAGGCCTAATCACTTATCAAACCAACCTAACCTAGCCTATCAATGTATTATGTCTACTAAGCTATTATGAACAGTCTCAAGCCTGCATTTCATTTCTGGAATTTTATCTCCTGTTTAATTGGTTTAGGCCCCCTGCAAGTTAGTTACAAATTATACTGACCTAGTAACTATTTATTTATAGTTGTAGTTTATAGGCTGCATAAGTTAGTGACTACTAGAAAAAATAAAATAAATCCCCCTTGGCCAAACATCAACATTTTATTATTTTATTAATATAAAAATTTACATATTTTTTAATAATTGTAAATTGTAACTACAGTAACCCCCCAATTTACCCCCCCACCCCATTTGCACAGTTTGGATTAACGTGGTCCAAAAAATATTCAATTTTTTTTAGAAATAAACATCATGATAGAGCTAAGGGTACTGGTGGTTAAGAAGCCAGCTCCAAGAGACCCTAATGGTGAGTGTTATTTTTTTTTATTTATTATGTTACTAATTTTTACTTTTTTTTACAGATGAGTTTATGTATTTATTTATTTATTTAATTAATATTTTTTGTCAGATAATTATCATTGTATTTTCTTTAATTTTATTTAATTTTTGGGGTGTCTTGGGGTTGGGGGGGCCATACTTAGCACATTGAATTATATATTATAGTTTTTTCCAATTTAGGCGGAAGGTTCAGGAATGTATTTACTGCATAAATTAGGGAATTACTGTATATCTAAAACATCTTTTACACTCAAATCTCAAGACTGTTTATCAAATTCTACATACAAGATAACTACTTATAAACTGATTCAATTCTGCTAATTTTGCATAGGGCCTAATATTAATCTCAAATGAAACATCTGACTTTTCATGCACATCATAAAACTAATAATTTTCCAGCTTATCTACTCCATAACAATAGTCACAGGACCTGCTGCT
Organism: Bathynomus jamesi; assembly: GCA_023014485.1. Lineage (NCBI taxonomy): Eukaryota > Metazoa > Arthropoda > Malacostraca > Isopoda > Cirolanidae > Bathynomus > Bathynomus jamesi. The sequence goes on along the minus strand of JAJOZX010001350.1, from coordinate 565,228 downwards.
ACTCTATCCTTCAAGTAAAAGCAGTGAATAATGGCATTAGAGTATGGTAACTGGCAATAAAGTTTCTTTTAATAACAGTTAGCCAAGTATTATATACCACAAATGCAATAAGAAATTCAAATTTTACAATATATAACAGGACAATTTTTACCAGTTAACAATTTGGCTTTGTAACACATTGTTCACACTATTTACAGAAATGCAAGAAATTCTAAGATCTTACTGCAAATTAAAGATTTTTAGGTATAAAAAATCTCTGTATGCAATTTACTTTAAGTACTGTATAAGAAAAATCTTGGAGCATATTTTAAAATTAATTTTTATTTCAAAAACTAAAAAACTACGCACAATCTTTGTTCAAAATTATAATCATAGTGCATGATCATTAATATGAAATAAATCTTAGAACTCACTCCAGTACTGCAGGCCTACTTCAGTGTGGTATGTACCAAATTTTGTAAATAGTTAACACACTGGACTACTACTAACACAATTTACATCAAAACTCTATCCTACCCTCGGGTCACTTCTTACGTGAAATGCATCAAGTTGATCCGTGCCTAGTGATGTGAGTCGATTTTTTATTGAGTCGTTTTTTATTGTGTCATTTTTTTTGTCATTTTTTTTGTTTAAAACGAAGATAGTCTTTTTTTTATTGTTTTAAACTTATTCCATATTTTTCTTCCTTTAATCTAATAAGTATATTAGTATTACCTATAATTTACTATACTACCATGCTTATACGGTTATACCTAGTATATATAGTCATCTTTTAGAAAAACTGAATCACGCAAAAAGTATATAATAGAAAGGAAAAACAAACCCTCATTTTTATATGTATATATATTTTTTAACTAGAACATAAAACATTCTTCCTCGTTTCAAACAATATACATAATTGTGATTGGCAAGAGTACCAGTATATATATTCCAGATAGAAAAGGAAAATATTCACCTTTTTTTGAACCTTTTTGTTAACCTAATGTTGTTTAACCTTCATTTCCATGGAAGAATCATCACTAGATTGGGTAGAGCATATATGCTAGTTTCAATATCACAGGTACTGGTATAATATACATAATAAAAAAGTATATAATTGTGATTGGCAAGAATACCAGTGTGTATATATATATATTCCAAATTGAAAAATAAAAAAAAATAAAAATATTCATCTCTTTCTTTAACGTTTGTGTTAACCTAATGCTGTTTAACTTTCATTATCTGATTCTATTTCCATTGAAGAATCATTATCACGATTGATTAGAGCATATAGTTTCAATATCACAGGTACTGGTACTTATTGCAGATTTGGATGTTGACGAAGCCAATGTAGCACCATGTTTTACTTCACTTTCTTGGAATTTTGCATTTTGGGATATAAATACTAGCTTTGCTGCTCTGTCTGTGCTTAATCAGTTTCTTTTGGCTGTATGGATATTACTGTATGTGCTAAATGATCTCGGAGGTAATGAAAGGGCGAAATAGAGGTGTATGAGTTTGTGTAGGTATATATGTGAGTATGCGTGCGTATGTATCTGGAATTCTGGATGTATGCATGTGTATGGGGTATATAATAGATATAAATATGTGTATATAAGTATTTATGTATATATTGGTATATATGTATATGGGTGTATGTGTATGTATATATATGGATGGTCTCGGGGGGAAAATATGTCATCGCGGGTCTAAAGGATAGTTAAGTGGGAGATTCAAAATCCGAGGCATGGATGGGAGAGTCCTGGAAAGGTTGGACAATGGGCAGTCAGCTCAGCCAGTGTTCTTGCAAGTTTAACGGATCTCAAGATACAAGACTTTCAGTGCAAGAAAGAGGCCAGTTTTTTTCTGTAAATAGGCTGAAAAGGACATTCTATACTGGTACCATATGGCCTATTTTATTATTTATTTATCTATTTTTATAATATATATCATTGCAAAAGTATACCTTATAATTAAATTGGCAATATCTATATTAATTAAAAAAAAAAACAAAAAAAAACAATAAAAAACAAAAAAAACGACAAAAAAACAACATGGACATAAAAAAAACGTTTTTTTAACATCACTATCCGTGCCTCATCACAGCTGACATACTACATGTATCAAGATGACAATACTCTCATAAATTTTGCATTTACTCTTGTTCAGATCAACTTGACGCATTTCACATAAGAAGTGACCCAAGGGTAGGATAGAGTTTTGACACGAAATGCGCGAGTAGTAGTCCAGAGTGTTAAAATATAAGGGTTCTATCCGCAGAATCTGGTAAAAAAATCTTAAAATTTATCTTTTTGAACCTGAAGAATGGGTTTGAGTTATATCCCAAAGCTTAATACGTGTACAGTAGGGTTTTGATTAACCAAGTTTTACAAGCTATTATTGCGCGCAAAATGAATTTTTATGAGATCCCCCATTCTTTTATAGTTATCTGTAACAGTCACACACAGAGCCAGAGCTCAGGGGCCGCCAGGGGTGGCTGAGCCCCCCCTGGAAAATTTTGAGCATCCCCTAAGCCCTAAATATAGATTAACTACAATAAATACTTTACACAGGGTTGCCAACTCCATGAAGTTTGAATAAAGGACAAGAGTATCAATTCCAATATACTGGGGGTGGGGAAACTTTTCAGTACCAAGGGCGAAAATCGATAACATAAACACCTCCGCGGGCGTCTGGCAAATTTTAAGCTTATATACAGTGTGTCCCAAAGAAATGTATACCCACTTTGTTCGATAATACCAGCTATGAGGATAATAAATATATTACTTTTTATATGTTTTTTAATAAAGAATTTTCTCCTGAATCTAAATATGTAATTATTTTTATTAAAAATTGAAGAACAAAAAAGTTACAGATGTTTAAATTATAATTATTATTTTTGAGACTTCATGTGCGATATTTTCTAATATTTTAACCGACTGTTTTGAGATACTTATGTTTAGTGTTGATATTGAAGCATAAATGTTGTAATTATTAGTTAATTCAAAAAATTTACAAATTCCATGGTTAAATGACACTTTATCTAAGATGTTCTACGTCTTCCAGAATGTTGTTTTTGTAAGTTTTGCACAGTGCCGTGTTTCAAACTTATCTCGTATACGTGCAAAAATATTAGAAAATATCGCACATGAAGTCTCAAAATAATAATTATAATTTAAACATCTGTAACTTTTTTGTTTTTCAATTTTTAATAAAAATAATTACATATTTAGATTCAGGAGAAAATTCTTTATTAAAAAACATATAAAAAGTAATATATTTATTATCCTCATAGCTGGTATTATCGAACAAAGTGGGTATACATTTCTTTGGGACACGCTGTATATAAGATGTATTTTAAAAAGCTATTTGCTGGGCTGTAAATAAATAATTTTTAGTAAATAATAAATACCTAAGCGGGCGAATTGAAATTAGCTCGTGGGTGAAATTTCGCCCGCGGGTGAGGGTTTCCCCACCCCTGGTCTACAGGGTCAGGGAAAGAAGTAAAATTTTATTTGTAATTTATTACAATTTATACTGCATGCTTTTTTATTGCATATTTTTTATTGCATATTTTTTTAAAGGAAATATTTTTATTGATATACAGATATTGACCCATTGAGTCGTGCATTGACAAAATTTATGGTAACTTGATATTTATTTATTTTTAAATTTATACTTTTCTTGAATTTTTGCAGACTTCAGTAAAAGAGTATCAATTTTTATTTTTTTCGCAAAACACAAACAATTATCCTTTAAATTGAAATAAATAAAAAGCTCACTTTTTACTAGTTCAACCGAACATCGATTTCTATCATCACGCCATTTAGCGTTCATCACACTGAAAATTCTTTCGCAATTTGCAGATGTTCCAGAAATAGATAAAACTTATAAAATGTTACTCGACTTAAGACTTTATAATTATTTCCTTTTAAACAAAAGTTTTGTTACAAAACTGTTATTTGGAACAAGATTGTTATCAGAAAAGGACAAATGGTCCTTTCCGAACTCAAGACAGGACAAGGACAAAAACCTACAAAAAAGGACGGTTGGCAACCCTAGACTTGTAGAGTCAGTCTGTACCAGACACATGGGGTTTATTACTGGGTTTCTATTACTATTACTTTTGATTTTGTCTATTACTAAATTGTTACTACTTTATTTTTCATCTATTACTATTACTTTTGTATGTTGGGTACTTCACTCATTTGAAAAGGATCTTTGCCTTTATTTAAAATGCAATTAGAAGCAGTGTGTTAAATATTTGTTTCAACCAAATCCTTACAATTTCAGAAACTGTAGGTCTTGATAAATTTTACTTTACTGAAGGGAAAATTTGCCACAATATTAGTTCACATACATGTTTATTTTAGTTTAGAGTAGATTTAGTTCATTTTTTCAGTTCTTTGTTCACACAATATGTCCATTGCCACTGTAGTAGAAAAGTAATAGACTATTATCTATTACTTTGCCTTCTATTACTATTACAGCCAAAAAATTATGATCTATTAATATTACCCCATGTCTGGTCTGCACTAAAACTTCCTCCTCTTTTAGTTCATTTTTTCAGTTCTTTGTTCACACAATATGTCCATTAAGGCGGAGTAAAAAACTCATTTTTAGAATTTTCAAATTGGCTAGTGTGGAAAATGTGTGGAGTAGTGAGGAAATAAGCTGGTATAAATTTAAAATCATAACATTAATATCTTCAGGTGCCACAATGACCTTCAATATTGAAAAAAATTGAAAAAAGCAGATTTTAACCAATAATTACAGAAGAGTCCACGATGCACAATAGACAAGAATTTATTCACACTTGTATAAAAATAGCTCAGTCAACCTTTAAAAAAGTTTATATTCTCTAAAAACAGTTTTCTATAGTCAGCTCACTCAGCTGTCACGTGAGTACCTCGGTTCAGTGTAGCTGTCGCTCTCGTAGCAGGTGGGTGTTCTGTTGTTGGCGTTACTCAGATAGTCTAAACTATATTTCTTATATATTTTGCATTTCTGTATTGTGTTGCCCTAAGTTTGCCATGTACTATTAACTGAAATTAACGTATAATTGATATTAGCTCTTTCTTTTTCAGATTTGTATACTTTCAAAATGTCTCGAGTTTGTGCAAAATCAACCAGGGCCTCAACTGAGTGCCCCATGTTTGGTATGGGGGAAGATTTGTGGCACAGGAATCTTCCTACATACGAAGGAGTTTTTAAATATTACTTGTTTGTAAGAAACGATTTGAAACAGAATACTAATAAAGATCCTTCAATATCTCAAATATTAGAACAAGTTGTTGATAAATTGAAAACAATTTGGGAAAGTGCTTCCGTCCCAATTCTGTCAGACAGGCGAATTGAAACAATGTTCAGAAGCTACCACGAAAAGTATCGTGTCATTATGAAGCCATACCAAAGCAGAAAAAATTCTGAAGCTTACAAAGCAAAGATTGATATGTTCAAAAAAGAAGCACACACGAAACTTTTTGACATTGCAGCGTGCAAGTGCAAAGTACTAACACAATGTTCTTGTCCCAAAGAAAAAACGGTTCCAAAGGAAGAAGTACGTTCCTCTTAGATCAAAGGAGTGAAAGAAAACTGTTTATTGATAGAGTAGATATTACACACTCAAAGAAAAAAGCATCTACGTTGCTAAGAAAGCAAAAAGAAGCTGTGAGGCTCACCAAAGAATCTTCACAGGAGAAATTGCAGGATACAAATGTTGAATTATCATCATCGACATCAAATAGTGAAAGTGAATCTGGCGAAATATCAGACGATACATTTCCAGAGCCGTTAGCTCGAAGAGAAAGCTCGAACAACCTGAAGAACAATTATTCAAGAAAAGGAAAACTACAAATCTACCTTCAGTGGCTACTGCTTGTGACAGGACTGCAGTTTCAGATCGAGCTGCAGCATTCATTGTTAGTGCAGTATTGCAAGATATTGGAGAAGTTTCTATTGACAATACATCTGAAGTAGTGGATAGGAGTAAAATCAGAAGAGAAAGACAAAAGAAGAGATCAGAAATTATGAAAGATCAAAATCAGGTCCCAATCAGAGGAATCTATTTTGATGGTCGAAAAGATTCTACTCTCTTCCAAGAAAAAAAGAGTCCAAAGTATATCAGAAGAAGGTAACAGAAGAACATATCACTTTAGTGAGAGAACCTGGTTCAGATTATTTGGGCCATTATTCTGTGAATTCTGGATCAGCTAAAGAAATATGTAAAGGAATGTTTGAGTATATTGGAAATAATGACATGAACCTGGAAAACCTTGTTGCCATTGGATGCGATGGTGCAGCAGTCAACACTGGAGAAAAGGGAGGCGTTATAAGGCTTATAGAATTGAAGCTGAAGAAGCCAGTTCAACATTTAGTGTGCCAGCTCCATGCCAATGAATTGCCATTACGCCATTTAGTTGCAAAGCTGGATGGAAAAACATCTGGCCCCCGCGGATTCACCGGTCCTATTGGCAGGGAATTAGAGAACTGTGAGAGTCTTCCTATTGTCGAGTTTGAAGATCTTAGCACCGACCAAAAATATCTAATTGATATTCATCAGGCCATAACAAAGGGATATTGCTCTCCAGATCTTGCTCATCGTAGTCCAGGCAAAATGGCACATTCACGATGGCTGACTACAGCAAATCGTTTGCTTTGTCTATACGTTTCAACTGTAAGTCCATCTGAGAACCTCATGAACATTGCTTCTTTTATAATGAAGGTCTACATCCCAATGTGGTTTTCTATTAAGCAAAGTACGTCTTTTGTCAATGGCTCAAAACATGTTTTCAAAACTATTGAAACTAACAAGAACACTGAATGACGAAGTAAAGGATATTGTAACCCTGTCATACAAAGAAATGCATTTTTTGCAAATCCAGAAAATATTCTAGCATCAATGATTCATGATGACCGCCAGCGCCATAAGAGAATTAGCGTGGAGGCGATAAAGAAAGCAAGGCAAACAAACAAGGAAAAAGTTGTGAGGCGGTTTCACAGTACCTGTTATTCAATTTGAAGCTACTGATTATACTGATTTAATTAATTGGCAAAAATGCATTGTCACTGAACCACCTGTGACAAGACACCTGACAGAAAATGAGATTGAAGAATTCATAGAAAACAAGACCCCCTCCATTCGAGAAATTCCCTTGTCATACACAAGTAGTAGAAAGAATGGTAAAATTAGTGACTGAAGCATCATCAAAAGTATTTGGATTGAACGCGCGAGATGGCTTCATAAGATCAACACTTCAGTCACGTAAAAAAAATGCCATCATTCGAAAGTAAAGCTGAATATAAAGTTTAAATAAAACGTTAATAGAAAAAAACATGCGCAAGGATGGGTGGTTGGGAGGGCATGGGTGGAGCTCGACACGCAGCCACCTCCTCGTGGTGAGTTCTGGATTATTTAGATTTTAGATCATTAATCAAAAGAACATTGATCTAAATAAACTAAGAGCTGCGTAATTCAGTAACTATTTTGGTAATTGGAACACTTAATATATAATAATAACAAGTAAGTTTCAGTTATTGTACTAATGCAGAATATAAGAAAATCATTATATTTCACTTTTTTCGACGGCTTTGTGGCACCTGAAGATATAATTTCGCAGGACTAATATTTATGCACAGTCATTATCTATAGCACCCACATATTTTCCGCACTAGCCATATTTGAATTTCGAAAAAAAGTTTAAAAACCTCATTTTCGATCCGCCCTAATGTCCATTGCCACTATAGTAGAAAAGTAATAGACTATTATCTATTACTTTGCCTTCTATTACTATTACAGCCAAAAAATTATGATCTATTACTATTACCCCATGTCTGGTCTGCACTAAAACTTCCTCCTCTTTTATTTCATTTTTTCAGTTCTTTGTTCACACAATATGTACATTGCCACTATAGTAGAAAAGTAATAGACTATTATCTATTACTTTGCCTTCTATTACTATTACAGCCAAAAAATTATGATCTATTACTATTACCCCATGTATGGTCTGCACTAAAACTTCCTCCTCTTTTGGTCTCTGACAGTGTTGTGATTTCCTCCAGTTTACACCTTGGCTTATTTTGATTTATTTCTTTTGAATTTTTGTGGTTATGTTCTTATTACATTTAATATTTTTGTTAATTACTTGAAAAGGAGTTGATTTCTTATATATAGGAGTCACCTAAGTAATAGATACTGATTTAATATACCATATATTGGGGTGTATAAGTCAGTATTTTAAGCTTAAAATTATGCCCCTAAAGTAGGGAGTCAAAATATGAAAATAAAAACCCACTCTAATAGACAGAGTTTATTTCCACGACAGTTTCGACGCCCACTGACATCCTCCTCGGGTGGATACAGAAACACGAATGAACCAAAACAAGAGGAAAAACCAGTCAGGGACCGACTGTTAAGAAATTCGCACCTAGGTTAGATCCCATTCTCCCAACAACAGAAGGGCATTTTCATTAAGTACATTCGCGCATATTTAAAACTATCTTCCTGTTCTAAACATACAGATTCTATTATTTTTTATTTTTACATAATTATTACATTTATTAAATTTATTACATTTAATATTGCATAATTATTTATTACAGAAATTATAAATTTATTATTACATTGTTGTTTATTATACAGAACTTATAAACCGAAAAACGAATGAAAAAAGCCGATTAGGAAACAATCCAGAGACCATTGAGAAATTCGCACCTAGGTTAGATACCATTCTCCCGACACCAGAAGGGCATTTTATTACAGGGTCCGCTTATAAGTACATTCCCACAAATTAAAATATCTTCTTGTTCTATACATACAGATTCTAATATTTTGACATAATTACTGCATTTACATTTTTTTTAACATTTATTATTATTACCTTTACCCTAATTATTAAATTTATAATATTACCTTTATTATTACATCTGTTGCATTTATATTTATTTCCACATTTATTACTTCCATTATTACATTTACTAAAAGCGAGTAAGGAAACAATCCAATCCAGAAACATTTAAGAAATTCACACTTAGTTTCGAACACGTTCCCACGACTCTGTAAGGGATTTTTTGACCAAGAATCTCATTAAAGGGTCTAACTTATAAGTACCTTCGCACAAATTAAAATTATCTACTTTTTCTATACACACAATTCTATTATTTTTCTTTTGACATAATTATTACATTTATAGAACAAGAAGATAGTTTTTAATTTGTGGGAATGTACTTATAAGCGGACCCTGTAATAAAATGCCCTTCCAGTGTCGGGAGAACAGTATCTAACCTAGGTGTGAATTTCTCAATGGTCTCTGGATCATTTCCTAATCAGCTTTTTTCATTCGTTTTTCGGTTTATAAGTTCTGTATAATAAACAACAATGTAATAACCAATGTAATAATAAATTTATAATTTCTGTAATAAATAATTATGCAATATTAAATGTAATAAATTTAATAATAAATGTAATAATTATGTAAAAATAAAAAATAATAGAATCTGTATGTTTAGAACAGGAAGATAGTTTTAAATATGCGCGAATGTACTTAATGAAAATGCCCTTCCGGTGTCGGGAGAATGGGATCTAACCTAGGTGCAAATTTCTTAATGGTCGGTCCCTGGACTGTTTTTCCCTCTTGTTTTGGTTCATTCGTGTTTCTGTATCCACCCGAGGATGATGCCAGTGGGCGTCGAAACTGTCATGGAAATAAACTCTGTCTATTAGAGTGGGTTTTTATTTTCATATTTTGACCTTCACGTAGAAAAAGAAGTTTTTTGCATTTAGTAGGGAGTCAACTTATAGGCCCAGTCCAAAAAATTAACCTTCCAATTTAACTTGTATTTAAAGACAGGTCTACCTGTAATAGGTCCTCAGTCCTGCATTAACTCACTTTTGGTCAACATCTGAATTGGATCCATATGACGAAGCACTCACAAATGTATCTCAGGATGTATATAATGAACTTACGATGTCAGATTATGATTATGAAGGATTTGATAACTAATTTTTACAAGGTTTTTAAAAAGTTTTACTTTTTATGTTGGCAAGTTGGTAGTCGACTTAAACACCCAGAATAGGCTAAAATCTAAATCTAAAATTGAAAGTTAGGGGATCAACTAATCTGGACCGTAGACTTATACGCCCCAATATATGGTAACCAATTTTTCTTACATTTATATTTGAACTGAATGCCCAGAAACACTGGAAAGGGTAATGACTAATAAGGTAACATTGATTTTTTCATACAAGGCATTGAATTTGAATTACAAAAATCCCAAGATACTTACAAACCACTATAACACAATTACTAAAATAGCTGCTTCTGTTTCTGTATATTATAGTATGATATAACAGGAAAGTTGGCCAAAACTTTGTCAACTAGGCCTATTTATTTTATTTTACTTGGCCCTTAAGCTTTAGGCTTTACTGGGTTCTTATTAAAAATAAAACAGATACACCTAATTATTATTATTAATAAATAAATCATAAGTTTTTTTATTATTAAGGTATGTATTAATCTTAAATTATCATTATCAATATGACAACTGCAAGGTCATTATTGAAGGTATTATACCAATACCATACAAAGAAATCAATATTATACACGAGAAATAAGAACTGAACAATCACGAATAATGCATCTTTAATCCTAGATTACACACAAGAAATGAATAAACAATAGTAATGTACACATTACTGAAGTTTAGTAACAATATCAAGGGAGTCTTAACTCAAATTATTCATACCCAAATATATCAGTGGGTAAATCCAGGATAAATAGACAGGTAGAAGTGCTGATATAACACTAATACATCTTCAATATTCACGAAACTTGGTCTGAGGATGTTTTTTAGTAAAAAAAAAACAAATTCCCAATTTTTTTGAAAATTGGTCAAATGGGTCAAAATTTAGGGTCAGATCAAATTTTGGCCAAATTGTGACCTAAGAATTTTTTAAATCCCTATATCTCGGCTTCTAATTGTCGTAGCTTAATAAACGTTATATGGATGGAAGCAGAATGAGCTCATTTCCAAAAATGGTACTTTTATTTGGATAATTTAATAAAAAAAACACTTAATTTTGAAAAAACAAAAAATTTCAGGATTTGACATTGAAGGGATCAATTTTTTAAAAATTTTATTGAAGAAAAAATGTTGCCTGAGCAAAGATCTACCATAATCAGTAATAAAAAGTTAGCTTATAAGCCATTATATAACTTAAAACTTAATTTTATTAATGCTGGCTTTCTTCATTTTTTATTTTTCTATTTTCAGATTTTAATAACTATATATTGAAAGATACAGGTGTACCTAAATATCTACCAAAATAACTTAAAAAATGCCAAAAAATAAGAAATTATATTGTTGTGATCCTTTAAAAAAAACAGAATTTTCAATAATACTAAAAAAGTTACGGAACTTATGGCTTCTGTAAGTTATGGAGTTCTTCAAAAGGATCAGCTATTGTGTAGCAATTGTTACACCTTACTAAGAAGTCAACCTGGAATACTGGAATCTGTACCAGCACCAGCAGAAGAGGCTGTACTGCTACAAGAACTTTCTTGTAGCAGTACAGCCTCTTCTGCTGGTGCAGATTCCAGTATTCCAGGTTGACTTCTTATTAAGGTGTAGCAATTACTACATAACAGCTAATCCTTTTGAAGAACTCCATAACTTACAGAAGCCATAAGTTCCGTAACTTTTTTAATATTATTGAAAATTCTTTTTTGTGTTTTTTAAAGGATCACAACAATATAATTTCTTATTTTTTGGCATTTTTTTAAGTTATTTTGGTAGATATTTAGGTACACCTGTATTTTTCAATATATAGTTATTAAAATCTGAAAATAAAAAACTAAAAACTAAAAAATGAAGCAAGCCAGCATTAATAAAATTAAGTTTTAAATAGGGGGGGAGGGGGGGGGGGGGGGTCAACTTTTATTTTTTGGGATTATTTATTTTTTCTGGTTCTTAAAATATGCTATCACTTACAAACAGCTCAGAAATAGAAAAAAATCATGTATTTTACTCGATAACCCTCCTGTACGTGTGGTTTGAAAGTTTATTGAATATCATAATGTTTATTCTAAGAGTAAATTTCAGTTTATTTAAACAAATCTTGTTAAAAAACATGAAATATCATTGAAGAAGTTAGAAATAGACCTGTAATTGATTAATTCATTACAGAATATATTTGCTAGAAAATAATGGAAAATAATATATGTATATATCTTTACATCACCTAGACAAAACAAAAAATCATAAATTCAGACATAGCATAATATAAATGCCTCTAATTACCACACATTATTTGGCACATAAGTATATTTATAGCATTATCAAAATCTTTCATAGTCATCGTCATATTTGATGCAACTCTGTCTAGATAGATTTTCTTGTAGTACTTTTTCAGTTTGAAGATATCTGATGACCTTGAAAGAGATGTCGATTATCTCTTGCATATCTCACTTCAATGTATATTCTGTCATTTTTTTCTGAGTGAGAACCTTGTATCATTCACAAAATCATCTACTTCACTAGCTTTGGTGAAAGGTCCACCAAGTTTCTTCAGGGTGTCTAGATCTTTGTTCTTTCTCTTGTCAGCTGCTATGTTTGCTACCTCCTTGTCACTTAATCCTTGCCTCTTAAGTTCTTGTTGCTTTCTGCTCCATTCTACCAACATGTTAGGAAGGGGACCATCTTGCTGTACTAGTTTTACATATACTTTGGCCATAGACTTGCCTTCAATCAAGTCAGTGCTTCTTCATTTTACATGTGCACGGCTGGCCATAGGTAGCTGTTTTGCACCACATTGACTGAGCTCACAGTTGATGCTGCGCACTGACCATTCTGGATGCAAGTTGTTGTTTGGTGCTTTCTGTAGTTTCTCCTGATCCATTGATGCTACCTGAAAAGGAATAAAATAGTACTGTAACCATGAGGATACAAAAACAGCATCAATTCAACAACAATAGGACATTATAAAATTATGTATTGCACTTACCTGTTGAGGGGCTTCCACATCACAGTCACCAAACTGGAATATGTCTCCACATTGTTTCTGCCATCCAGCTGCTAATTTCTTCATCATGATACTGAGAACATTTGTGACTCTTGGTTTGTAGCAGTTAACAGCTTTCGTGATTGAATTACGGATGTCTTCATTCCACAGAACCATTTTAAACCTATCAGGTGATATGAAGTTGAATGCAGGCTCGTCAATGTTCAGAAGATCAGATGGATCCATTTTGCATAAATCATCGTACAGCATTGGAAATACAATCATGATCTTAGCATAATCTGTTGTGCTAGCTGATGTCAGACTGATGAATGGTTCAATCAAATGTATTCCAATTAGTGCACCAGCTAGACAAAGGATGCAAATATATTCAAGGTTACTGAATGAGTGCAGGATGCATGCAAGTTGGTTAGTGATGTGTTCATACTTGTTGAGAAAATTAGAAACATCTTCATCCAAGTGGATGGTGATAGCGCACAAGAAAGTAAGCCTATTGAACCTCTCTTTTTGTAGGTGAACAGCAGCATTCTTCTTTGGCATGATGTATTGATCAAAGTCACCTGCTTTGTTCCACTGTTTATGGTCATAATCATGTGAAACCAATCTCACTAAACAGTCCATGAACTGTTCTGTGATTGAATCATGGGATGCAACACAACTGACAAGGAAGTTTGCAAATATCTTGTCTGGTCCAATAGTGTTATCAATCTCTTAAACACTTCCAACAATTTTGCGATTAAACATTAATGTAGGATGAACTTGACATAAGAGATGTTCAGGTGTGTGATCAGTGTCAAGCATGTCAGATACAATGCTTTCAACCCCAATGTTGTGGCTTGTTGCATCAGTCATCACAAAATCTATTTTCTCATACAGTGTCTTAGGACTGAAACCGCTGAATACCGATAAAATGTTCAGGGTAGTAACTCTCAGTGCTGCTAGATTTTCTCATGATTCTGATACTATCTACAGCGTTGGGAAGGAACGATATTTTCCATTAATTGTGATACCTTGAACAGAAAATGACCCTGCACCCTGTTTTCTAGATCCATCATCATGATAAGTAATTGTGACTGACTCATCCAAATTCATGATCTCTTGTACTATTTCTGCCAGTACAAAGGCTTTAATAGCTTTTCCTATTTTTCAGCATGCTGATTGCGCTGGAGCTGTGTCTAAATCAATGTAATGCGCATTTTTGTCAAAGTACTTCCAGCTGCGATTGAACATGTAGTTTCCCACTTCAATAATAGCTGCTGTTGCTTGGTTGTATGATAAATGATATTTGGATATCAGTTTGTCAACCACTCTATAGAATGCTTCTTTTATTTTTGCCGGACTTTCACGGATATGCCTGTATTGATGAGGCAACTTGTCTTTATCCTCATTCAAGTTTGCATACACAAATTTTCATTTTTTTGATGTTGATGGTATATTTGGTAATTATGTATATAGACACGTTCAGTCATTTACACACCAAAATACATTTTTCTAGTAGTATTTGATGTGATTTGTTCAAATCTGACCTCCATTTCCCTCGGAAATGAGATCCAACAAAGTTATAGTACTTTGAAGTTTGGCTCATTTTCAAGGGAAATAGAAGTCAAAATCTAAGCAAAACATCAAATATTACTAGAAAAATGTATTTGGTATTAACCAGAAAAGTTTGCTCTCGTCATTTTCATTTAAACTAACAAAAATATCATGAATTAACCTAACCAATCATCAAGGGCACTCAGTTGACCTCACCAGGCACTCAGTTGACCTCACCAGGCACTCAGTTGACCTCACCAGGCACTCAGTTGACCTAACCGGGCATTCAGTTGACCTAACCGGGCATTCATTTAATACATAATTACTGTAAATATTTCTATTGCTTGGGAGTCATTAGAATGCACTTCGTATATTAAATCCTCAAAATAATATTCGCACCCTTCACATGTCATCGCGACCAACATCTATGAAAAAACTAACATAAGTGGAAGTAGTAACCTAAAAGCCTAGCTCATATATCATGTTGTCACCAGGCAAATATTGGAAGGGCGGGAAAAAAATGTCATAATATTCGAATCTACATAATTTGGTAAGGACGCATCTGCGAACATAGTGACATATCAAAATAATGAGAAAATTATGCTTTAATATTTTATAATTATATTTGCTTTTGATATTCTGAACGTGATGATACTCATATTATCCATATATTTTCTTCAGGGATATATTCATCTTCAGTGCATGTGTCCTCATCTGTTATCGAGCCATCAAATTCTTGGTAAAGCTGTGATACAAACTGATTTTTCTTTGTGTCTTCTTGTTCCTTTAGGAGCATCTTGTCCATTGCAGCTTGCATCCTCATTTGCCTCTCAGCTGTTCTTTGCCATGCCATGTCCACTGAATTATCACAAAACATTTTTCTTGGTCCTCATTGATCCTCCAGGAACTTCCACTCTAGCTCAGCAACTTTAGCACCATAGATCTTCTCTTGGTGTCTTTGTGATTTCATGTACAGGAGATATCAAACAAAGTTGCTGCGACACAGTTGTTGAATTCTGAAATTTCGGTATTATTAGAGTTTCAACCACAACTCATTTTGAAAAATAAAAATTAGGTTTTCCAGTGGTTTCTGATGTGATTCATTCGAAAATGACATTCATTTCCATCGCAAATTACTCATTTTTGTGAAATCTGGGTTTTGGGGGGGGGGGGGTAGAAAATGAGTGATTTGTGACAGAAATGACCCCCTCACCTCAGTTTCTAATAAAAATGATTGCAATGCGTAGAAAATAATAAATAAAACCTTTCCTTTAAGTAAAAAAAATTTCGGTCAATCATATTTATGGAGATATTTGCTTCTGAAATTTTAATTAACGATATCCGTCACGTCAAATTCTACTTTTTTCCTAAAATATTTTTCTTGATTGAGCTATTTTTTCACTACTCTGTGACTTAATTAGTTGGTTGGTTGTTTTTTGTTCTGGCTATTTTTTTTTTCTAATTGGATTCAGTTTGGTTGTGTTTGTGATAGAATTATGACGTGCTGTTCGTGTGGTTTCGACTTTGAGAACTTGATCCATCATGTGCCCTAGATGAAGACTAAAAAAATGCATAACTTAACATGTTATTACATTATCATTTGTGTAATTTAGGTCTCGGGAGTACATGGGCAGAGCCCCTGTAAAGATCACGCATCACAAATTGATCAGTATAGGGCTCCTAGGTTTTCCGTTGGTTTCTGATGTGATTCATCTGAAAATGACATTCATTTCTGTCATAAATCACTCATTTTTGATCCCCCCCACCCAAAAACCCTGATTTCCCACGCATTCCCCCATATTGTGGGGGGGGGGGGGGGTCACAAAAACGAGTAATTTGCGACGGAAATGAATGTTATTTTCGGATGAATCACATCAGAAAGCACCAGAAAACCTAATTTTTATTTTTCAAAATGAGTTGTGGTTGAAACTATAAATTTACCGAAATTTCTGCTCATTTTGCTTCAGTCATTCTCTGTGAGCAAACCTGACAGTGTTTTTTGAACTCTTCATACCGTACAATTTTGTTATCTGGTTGACAATGTTACTGATCAACTTTGTGTATAGGTTGCACCAGATCCAAAGGTTCTGCGTTGTAGGTAACTTTCCACGCAGCATCACTAACAGAAAGTTGATTCTTACCAGCTCTGGCTGGCCTCAGCATGAACATCATCACTTGAATAACATCTTGCTGGAGTGGCAGTATACCCACCTTAAACTGATATAGCTCAATATATTCCACATCCCCATACCAGCGTGTGGAAGCAGAATGTAACTCTCTCATTTTGATCCTGTTAATTACTGTAAGTCTATTTTAAGATTTCTTTAGCTCCTGTAAATGAGAAAAAATTATTAAACAAACATAAAAAGGTTATAACTAAAATAATCATGTAATATAATAA
Source organism: Bathynomus jamesi (assembly GCA_023014485.1). NCBI lineage: Eukaryota > Metazoa > Arthropoda > Malacostraca > Isopoda > Cirolanidae > Bathynomus > Bathynomus jamesi. The sequence goes on along the minus strand of JAJOZX010001350.1, from coordinate 548,300 downwards.
TAATAATAATATGATATTATGATTACATGCAAATAATAATCAATGGCAAATAATCAGTTTTTGTGGCTAATATTGTTATTTAGCATCAGCAAACAATTCAGTTAACTAAATTTATGTGAATATTGATGTCATAGCAATTTAATAGTATTTTTTTAACAAAACCAGATAAAGTGGCTAATAATTTTCATTGTTAATATCAGCAAAACTTCAGAGGGCATGTACAAGGGGGTTAATGACATCAGATATTTGTGAAACATGGTTCATTTTACTTCTTTTGTATGATAGCAACTTTTAAAAACCAGAAAACTAAGAGTCACCATTTCTGTTACCCCACTATTTTAAGCTATATAATGGCCTATAAGCTAACTTTTTATTGCTGATTATGGTAGATCTTTGCTCAGGCAACATTTTTTCTTCAATAAAATTTTTAAAAAAATTGATCCCTTCAATGTCAAATCCTGAAATCTTTTGTTTTTTCATAATTAAGTATTTTTTTATTAAACTATCCAAATGAAAGTACCATTTTTGGAAACTAGAGCTCATTCCGCTTCCATCCATATAAAGTTTATTAAGCTATGACAATTAGAAGTTGAGATATAGGGATTTAAAAAATTCTTAGGTCATAATTTGGCCAAAATTTGATGTGACCCTAAATTTTGACCTATTTGACCAATTTTGAAAAAAATTTGGGAATGTTTTTTTTCACTAAAAAATGCTCCCAGACCAAGTTTTATGCAAATTAAAGACATGACCATGTTGTTTATCTGTCATTTAACCTGGATTTACCCTGATAGGGTACATCCTTGTCTTATTCCACTGCTTACTTCTATTTCTTTACATAGCTCATCATTTGACCTCACTGTGGTACTGTCCCCCATATAGATTTTGGTTATTATATAGAAAATGGCGCAACCCGAAGTATGATATAAAAAACATTTTATTAGGTCAATTTCGATGTGCTGAAGCCAATTCTGTTAACCATTTGGTGTGCAAATTACATTTTTACAGATTATAAATAAAATTACAAATTTTTGAAATTCATTCATTTGCCCATCATTTATGTTTTGGTTCCAATAATTTTGCTCCGCGAGTCAAAGTAGTTCTTAACAGAAGCAATTTTATAACCCTTTTAAAATGCGCCCTTTTAATGTTGGTATAGCAATGGAGTGTGAAGGGTGTTCTGTTAGATACATTGAAGCTATTGTAAAGTTTTACGAAAATGATGAAGAAGCAATTCTATTTTTCCAAAAACATGGTGTTTTGCTTTCTGAGTTGTCGTGCCCAACGTGTGGTTATAATTGCAACATACATCGTGATAAACATCAATTTGAATGCCGCAAGCAAAAAACTAATCCTAAAAATAAAAGAAAACGCAAATGTTCTTTCTATCAAAGTATTTTTAAAAACATGCGGTTAGAATGCGTACATATTCCTCCTTGGAAAAATTTATTATTTATAAATATTTTTCTAATGAAACATTTTTCACAACAATACTGCGAGTCTCAACTCAAGCTTAGCCTAAATTCAGTGGTTGATTGGAAGTCGATGTGCGCGGAGGTATATGAATTTTTACATAATGTCCCTAGTGATCAGAGACTTCATTTTTTCCTCAAAGCTGCGGCAAAGTTGTATCCTCCCAATGTTTAAGTTAAAGGTAAGTTGATTTGATTATTTTACTCTTAGGTTAGGTTAGGTTAGTTTTCATGTGCTTAAGCCTAATTTGTTAGCCATTTTTTAGGCAAATGCTTCAAAATAAGAGTAAAATATAAATAACATTTACTCTAATTTGAAGCATTTGCACACCAAATGGTTAACAGATTTGGCTTCAGCACATCAAAGTTGACCTAATAAAATATTTTTTACATCATACTTCGGGTTGCGCCATTTTCTATATAATTACCTAGATTTTTGCTATGACTTCTTTTATGTTTGGGTGAATCTTATATCTCATAAGAGCTTCTACTAGTTTTTCTCTTTTTACCGAATCAAAAGCTTTTGCGAAATCAATTGCTGCCACTATCAAGGGTTTTCTATTTCTGTAGCTATTTTCTCTACAATATTTCAAGATATATATATATATATTATCCTCTATTCTCCTCCCTGGTGAAAATCTAGCTTGCGTGTGTTTATCCTCATTATTCCTAGTTAGGTGTTCTTCTTTGGCACCATTATATTGTTTTTGACATCTTCCAATTCCTTGGTGGACTCCCTGTTCTCAGGATCTGATTGAAGCAATTTGTTAATGCTTGAGTGCACACTTCACTCTTGCTCAATGCCTTGAAGAATTCTGGCTTTACACCATTTGGTCCAGCAGCTTTCCCATCTTTTATACTTTTTAATCCTTCTTTTGGTAATTATTCGTTTTAGTGCTTTTCCTCCTTTCTGAACCAAAACACATTTTCCTGGTGTTTTGTGGTGTGATTTGTTCAAATCTGAACTTCGTTTCTTTGGGAAATGAGCCATTTTTGAGAAATGTTTAAAATTGAAAATTTCTCAAAAACGGCTCATTTCCTAAAGAAACGAAGTTCAGATTTGAGCAAATCACACCAAAAAACACCAGAAAAATGTGTTTTGGTTCAGACCTAACCTAACCTGACCTAAACTAACAAACTAAACTAACCTAAACTAAACTAACAAACTAACCTAAACTAACAAACTAACCTAAACTAACAAACTAACCTAAACTAACAAACTAACCTAAACTAACAAACTAACCTAAACTAACAAACTAACCTAAACTAACAAACTAACCTAACCTGACCTGACCTAAACTGACCTGACCTAAACTGACCTGACCTAAACTGACCTGACCTAAACTGACCTGACCTAAACTGACCTGACCTAAACTGACCTGACCTAAACTGACCTGACCTAAACTGACCTGACCTAACAACCTAACCTAACCTAAACTGATTGGGTTTTGTTGCCAGACCATAATATCCAGCTTTCACGTCTTTCCAACAACGCTCAATATTTTGAATGTGAACGGTATCTTCCACGAACCGCTGTGAATGGTTGACTGTCCGGTGAATGTAGCCTAGATTTCCAAGTTGAGAATACGCACGCCACTCATCGGAATAGATTGTAGTCCCAGGCCTAATATGTTGCTGGATCAGGCGAACAAGAGTTGTTGCGTCTCTCTGAGGAACCGCAAACAGTAGTAGTTTTTTGGAACTGCGTTCCAAGGTACCAAAAACCCAGGCAATCACAACCTCCGCCAAACCAAAATGAAAACCAGACTGAAAAAGCATTCTTAAATGAGTATGCATTATGAGAGATTCAAAATGTACGTCTCTGATTGGTCGGATAAGGTCACGTGAAACAAAAACGATTTTAATTGGTTGTTTTGACCTATGTTTCCTAATTTGCCACGAGATGTCCCCATAAAACTGGAGAGGGCGACGTTCGTTAAAATTTTAACAGCGTTAAAAGCTAAATACTCGGTCAATGGCCTATAATGGCTGCTTTTTACGTCTAAATTTTTTAATTTTTTTTTTTTCCATAAAAAATAATTATTACATTTCCTTGATTTTTATCAGTTTCCCTGAGGTTTCAAGGTGTCCTGAATATGAATTTATATGTTAAATTGTCATAGAATGTCTCCTTCTATCGAAAACGAACAAAGCATTAAAACGAATATTAACCCTTCTTTTATCTTCTTTATTGTTATAATAGGTTCATCCATATATCCCATCTCACTTCTCACCTCTAACGCCATATCTATATGTTCTACGCCCTAGCCTACTTCGGCCGAACTTAAACTAGGACCTAACTTAAACTTGATAACTTAAACTAGGGTAGGCCAAAGTAATCTAAGCTATCCAATATGGGGCTGACCTTGCCTAGGTTGGGAAGGGTGACTAGCCAATGGAGCCTAGGCTCCAAAACCTAGTGTGAAGTTATCTAGACTAAAACAGACTAATGTCTCTAGGCCTACTAGTTAGAGTCTGGTCGAATCATCGTACCTGACTAATTTTCATATTACATTCCTTAGATTTATTTTGCTTTATGTTAAAAACCTAATAAAACTGATATGTATGTATCAGTCACCTTCATGTTTAGATTTGCCGTCACAAGCAGCTGAATGTCGGGCTGACAAAACACCGTATTTGTACGGTACAATCTTTGACCAAAAAAAAATAAAAAATAATAATAATTATTTATATATATATATATATATTGAAAATTAAATCCACTATAGTCCGAATAAGTAATGGTAATGACAAACACTATAGTTTTTTATTTTTCATGATGTTAGCCCGACGTAGGCAACGGGTCACTCGCAAAGAGGCCCCAAAAATATCGATTCACTCACCAGCTATCTGCAAAGCAGATAGGATCCAGCTTTGGGACAGGATCTAGGGGTTACAGTTACACCTAGCCTAATATATCCAGAACCTCAATATAAGCAAAAGACTCGTTGCATTCGTGTCGGATTGAATACATCAAAGAAAAAGGGGTAACTATTGTATTTTTAGCCAAACACCATTTGTTTTTCTGGAAAACAGAAAAACAACTGTCATCAGACCACCTGCCTATCATCATTACAACACGTTCTACACTCTGCCCCAATAGCCTTAGGCACACCTACGGAAATTACAACAAAGCTGATTGGGAACAGCTCAAAATACAGACTGAAGAACAATTCACCACATTAAACAGCACACCCATCATAAACATCAATATAACACTCAAGACATCTAATCAGATCATCAGTAATGCAAACAAATACATACCCAAGGGCAACATTAGGAAATACAACCCAAATTACACTAGAAAATAGTCCACTTCATAAGGCAACGTAACCTCAAACATAACACACAGAAGCCATAAAACAGCAGATACAACAGCTCAACACAGAAATAAACAACAAACTCAAAGAAAAACAAACAGAAACATTTAGGGAAATCATAACAACACTAAACCACTCCACAGATACAGTATATCGAAGCTATAAAAGACTATAAACAGCATTACCCACTCTAACAGCGGCATTCACACCTCACACGCGGCTATCTGTCGCAGCCAAAATAATATCCCAACATATACATAACAAGCTAACATTCTAGTTAATCACTATGCAAAGATAAGTCACTTAAACAGAGACAACAACCAGAAACACGCAGACAGACAAACAGCCAGACACAAGAAAACCTACAGACACGACACGACCATTACACCTTCAATACAGACCAGACCACCAAGCTCATCAAAAACATTAAGAATTCGAAGGCTACTGGACCAGACAACATATCTAACATACACCTTAAACACTTGGGCCCACAGGGAATACTAGCTCTCACAAATATCAGCACATATTCATACCAACACTGTATTATTCCTGACATATGGAAACAAGGTAAAATTATTACACTACTTACACTACTGAAACCAAGCAAAAATCCAACAGAACCAGCTTCCTATAGACCCATTACTTTACTATGCACACCTTCCAAAGTAACAGAAAGACTAATCTTACAAATCACCAACCCACAAATACCACAATCGCCTACTCAACATGGATTCAGACCTCACCATTCAACCACGACATTACTCACTAACCTCACAGAGCACATCATGGATGGCATCAACTCCAGACGACCAGCTCAACGTACACTATTAGCAACAATAGACATTACTAAAGCATTTGGTCCTATCCCACGCTTCTCTCTCATAAACAAAATACTCAACACAAACATGCACAATAACACCAAAAGGTGGCTGAGCAACTATCTTTCAGGAAGATACTCACATGTCATATTTAATGGCAAGTCATCCAAAACCAAGCTTTTTCCGAACGGGGTCCCTCAAGGCTCTGTTCTCTCACCAACACTGTATATTCCAACACCCATAGATAACAAGCTTACCTTATCATCATATGCAGATGACATCACTCTAACATCCACCCACAACAACATCGACACCGCTACAAATAACCTACAAACATACATAAACAGTATACAAGACTGGCACACACACAATAGACTCAAAGTAGCGCCCACAAAATCAACCATCACCTTGCTTACAATCAACACAAAAGAACACCAGATAACTCCACAGCTTACACTAAACAACACCAACATTCCACACACTCACAAGACCAAAATACTTGGGGTCACATACAACATATCATTATCTTTTGCAAAACACATTCAGGACATTAAAAACAAATGTACCTCAAGACTTAACACGCTTAGGGTACTAACAGGCACAAACTTTGGACACCAGCAGGAAACAACATCACTTATATACAAATAATATATTCGCTCAGTTATGGACTCTGCTAGCCCATGCTGGGCACCCATTATCTCAAACACACACATAAACACCTTACAGACAATACAAAACAACGCACTTCGTATCATTACGGGATGCACTCAAACAACACCAATAGAACACCTGCACACACAAACAAAAATACTGAAAGTTAGGGAACATTTAGACATGAGGGGAACACAATTCATGGCAGCAGCGACAACTAACCCACAACACCCTTGCCACTACCTATACAATCATGCATCGACACCTCGCCCCATTAAGGTAACACCAGAGAGATATTATAACCAAATACTCCATTCCATACCACGCCCCACAGACATCACACAGTACAGAAAACACATACACACACACACACCTAATTAGCCCACAAAACACTGACACGACTCGGTCCGAATGCGGTCCTAGGTGCGAAGCCGCCACCCATTAACAGGTCAGAGATCAACCTGAGCAGATCGGATCGAGTTAATTTAGTACGATTCCGATGTGGACATCACCCCAACTTCCAGACATATAAACGCAGACTAGACAACTCCACAGACTACACCTGTGCCAGGACACACCACAAACAATTGAACACATTATGACAGACTGTACCACTCTAGCACAACAACGAACACAACACATCACTCGTGCGCTGAACCTCTGGTCCACTCCGGAGAGGGTGATCGGTTATCTGCGTGCCGCCAGCTTGCTCGATCAGGGTGGGCTGATTGGTTAAACAACAACAACAACAAGACTAGTGGATTTAATTTTCCCAGAAGAGTTCCTTGTTCCATGCACGGTCCATGTGTATCATGAAAAAACCTCAGGGGACCATTGTGAGTTGAATCCCATATATATATATATATATATATATATATATATATATATATATATATATATATATATATATATATATATATATACAGGGCGTCCCAAAAAAATGTATACACACTTTAACAGCTGATAGCTCAATTGATGTTTCTTTCTTTCCCAAGTTAAACCCATTAGAATTAATAATGGCAGTCAGACTAAGCTTTGAACAAAGGAAATTCATTCTAAAATGCTACTGGAAGTGTGAAAACGCAGTTGAAGTGCAAAGACAGTTTAGGAGGGAGTTTCAAACAGATCCACCAACGCGACTTACCATCACTCGAATTAGAGATAAGTTTGAAGCCGATGGAACTGTTCAGAATGTCCACAAGAAGCGTTCCGGAAGACCACGGACATCGACAAGCCCCACAAAGCAAGAAAGAGTACTGGAAACGTATCACCAAAGTCCAAGAAAATCTGTGCGGCAAGCGAGTCGTGAGGTAGGAATTTCAGAATCGTCTGTCCAACGCATTTTGAAGCGCTGTCAATGGAAAAGTTACATTCCAAGATTAGTCCATGCTATTAATGAAGATGATCCGGACCGAAGAGTGGAGTATTGCGAGTGGTACTTGGCACGATGTGGGTGTGGATTGGACGAAGGGGTTTCGTAGAATACCCTCCGCGTTCACCAGACCTCACACCACTAGACTTTTTTTATGGGGATACTTAAAAGACAAAGTCTACGCTATAAAACCTGCAACAGTCGCTGAATTGAGAGCAGCCATTGAACGACAATGCACACAAATACCAAACGAAATGTTTCGTGATGTTTGCGATTCCATTGCTTCGCGTTATCAGCAGTGCCTGGACCAGAACGGACGTCAGTTTGAAAACAGGCGTTGACAAAACAATTAAATAATGTCTGTAGATTCTATTACATTTTGAAAATGAAATGTATTTTAATAAACACTGCCTTTATAATTATTTAAAGTGTGTATACATTTTTTTGGGACGCCCTGTATATGTGTGTGTATATATATATGATACACACAGACCGTGCATGGAACAAGGCACTCTCCTGGGAAAATTAAATCGACTATAGTCCGAATAAGTAATGGTAAATGACAAACGCTATAAATTTTTGTTTTTCATGATGTTAGCCCGAGGTAGGAAACGGGCATTCGAACTATAGGTATAGGGGATTTAATTTTCCAAGAAGAGCTCCTTGTTCCATGCACGGTCTGTGTTTATCATATATATATATATATATGTTGTTTCTCTATCGAATTTTGCTTTAGTACAGTAGGCCTATATGGATCTAGGACAATTGTGTCCTGATCAAGTGCGTCCCGGACAAGTGCGTCCCGGACAAATGCGTCCCGGTCATTGGCGTCCCTGGACAATTGCGTCCCGGACAATTGCGCACTTCTCCAATTACTGTATGAAGTTTATTTATTAGAGCAGTGAATAGAAAGTTAGTATCGGAATTTCAAATATACTTTTTATTTTAACCTATTAAACTTGTTATATGTTCATAAGTTCTGTTCGAAACTGTTCTCTAAAACTTTATCCATCATCAGCAACATCATTGTCAAATTTTATGGATTACGTCCACTTAAGATAAAGTTAGTTTCGTTAGTTTTAACGAAAATATCACAACTTAACCTAACCAATCGTCAATGGCATACCGTTGACCTAACTGGGCATTCAATTAATCTAACCGAGCATTATATCCCATACAAAATTACAATAACAAACATACTCGTCCCTCGTCATTGGCGTCCCTGGACAATTGCGTAGGTGAAGTCACGATGAACTTTTTATTCACTTCTCTAATAAATAAACTTCATATAGTAGTTGGGGAAGTGCGCATTTGTCCGGGACGCAATAAAACCGGAAGCAATTGTCCAGGGACGCCAATGACCGGGACGCATTTGTCCGGGACGCAATAAAACCGGAAGCAATTGTCCAGGAACGCCAATGACCGGGACGCATTTGTCCGGGACGCAATAAAACCGGAAGCAATTGTCCAGGGACGCCAATAACCGGGACGCATTTGTCCGGGACGCACTTGACCAGGACGCAATTGTCCTGTCACCGGCCTATATACATGCTGAATAAGAATTGAGACTCTATAATTCATATATTTATTTGTTAAAACGTATATAAAAGAGTCCTTATTTATTATAAAATGGATTAAAAATATTTGTCACATACTTTTAATAGTATATACAATTACATGAATTCGTTTGAGAAATAAACAAGTTGAATCAGCTGTCAGCTATTTCGCAACCAAGAGCATTCGACCCTTTGTATCTCCTACCACTGATGATGGCGTCATTTGAGCAGAATACATTGCTCATGTGACTTGTCTACCATTTTCTAATTCAGCATCCCTTGAAACCGATATATATTAAATTTCATGTAGACACTTTGTTATTTGATACAGATATACAAAATACAGTAGATCGCATTTGTTCTTTCTCCCTAAATCTGACCAACCTACCTACCTACCCATTCCACCCCCAATTTGAGAAGGATACATTGCCCGTACGACTTTTCTACTTTTTTTTTTTTAACTCAGCATCCTTTAAAACCCCGATAGACCAAATTTCATGCCTTCTGCCAGAAGTGAACACCCTGTTTCATATTTGTCAAATATCTGCTCCACTACATGGGAAATTTTTATTTACCTTCTCTGGGAGCGGGGTTGGGGATAGGGGTAACTTTTTTAACGGGTTGTCTCGAAAATACAATTATTTGGTAACCAGTCATAAAAAAGCGAGGCTGTTTCTCCCCAGTGACATTTGTTTTTAATGCAGCAGGTATTTTTTTCGAAGGACTTTTTTTTACAACTGTACATTCCTTCTTATGTCTGGTAATAAACAGTAAAGTCCAGAAATTGGGACAGAGCTCAGGTCAACTAATGTGGCCAATTTCTCCCTACTGTTATTACCAGCAGCATCGGAATTCAAAACGCCGACTTCATTGTATTCGCTTTGCTTATAATGAAATCGTGTTACTCACTGAACTACGAACGCTGACCTTAAGTACGATGATTCTTCTGTTTTAATAATTATTTTACCGATTAATAAAATATAAACTGACCAAAGCAAAATCCAGAATCTAAAAGGTTATAATAAACTATAGGCAAAGATGTTTTTCAAGTGTATTTCAAGAAAAAACAAGCACTGATCTTGAACTGTATTTAAATACATTACAAAGTACTTTATTTTTAATAATAATAATAATAATAATAATAATAATAATAATTAATTAATAATAAATGAAAATCTAGCTTCCCTTTTTTAAGTATTGTCCTTTACAACAGTAGTTCCCAAAGTGGGGTCTGCCTTGGATTAAGCGGAGGTCCTTTCCCAGAAATGGATGGCGGGATGGAAGCTACTCACTTATTTTAATTAGAAAACTTCGTTCATAGATAACAAACTAATATTATAATAATAATAATAATAATAATATTATTATTATTATTATTATTGTAATAAAAATAATAATAATAAACAAAATAAGTTAATTGCTTAGAAAGAGAAAGACGATGCATATTTATTACTATGGAATCGCAAAACATCATCAAATTTATTCATATGCCAAAAGGATCCTTGGAAGAAAAAAGGTTGGGAGATTTACAATACTTAAATATATGGGGGGGGGGGAAGTTTTTGCGGGCACTCGCCCTTGGCCCCTCCTTACTGCATAAAAAAAAAAAAATATGACAGTTTCAGTAAAGAACTGAAAATCGTGTTTGCCTTTCTGCTTTTTATGTCCGTATACAATTTTTCAGTATGGGTGACTAGTACCTGGTTGCATCTACATATGTACAAGATTTGCTTCAAGTCACGAGTTTTATCAACTTGACATATTCACTAGGTCGAAGTTGAGCTTGAAATAATTACCAACATACTCTGCACAAATTATTTTCTTAAAAAATAGAAAATAAGTTACATAATTATGTGAAAAAAGTACAAAAAATCTGGATTATTCTATCAGACAATTAAAATACTGTAGTATTCATATGGTACTGTAAACCAACATAATGTTTGTATTTATTTACAGTATGTACGCATACTGATTATATTTTCAAAATGCGCGCGCTCCGCATATGCTGTGTGTGTGTGTGTGTGTGTGTGTGTAAATTGAACCTAATAGACATGGTGATTTTCTATACTTTATACTATATACTGTATACTATACTATATATCAAGGTGAGATTTTTCATGAACTGGGGTCCAACGATGTACAACCCACCTGAATCACAATTCATGTTGGAATTGATCCCCATTGTTCAGTCGATACAATTAAATGGGCTTTGTTTGTTGTCGAAAATGCGCCGCGGCTACGTCGTAGCTATTGTCGCAACACCGCTTCACGTCGATCAGCGAAGTTAAGCGACAGTGGGTCTGGGTAGTAGCTGGATGGGGGACGGTCTTCTGCATGCAAATGATGTAATGACCTATGGCTCGAATCCCACGTAAAGTTCTAGGCCCCCTCCGTATTATGACCTTTCATAACAATCCCCAAAACACACATTCCGTTGATTCGGTTCGACTCGCCACTGCGGTGGCGATGGAAATCAAACTTAAGACCTTTGGAGTCGAGGCCAATGCCCAGTCAACCAAACCAAATAAATAATTAATCAAATGACAAAGAATAAATCGAAAATTACATTAAGTTATCGTGCAGCCTACTTTACAAAATTTTATATTAATCATCTGAACAAGGCTGAGAGCTAAGCTGACATTATACGAATTAATTGCCTAAACTTGGTAAAACCTAAGGTTAAGAGAATAAGGGCCAAATTAAATAAAAATAAACAAGGATAGTCTAATTAACAGTTATATGATTTATGCTAAAATTATTGTAAAAATTGTAATATTGTATTGCAATACTCATTTTCAGCAATAAAGAGTTTTCATTCATTCATTCATTCATTCAAAATCTACTAAAGTCTAAAGTGATTAGCCTTCGATTAACCCGCCTATAATAACCAATAACTCACGGAAGAAAAGAAAGTTCAGTGTCATGACTATTTGCTTTGAACAAATGTAACCCTAACGTGCAGCCGTTTTTAAGGAACCATGATAGACCCGTCATATGAAGCCAGTTTTTGCTCAGACCTTCTTCCGCTCGTTGCATGCCTATATACAGGGTGTCCCCAAAAAAACTATATACTCTTTATAGCATCATATATTTTATAATTTAAAAAAACAACAACAATATATTGTTATAGCAATTGCCAATGAAAGGTAAATTAGTAATCTAAGTGATCAAAATGTTATAGCGAGTTGTTTGCATATAAAATTTAATTAACTACGCCAAGTGCTCAAAATGTTCTCCGGCGGCATGAATGCACATTTTGAGCACTTGGCGTAGTTAATTAAATTTTATATGGAAACAACTCGCTATAACATTTTGATCATTTAGATTACTAATTTACCTTTCATTGGCAATTGCTATAACAATATATTGTTTGGTTTTTTTAAATTATAAAATATATGATGCTATAAAGAGTATATAGTTTTTTTGGGACACCCTGTATAGTAAACAGAGTGTCGGTCAAAGATAATCACTGCAAGGTCGTACCGATATGATCTTCCCAGGTACCATAACTAGGAAGCCATCAAATGTTAAAAGCCCAGGAAAAACCTTTGCCCTTAAGCTGGAAGGACAAAGTATAGAACTCCTACTCGTATGCACTAGGAAAATTCAACAAAAGAGATTACTCTTCTTTAACTTTTGGAACTTCAACAAAACTTATCACTGTTCAACTGCCCAGCTTGCTTCGTGTCATAAGTTTTACATTAAATTTTACTTTTGTTAACATGTACCATACATTTGTTTATAATACAGGGTGTTTCAAAAGTCCCTCACTATTTTTAAAATTTTATTAAAATAGCAATTACAAGAGGAACCAAATGACAATTTGGTTGCTGAGTCTACGATTCATGAGAATTTTGGTGGCATCAAACTTGGCTTCATAAGTTTACTGAAAAGTCACTGGTACACCTCAACGTGGGCACCGTCTTTTTCGAAACAAGCGAGCCACCGTTTTACGCATTCTTGGCCGACATTGGACAACATTTCGGGAGTAACAGAAGCACACGCATTCCTGATCCGTTCTTCTAGTGTGGGGAGGACTCGCGGCTTGGTGGCGTACACTTTGCTCTTAATGTAGCCCCACAAAAAGAAGTCGCATGGGGTAAGATCAGGCGAGCGAGCAGCCCATTCGATGGGACCACGGCGACCAATCCACCGATCCGGGAACTGCTTATTCAGAAATGAGCGAACCTCACGCGAGTAATGAGCAGGGGCACCGTCTTGCTGGAAAATGACTTCTTGCATGTCAGCTACAGCTGACAGTTGGGGGATGCAGAACTCCTGAAGCATACGAAGGTAATTGTCTCCGTTGACGTTCACGGAATTTCCATCTTGATCCCGGAAGAAGAACGGACCAATCAGCCCAGCTGAGGAGATGGCACACCAGACGACCAATTTCGGCGTGTCCCTTTCATGTTCACGGATCTCCGCAGGATTGTGAGTTCCCCAGATGCGGGTGTTGTGCCGATTGACGCGACCAGAAAGGTGGAAGAGAACTTCGTCGCTGAACCACATGTGCTCCAGGATCGATGGGTCTCTTTCGTAGTGATGCAGCAGTGTCTCACACATCTCCACCCGGCAATCGTAGTCTTGAGGTTCCAGCTTCTGAACCACCTGGATCTTGTACGGATACAGCTTGAGACCACGCCGCAAAATCCGTTGGATAGATGTCGCGCTGATGTTCAGTTCCGCAGCAGCTCGCCGAATGGACTTTCCTTGACTGAGTAAATGCCTCACGGACAGTTTCGACATTCTCCTCACTCCGCCCACTTCGAGGTCTTCCTGATCGTGGTTTGTCCTTTACGGATCCGGTCTCCATAAACTTCCGGTGGGTGGCGACGATGGTGTTCCTATCCGGTGCATAATGCTGTCCGTAGACTGCCCGGAATCGTCGCTGCACTTCGACCACAGATTGAAAAACCTCCTGCCATGCAGCGATTTTACACCTCTGCTCTAGAGTCAGCATGGTAGCAGAAGAAAACGGAGCAAAACTTCAAATGTAGACTCAAAAAAATTCTCACCTACTGAGTAAGAGTTTACCACAAGATGAACGTCGTTGGTCGATTAGCTGCAAAGAAAATTGAAAATCAAATTAGTGAGGGACTTTTGAAACACCCGGTATAATGGGAACTAATTTATTATTTTGTTTTCAAATAATTTTATCTACAAAAAATTAGTTTGTATTAGTAAGCGCTTTAAATTTAGTTTTTAATAGAATCTATTTTACCTATTTCTAATTATAAATTACTAATTTTGGATCACCTGAAGGTCTTCGCCCCCACCAGCCCGATCCACCTGAAGATACTCCCCCCAGTTTTGACAAATAAAACAAACAATTCATTCTATGGGATATAATGCCCAGTTAGGTTAATTGAATGCCCTTGACGATTGGTTAGGTTAATTTGTGATATTTGTTAAAACTAACAAAAATATCATGACTTAAACTAACCAATCATCAAGGGCGTACAGTTGACCTAACCGGGCATTCAGTTAACCTAACAGGGCATTCAATTAACCTAATCGGGCATATATATATATATATATGGATCACCTGAAGATTATCCCCCCAGCCCGATCCACTTGAAGATCTCCCCCCACCCAGCCCGATCCACCTGAATATCTTCAGTCCCAGGTAGAGCTGGGGGGGGGGGGGAGATCTTCAGGTGATCACTAATTTTATCATCATTTGTACCTCCAAACTACTTAAATGTCGACAAAACCTTAAAAAAAATTAATACCTATTTTACAACTTATTTTGTTATACATGGCATGAGGAGGGTGTCCGAAAAGTCAGGAAACACAGAAACTAGTGAATGCTTTTTCAATGCATATTATATATACACCTTTCAACCTTTCAAATGTTGCATGCGATGATTCCTCATTTCACGAAGGTCAAGCTTGTCGACCCTCCTCTCGAGTTGGCCTGGTGAAGTAGTGAGTTGGTTTCTTGTACTCTCTACCTCACACAGCCAGATACGCCCGGCTTATCGGGGATTGTTCTGAACCAGGCGTCTAATCTTTTGTTGAAGATGTTCACTGCAACACCACTCATGTTCCTTAGGTCTTTGGGCAGCTGATTAAACAATTTTGGTCCTCTCACGCCAAAACTATTTTCTTTCAGGGTTAAGGATGGTCCCTGTCTAATCTTTAATTTGGGAACACGACACAGTCTTCCTTTTCTACTTTCCACTGTTGTTTGGGGAGATACAGGGTTCAGAGTAAGAATAGGGACTAGTTTCTCCATTATTTTCCAAGTGTAAATAATGGTGTATCTCTCTCTCCTCCTTTCCAGTGACTATAGGTTTAATTCGCGTAACCTTTCCCAGTAGTTTAGTTCTTTGCACCCATTGATCTTAGCTGTGAAGCTTCTCTGAATCCCTTCTAGTTGTCTAATGTCTTCTTTTGATATGGGCATGTTAGGACCGAGCAGTATTCCAATTTGGGTATGATCAGTGTTTTCAGTAGAGGAATCATTACAGTCCTATCCCTTCGTTTAAAGGTTCTCAGTATCTGCCCAATTACTCGCTTTGCTCTGTTTACTGCTATCTTATTTTGTGTTTGAAATTTCACATCCTCAGTCATTACAACCCCCTAAAACTTTTGCTTTAGAATTTCTCTGAATTTCCTGTCCATTTGGGGTACAATTTGCCATGGATTTTAGGTCCTCTCTTTTTTCGTACCGTAACAGCTGAAATATATATATATATATATATATATATATATATATATATATATATATATATATATATAATATATATATATATATATTAAAAATTCAGACATGGGGCTGAAACCGGCTTCGGCTTCAAGACTTGGTTATTAGTATAGTTTGAAGGGTTTTATTTTTTATTTAACTATTTTAATATTTTTATTAGTTGTAATACTAATAATAAAAAATAGTTACCGTGTATTAATTTAGAATAGGTTAACTATGGAACTTGTCTTCCGGTCCCGGTTCTACAAGATTCGGCTTCAACTTCAGTTTCGGCTTCCTGACTTTCTAAATGGCCGGCCTCAGCTTTGGCTTCGAAGCTGAAGGCCTGGTTTCATCCCCATGTCTGATATATATATATATATATATATATATATATATATATATATATATATATATATAACCTTGGTTTTTGCTTCCGCCCGAATCGTTCATTCTGACAAAGATAAAGCTTGTCACTCCACCTTATTTATCTGCACTCTACAGTGTATATATATATATATATATATAAATAAACACTAAGACTAGTCCGTAGAGCCTCGGCAAACATTTTACAATCAGGCTTTCGACATTTTCTAATGCCATCTTCAGTGCTGAAACCAGAAATATATATAGTTAACAGGGACGTATCCAGGGGGGAGGGGGCGAAGGAGGTGGTCGCCCTCCCCTTGAACTAGAAAACATATTGTATGTAAAATATTAATTGTATGTAAATATTAAATAGGTAATCATTATAACTGCATTTGATCAAATTACAGATTTGTTCGATTATCCGGTTCAGAAAACATCATCAATTAAAAATTGTAAAAAAAAAAAATCGCTAGAAGCCTATAATTAGCCTGACTCTTAACATGTAAAATTCATCATCAAAAGTTTCATTTCGTTATAAAAAACTTCTACTATTCTAATTTAAGACAAAAAAAACAATTTGTATAGCCATTTCCATGCTGATTTTTATGGCATAAATATCACCAAGTTATTTTATTAACATATAGTCATATTAATGTGTTTATATCTAAAAATCATCCGATGTGAAAATAACTCAAAAAGTCAGGTAAGTCAGGCTAATATGGCTGGGCATTTATTGGATGGCATATCTGGCTATTCGCTGGCAACGCTGGTTTAAATTTGAGTGTTGATTCGATGTTTTTTTGTCAGAATTGACAATGTACATTTATCCAACAATTATGTTTCGCTGAATTATTTTGTTATGTTTGGTTGAATTATGAATTTGATTGAATTATGTTGAATTGAATTATGTTGAATTTGGTTGAATTATTTTATTCAACGACTTATATTATTTTATGCATATTGAGAAACATTTACGATGCAATGTAGCAAAACACCACAGTTGAGTACTATATCATCACCAAAAATGATGTAGTAGAGATGTTAGAAGTGAATGTCAAGATTTAGGGCATCACAATTCTAATGCTAAGAATGCACTATAAAAGATAATAGTTTATATACGGGTTTAAAGAAATATAGTATAAAATACGTAGAATATTATGTCAATTGATTTTAAAAAATCAACATTGTTTTTGAGGCTAGATTATATGGAGTTATTACAGTGTTGTAAAAAATCCAATGTTGTCAATGAGGCTGTAACTATATGTCAGGGTGTCAGTTTAATACTGGCACCCAATACATTAGCAAATTTTAGCGTTTATAATAATTGTGCGAGTGCGGATTAGTACTGAATTATATAAACTGAAAATAATTTAGACACTAATTTAAAAGTATATGCCAGCTTTTGTAATAATTGGCTATCAAGGTTTAGGTTGACCTAATTATACATGGTATGATAGTTTTATTAATAAATAAGTCATAGTTGCGCATAATTTTCTTATCAATATAAATGATGTACATTTATTGAAAAATTAAATCTATTCACTATGTATTTTGAGTATCTGAACTATTTGTTTAATGCGTGATTAATTCATAATTATGTAATCTATGCGTAACAATCACATATATTGATACTATTTATGCCTGAAGTATTAATGAATGTGTATTTCTTAAACTCAACTCTATGTTAACATTAGAATCAGACAATTTGCGTTTAAGCGATGCGGATGAAGTTTTGGACAGATTTGCTCGTAAAAAAGCGAGACGATTGAACATGATGCTGGAATAACACAAGAAACCAAAGAAATTATCGCACAACAATCGCTGCAGTAGTTTTGTGATCAAACAGTGTGCCCGTAACGTTACAACTCCCGGTTCTACTTTGGCTGTTGATTTATTGGTCAAATGATCTAATACTCTCTTGTGGGCTAGTTTTGTGTCTACCTGACTGTATACACTCGAGCAATTGAGTATGTATATCTGTAGTGTGTAATCATTTCCCTGTATATAAACTTGCCAGGCCGTTAGATTACGTAACTTATAAATATTGATTTCGCTGTTAAATTTAATAAAAATTAATCCCAATTGCAATAAATCTGTATGTTTACCCGTCCTTTGATCGTACTTAGCATGAACTATTTGAAAACGTACACAGTGTAACCCGTTTATATCACATCGCTTGGGATCATAACTCGGTTGATATTACTATATTTGATAAACCACGTACGACTGATATTCAACACATGGGAAATGCCTTGCTTAATATCACTAAAGAAACTGCTTATTATCACGTTTTTCGAATAATCAATTGTTGTTACATCAGTGGAAAAACAATGACATATGCAAGTTTTCAAATAATAAAACATGTTAACATGCTTAAAAACACTAATGCAAAAGACTTTCATTATCATTTCATCCTACACCGAGAACGTGATATTAAACATGTTACATTGTAGTAGAATAGTTGAATGATGAAACGTAGGTATAACCTACAACGTCCCCCCCCCGAGCAAATCCTGGATACGTGCCTGATAGTTAAAAACCAAATATGAAGTTAAAAACTATTTTAAGTATTCAAAGATCATTAACACTAAAAAATTAAAATGAAAACAAATATATAATTATGTTGTTATAAAGTTAAAAAATAGTTAAAAACAATAAATATTGTAAATAAAAACTAAAAAGGGAGTTTACTTTTAGGAGGGTAAAAGTAAATTTAAGAAAATAACATTTTAAAATAATATAGGCCGAGAAAGTAGAACACTATGTACAAATTAAAATACAAAACATTAAAATATAAAATCTTAAAATATATACAAATCTCCAGAGAAATAAAGCGGGTATCCGTTAATTAATCACAGATGTAGGAGAGAATGAGGGACGGAAATGACATACACAACTTGCAAGAGGATGTACTAATTTGGTTGGTTGGTAATTTTTATTTTTTTAATGAAGGATCTTGAGATTGTGAAGGGGGATATGATGATTTATATTCGATTATGTTTGAAAATGAGTATTGTTGAGTATTATATAGGTGTAGATCGTATTTATTAGTTTGTGTAATTATTGAGAAGTTATTAGGTCTAATTGGGTGGTCTAACTGATGGGAGTGGAAACGTATATGTGATTGTGGTGTTTGTAAGTCTATTTTTAGACTTACAACTTGGAGTTGGCGAGTAGTCATGCCAACATACAACGATGTGCAATCATGTATATCTGTAGACGACCAATGAGCATAGGGCTTTGAAATTTTGTCTTTAAATAAAGAAAAAGTACTTTTCGCTTTAATGTAAAATATATTTAACGGAAATTTGTGAATAAAATCTAATAATTAGTCTATTGATTTTCTTTTTTAGTGGAAAATCAATAAAGAAAATAATATTTTAGAATTTGTATTTAATGAACCATGGCATAAAATGAATTTTAAAAAATAGTGTCATAAATTCTTTACATTTTACTAAAAAGCATTTAGCCCAGTGACGTAACTAGATATACCCATTATACGCACGTGCGTCTATATATATTTTTTTAAATTTTAAATCCAGTGTTCTGTTTTATTCATTTGTGTAATTATTTATTTATTTATTAATTTTATTATTTATTTATTTGTTTAAAAATAAGTACACTTTTTGTGACGTTTCATTTATTTTCGATTTTCATATTCTCGTGCGTATAGTTTTTGAATGTCTCTGGTTGCGGCCATGATTTAGCGTTTTAGCCTACCCTACCGGCATTTTTTAGATTCTTCCTCAAAGCTTAAAGATTTAGAAAATGTTTTTTTAAAGCCAAACTCATTTATTTTAGATTTAACATCACGCTACACGTAAATCTCACCGTTTACTATATATATATATATGTATATTGTTGTATTTTCTGAAGTCATTCTACATTTCAACTTCCTGAATGACTTTCATTTCTATTTCATTCTTGATAGAAAAATTCCTTGTTAATGTTCACATACGTCATTTTATTAATTAAATTTTGAAATTTTAAACCGGGTAAAAAAAAAAAAAAAAAAACAGCATCATGACGGCTATACCGTACCATATCTCCGTTAATTGTATTTGTACAAGTTTAAACCGTTAAAATAATTTATGAATTATTTGAATAATGCGTAAAGTATATAATCCTCTGTGAACTACGAAAAGCCTTTTTGCCTAACATAGACACCCTTTCGCCAAACAATCTTTTTATTCACAAAATGCACCTCCCAGTCACAAGAGGGAGTTCATGTTTGCCTACGTTGTTTAGACAGTCTATTGACATATATGTTCTTATTTGCTCTTAGGTAGTCAATGCGCGTTCCTTTCTGACAAGATCTGACAGGTTGCGACAAGCTAAAAGCTTTGTAGTTAGATTTTAATTAAAAAATATTTTATATTTGTTACATATTTATGTGTGAGTAATGGGAGAATACTGATGGAAGATATGTAATCAGAAATAATGATAGGATAAATTAATTAATTAATTAAACTGTGAATATATATATATATATATATATATATATATATATATATATATGATGAATAAAACCACGAAGGAAAGGAAACACAAAAAGGTGCTCAAGCGCTTTCGTCTAATGACATCCTCAGGAACACTGAAGTACATAAAAGGTTACGGCCTATATATAGGTTACAGAAAGAAAAAAAAAATAATAATAAATAAATAAATAACATACATACACACAAACATATATATATATATATATACATACATATCTACACACACACATATATATATATATCACATATATATATATATATGTGTGTGTGTGTAGATATATATGTATGTATATGTATATATATATATATATATATAATATATATATGAAAATTATTTCACGAAGGTAACACGTGAAAAATATTATGATGAATAAAACCACGAAGGAAAGGAAACACAAAATGGTGCTCAAGCGCTTTCGTCTAATGACATCCTCAGGAACACTGAAGTACATAAAAAGGTTAAGCCTATATATAGGTTACAGAAAGAAAAAAGAAAAAAATAAACATACATACACAACACACACATACATATATATATATATACATACATATCTATATATACAAATACATACACACATACATACATACATATATATACAATAAACAGAGAAGTAAAAATAATAAAAAAAATTATAAAAAAAATTAAAAATTAAAACCTTAAAAGATTACCAGTGAGGCGTACAGATTTTGTAAGGAAAAATATCGATTTTTAGCACAAGATCAAATGGATTATAAAAATACAAATTTATACTGGAACTCTGGCGGGTTTTAACACAATGCTGCTAATTAATCGATTTTTAGCACAAGATCAAATGGATTATAAAAATACAAATTTATACTGTCCGGGTTTTAACACAATGCTGCCTATGGTCAGGTTTCGATATATATAAAAAAATAATAAAAAAATATAAAATGCAAATTAAAAGTTAATAAAGTAGAAAACAAGTTTACCAAGATTTAATGTTTACACTTCTTATCTATATCTGTTTTAAAGGAATTCAACATAACAGGATCGAGTTGAAAAAGACCTTTGCTTATGTTGAAGTTATTTGAAAGTTGGATAATGGCAGACTCAAGAATATTTCTATTAACAATGTTGCTTGAATGGAATAAAACTGAAGCATTATTCCAATCAATACAGTGGGCTAACTCTGACAAATGGACAAAAAGGGCACTGGACAACTGTCCTGTTCTAACGGAATATTGATGCTGTTATACGTATGTGCAAATCCTTTCCCGTCTGACCTATGTAAAAGGAATCACATTGTTTACAACCAATTTTGTAGATAATGCCTGAATTATTGGTAGGGCTTTTTTACTATGATATTTTTCACAATATTGTTATATGAAAATACTACATTAATATCCAAAAGTTTAAGTACATTAGCAATGCCTAAAAAGCCCGGGAAAAATGGAAGTACTAAAAATATTTTTTGACAAAGTACGAGTGTTAATATTGACACGATAGAAAGTTCGTTTTGCCTTGTTGAGACAAGATTCCATAAACGCAGATGGATAACACAAATCACTTCCAATACCGTTGATTTTTTCCAATTCGGCATCGATGTATTCCGGACTGGCGATCCTAAGGGCGCGGAGAAACATTGATGAAAATATGGCCTTCTTAGTGGGGGTATCATGTCCCGAGTAAAAGTGTACGTAGGACAAATTGTTTGTCGTTTTCCGATAGATACTAAACTTAAAACCTGGGCTTTCCCTATGTACACGCACATCCAAAAATGGGATTGAATTGTCTTGCTCAACTTCTAAAGTAAACTTAATGGAGGGGACTTGATCATTTAGAAGTTGAGCAAGACAATTCAATCCCATTTTGGATGTGCGTGTACATAGGGAAAGCCCAGGTTTTAAGTTTAATCTATCGGAAAACGACAAACAATTTGTCCTACGTACACTTTTACTCGGACATGATACCCCACTAAGAAGGCCATATTTTCATCAATGTTCTCCGCGCCCTTAGGATCGCCAGTCCGGAATACATCGATGCCGAATTGGAAAAAATCAACGGTATTGGAAGTGATTTGTGTTATCCATCTGCGTTTATGGAATCTTGTCTCAACAAGGCAAAACGAACTTTCTATCGTGTCAATATTAACACTCGTACTTTGTCAAAAATATTTTAGTACTTCCATTTTTCCCGGGCTTTTTAGGCATTGCTAATGTACTTAAACTTTTGGATATTAATGTAGTATTTTCATATAACAATATTGTGAAAATATCATAGTAAAAAATAGCCCTACCAATAATTTAGGCATTATCTACAAAATTGGTTGTAAACAATGTGATTCCTTTTACATAGGTCAGACGGGAAAGGATTTGCACATACGTATAAAACAGCATCAATATTCCGTTAGAACAGGACAGTTGTCCAGTGCCCTTTTTGTCCATTTGTCAGAGTTAGCCCACTGTATTGATTGGAATAATGCTTCAGTTTTATTCCATTCAAGCAACATTGTTAATAGAAATATTCTTGAGTCTGCCATTATCCAACTTTCAAATAACTTCAACATAAGCAAAGGTCTTTTTCAACTCGATCCTGTTATGTTGAATTCCTTTAAAACAGATATAGATAAGAAGTGTAAAACATTAAATCTTTGGTAAACTTGTTTTCTACTTTATTAACTTTTAATTTGCATTTATATTTTTTATTATTTTTTTATATATATCGAAACCTGACCATAGGCAGCATTGTGTTAAAACCCGGACAGTATAAATTTGTATTTTTATAATCCATTTGATCTTGTGCTAAAAATCGATTAACTTTTAATTTGCATTTTTTTTTTTTTTTTTTTTATATCGAAACCTGACCATAGGCAGCATTGTGTTAAAACCCGCCAGAGTTCCAGTATAAATTTGTATTTTTATAATCCATTGATCTTGTGCTAAAAATCGATATTTTTCCTTACAAAATCTGTACGCCTCACTGGTAATCTTTTAAGGTTTTAATTTTTAATTTTTTTATAATTTTTTATTATTTTTACTTCTCTGTTTATTGTGTATATATGTATGTATGTATGTGTGTATGTATTTGTATATATAGATATGTATGATATATATATATATATGTATGTGTGTGTGTGTGTATGTATGTTATTTTTTTTTTTTCTTTCTGTAACCTATATAGGCTTAACCTTTTTATGTACTTCAGTGTTCCTGAGGATGTCATTAGACGAAAGCGCTTGAGCACCATTTTGTGTTTCCTTTCCTTCGTGGTTTTATTCATCATAATATATATATATATATATGTTTGTGTGTATGTATGTTATTTATTTATTTATTTATTTATTAATTTTTTTTTCTTTCTGTAACCTATATATAGGCCGTAACCTTTTATGTACTTCAGTGTTCCTGAGGATGTCATTAGACGAAAGCGCTTGAGCACCTTTTTGTGTTTCCTTTCCTTCGTGGTTTTATTCATCATAAATATTTTTCACGTGTTACTTTCATGAATAATTTTCATATATAAATATATATATATATATATATATATATATATATATATATATATATAATATATATATATATGTGGGAATGAACTCAGAATGGTTCCCTGAGGTTTTTTATGATACACACAGACCGTGCATGGAACAAGGAACTCTTCTTGGAAAATTAAATCCATTATAGTCCGAATAAGTAATGGTAAATGACAAATACTATAGTTTTTTCTTTTTCATGATGCTAGCCCGACGAGGGCAACGAGTCACTCGCAAAGAGGTCCCAAAAATATAGCTACCCTCACCAGCTATCTGCAAAGCAGATAGGATCCAGCTTTGGGACAGGATCTAGGGTTTAAAGCCGCCGAGCCCAGCTACATTTAGAACCTCAATATAAGCAAAAGACTCGCTGCCTTCACGTCAGATTGAATACATCAAAGAAAAAGGGGTAACTATTATATTTTTAGCCAAAAAACAAAACTTAAACCTCAACTGGCAGAATTGAGCGGTACTAGGGCAATTGCGTCCTGGTCAAGTGCGTCCCGGACAAATACGTCCCGGTCATTGGCGTCCCTGGACAATTGCGTCCCGGACAATTGCGCACTTCTCCAACTACTATATGAAGTTTATTTATTAGAGAAGTGAATAGAAAGTTAGTATCGGAATTTCAGATATACTTTTCATTTTAACCTATTAAACTTGTTATATGTTCGTAAGTTCTGTTCGAAACTGTTCTCTAAAACTTTATCCATCATCAGCAACATCATTGTCAAATTTTATGGGTTACGTCCACTTAAGATAAAGTTAGTTTCGTTAGTTTTAACGAAAATATCACAACTTAATCTAACCAATCGTCAAGGGCATACCGTTGACCTAACTGGGCATTCAATTAATCTAACCGGGCATTATATCCCATACAAAATTACAATAACAAACATACTCGTCCCTCGTCATTGGCGTCCCTGGACAATTGCGTAGGTGAAGTCACAATGAACTTTCTATTCACTTCTCTAATAAATAAACTTCATATAGTAGTTGGGGAAGTGCGCAATTGTCCGGGACGCAATTGTCCGGGACGAAATAAAACCGGACGCAATTGTCCAGGGACGCCAATGACCGGGACGCATTTGTCCGGGACGCACTTGACCAGGACGCAATTGTCCAGTCACCGAATTGAGCGTCCACTTTTCAAGGCATGCTAGCATCATGAAAAAGAAAAAACTATAGTATTTGTCATTTACCATTACTTATTCGGACTATAGTGGATTTAATTTTCCTAGAAGAGTTCCTTGTTCCATGCACGGTCTGTGTGTATCATAAAAAACCTCAGGGAACCATTGAGTTCATTCCCATCATGAAACGGACATGTTATGTGCCTTGAAAAGTGGACGCTCAATTCTGCCAGTTGAGATTTAAGTTTTGGTTTTTGGCTAAAAATATAATAGTTACCCCTTTTTCTTTGATGTATTCAATCTGACATGAAGTCAGCGAGTCTTTTGCTTATATTGAGGTTCTAAATGTAACTTGACTAGGCTGCTTTAAACCCTAGATCCTGTCCCAAAGCTGGATCCTATCTGCTTTGCAGATAGCTGGTAAGGGAAGCTATATTTTTGGGACCTCTTTGCGAGTGACCCGTTGCCCACGTCAGGCTAGCATCATGAAAAAGAAAAAACTATAGACTAGTATTTGTCATTTACCATTACTTATTCAGACTATAGTGGATTTAATTTTCCTAGAAGAATTCCTTGTTCCATGCACGGTCTGTGTGTATCATATATAATATATATATATATATATATAAACCGGTATGATGTTAAGTGTCCATATATCTTAAAACAAATTAATGAAACAAAATTTATTTTTAAATCTCACACACACACACACACACACAAAATGATGTGTACAATACCTGTTCTAAATTTTTTTCTGACAGGATTTCCTTCCAGGTCTCAATGACCTGACCTTCGATTCATTTTAGATATCCATATGAAGAATAAATCACTCAGAATAGCATAAAATCGTATTTGTATTAGAGTTTCATTGAAGTATTGAATACTTATTAAGTTACAGAGTGAAAAAAAAAATCATATAAAGCCTCAGATCATACTTTTATGAATAAAAGGGTGGGTCTCTCTCTATATATATTCTTTATATTAAATTTTCGTGCTGCCTTTGAATTTTAGTCATTATTGCACCCTTGAACTTGATCTATTTTGCCAAGGTAAAAGGAAGTAAGTTTTGAGGCTATATATATATACTGTATATATATATATATAAATAAATATAACTACGATTTATATTACACAGTCATACGAGTACACTTCATATTATTTAAACACCGTTTTGTTAAATTTAGCGTAGCCTATAGGTAAATTATTAATTTACTGTACACCGGATTGCTGCATTGCCAAATCTATCTTGGAAGGAAATCAAGTAACCTATTGAACTTTACTTGATGCTAACTGTTGATGTCCATATTGAGGAAACACCTTCCAAGGAAACTTGGTTAAAGTATACATATGTATGTATTAAGGCCCGTGCGCATTATACTTCAGGAGCAAGATATGTTTGTGTTTCCTTTTTTTCGGTTTATTTCGGTTTGAGCTATTTACACCTGAACTACATTCATATAATCGCGTTTTGCTCTAAAGAAGTTGTAGTGGGGACCATTAGTAAGTTTTAAATAATCTCAGACATCAAAACAGTTATATTGTTGCGTGGAAAAAAAAAATTCTGAAATTCGGTTTGTAAAAATGAGATTTTTAAAAGTCCAAAAATTTTAATGATTGAAAACATGAGAGATTCTTTGTAATAATAATAATAATAATAATAATAATAATAATATTAATAATGAGTCAGGCGATTCAGAAACTGGTACAAATCTCAGGCCAGGTAAATTCTGCCCCATTGCGTTGACCCTACATTATAATTAACCAGCCTCATCGGGAGTTGAAGCCAGCGTTCATAGCTCAGTGGGTAACACCGTTTCCCTATGAGCAAAGTGAAGGCACTGAGGTCAGGGGTTCAAATCCCGATGTGTTATTAATAACGCAAGTGTTAGAGCAATGGGTCGCTGAGCTCTGTGCCAGTTTCTGGCCTTCTTGACTGATTATTATCAAGAGTCGAACCCCCAACCTTAGTGTCTTCGCTTATAGTAAAACGTTGTTACACTGATCTAAGGACACTGGTTAGATTCTCTGTAGGGAATATAGACTTGTGGTGAAATCCGTGGTTTTGGTTCAGGTTGAGATATTTCACGAGGGAAAATGAAAACAGGAGTACCGATGTTTCGCTCCAATCACTGGAGCATTCTCAAGCTTTAGAATAAAGCTTGAGAATGCTCCAGTGATTGGAGCGAAACATCGCTACTCCTGTTTTCATTTTCCTGCTTGAAATATCTTAATATAGACTTGTACGGCTTTCATGACTGTTTACAGTACAATGCCCTAACATTAAAGTTATATAAAAAATAGTAATTAACTTATACTGAAGAATTTACAGTTTTTTACTTAACGCTAAAAGGACGACCTGCACAAATTCGTAATGTTTCAAATACACACATTTATAACTTAAACCTAGAAAAATTTCTGGCGTTAACCTCTTAACGCCCGAAGTTTTTGTAGGGTTAAGTTATGAGTGCGTGTATTGGAAACAGGTATAAATTCGACCCAGTGGTCCAAAAGAGGTTAAATAAAATTAGTCTTTTAATTATAATGCTTCGGGTTGTTTAGCCTCCTTCGTAACCGCAAAGTCATATGACGCTGGGGACTTACAACTTTACGTGCGATCCGACCCATCTACGGGTCACTACATCATCTGAACGCAAAGGAAGGTCACCCATCGAACTACTGAACAGACCCAACGTCGCTTAACACCGCCGACCTTAAACGAAACTGTGTTGCGATAAGGCCACGATGTACCTTAAAACCACAAGAAACCACGCGACGCGGGTCGAGTCCTGCTAGCTCCTACGTAGCCAATCAAACTTTACATATATGATAATTTTGTAGTGCGGTGTGTGCATATATATGCAGTTATGCACGTGTATATATACTGTGTGTATATATATATATTTTTTTTTTAAACAAGAATATATATATATATATATATACACTATTACATAAAAAACTTAAATTAAAAGAAACCTGACTAACCTTTTCATACCGTATGGCAACATATGTGAACGTTAACTTGTCTTGGTATCTTCGCCCCTATTCAATAGTAATTTAACCCCTTCACGACGATGACGAGTACGCGTTCGTCATGGTTCCTCCCGTGACGGGCTCAGATGACGAGTATGCGTTCGTCATGACTAATGTTGGTCATTTAGAAGCAAATATTTCTCGTAGTGTGCTGCAAAGCTTCTTGTTTAATATTCGAAGTATGAACTGGGAGTTGATGATGTCATTATGAAAGAACCAACGTGACGCGAGTCGTTCAAAAAGGTTAGAGCTGAATTTTACACTAATTTTTTTCAAACCTTTAATTACACTTCAGGCATGATTAAAAGGGTAAATGCATAAAATCTATCCGAATAAAGAATTAAATCTTATATCTCTCTGTCTATCAATGTATACCTATCCATATATGCCCGTCTAGTGGTTAGTTTACACCTTACACGTTAATCTGTCTATCAATATATACCGTATATGTTTGTCTATCTTTCAAGAAAGTCAGTGTAACTGAAAAAATATTTTTTATCGGACTTCGCAAAGAATTTTGGAGTCTAGGCCGCGATATATCATATATGAATGTGTTTTAAGTGCAATAACCGCACTTAATATAGAAAATGAAAAGACAATAAAGAGGGAACTGGGAGCTAATGAGACTCGGACTCGTTTCACATGGTTCCAGAGTTAGCGCTCCAGCCGATCACACCATCCACAACCTCCGATAAGACCCATTCAAGCGAAGTTATCATTTATACACTGTTTGCCCATACCCCATTCATTTACCCACATTTATAAAGCATACGAATGCGTTTCAAGTTTAATAACCATTTAAAAATACAATAGTTTTAGCTACAGTGGTGTAGTGCTAAATAAACAAGTGAGGGAACGCATTTTGAAAGTGTTACTCAGATGCGGGGGAGACAATGGCGAGCGCGGCGAGCCCATACAGCTGGGGGTCCGGGGGCACTGTAAGCTCCCCGGGAAATCTTTTGAAATCTGACCAATTTCAGGGATATTTTGAGGTCATATGCACTGGATATTAGGATATATTCCAAGGTTGAAGATGCAGTATTTCCAGTGTCATTAATATACGACATCCAGTACGATCAATAAAAATAGCTAACAACTGGAATGATTAACTAAAAAAAGTTAACAACTGGTACGCCGTGGTGACTGTTTCATCAGATCTTTATAGGCTAGCATTGCCTCAGTCGAAGCTAAAAGAAATGAAACAGTTAATGATTCTTTCTCATATTTCTTCTAGGGGTGGGAATTAAAATTTCATGACGTTAGAGATTTGTAAGTTCGGATTTATTTGAAATAGTGAGGGAACGCCGTTCCGTCTACCAAAAAACGTAAGGGAACGCCGTTCCGTCTACCAAAAAACGTAAGGGAACGCCGTTCCCACGCGTTCCCACAGCACTACACCACTGTTTAGCTATTTTTACGAAATGAACACGGAACAAAGTTGCCAACTGTACATAGTTTTAGAATTACTGTACAAAGAGTTCACAAAAATAAATAGACACCTTCGGTTTTACCATAGTTTTTTCTATTTGATATTAAAAGTCAATAAATATTAACAGATTTATTAATTAATTAATAATAATATATTTAAAATCGTGTTCCTTTTTCCCCTTTGCATCGCGTGAAGCCGACACACGTTCTGGTATTCCATTGACGAGCTTTGCCATTTGATTTTGAGGAAAATCATCAATCATGATGATGTCTGTTTACTTTTGTCAACCCTCTGTATATGAACAATAATAGTGTTCAGTCTGTAAACAGACTTAGTAACTTTTCTGAAGTATTTTTAAGACATCTTTACGTATATAATGTTTAATAAAATTAAGAATTCATATAGACAATAATTTCACGTTCTGGTATTCCATTGACGAGCTTTGCCATTTGATTTTGGGGAAAATCATCAATCATGATGATGTCTGTTTACTTTTGTCAACCCTCTGTATATGAACAATAATAGTGTTCAGTCTGTAAACAGACTTAGTAACTTTTCTGAAGTATTTTTAAGACATCTTTACGTATATAATGTTTAATAAAATTAAGAATTCATATAGACAATAATTTCACGTTCTGGTATTCCATTGACGAGCTTTGCCATTTGATTTTGAGGAAAATCATCAATCATGATGATGTCTGTTTACTTTTGTCAACCCTCTGTATATGAACAATAATAGTGTTCAGTCTGTAAACAGACTTAGTAACTTTTCTGAAGTATTTTTAAGACATCTTTACGTATATAATGTTTAATAAAATTAAGAATTCATACAGACAATAATTTCACGTTCTGGTATTCCATTGACGAGCTTTGCCATTTGATTTTGAGGAAAATCATCAATCATGATGATGTCTGTTTACTTTTGTCAACCCTCTGTATATGAACAATAATAGTGTTCAGTCTGTAAACAGACTTAGTAACTTTTCTGAAGTATTTTTAAGACATCTTTACGTATATAATGTTTAATAAAATTAAGAATTCATATAGACAATAATTTCACGTTCTGGTATTCCATTGACGAGCTTTGCCATTTGATTTTGAGGAAAATCATCAATCATGATGATGTCTGTTTACTTTTGTCAACCCTCTGTATATGAACAATAATAGTGTTCAGTCTGTAAACAGACTTAGTAACTTTTCTGAAGTATTTTTAAGACATCTTTACGTATATAATGTTTAATAAAATTAAGAATTCATATAGACAATATTTCACGTTCTGGTATTCCATTGACGAGCTTTGCCATTTGATTTTGAGGAAAATCATCAATCATGATGATGTCTGTTTACTTTTGTCAACCCTCTGTATATGAACAATAATAGTGTTCAGTCTGTAAACAGACTTAGTAACTTTTCTGAAGTATTTTTAAGACATCTTACGTATATAATGTTTAATAAAATTAAGAATTCATATAGACAATAATTTTATAGATCCCTCCATCCAGCTTTGTTTTTCTTCTATACCCATTACACAACTTTCTTATCTTATTGTATGACTGTATTTATATACCCTTCCCAAATGTTTTCATAAACTCCAAATTACTTATGCATAGAGGTTCGCTCGCCACATGACTAGCATAGACACATGATACACGATACAGGCATACATAATTCATCGTGGTACGTACAGGTCAGTTGCTAAGTTCGTTTTCAAAGCCGATATGGCAGTTGATATGTACAATTTTAATTTGAAAAATAGTATTAACATAATACAATGTAAAGTACATAATAAAAAATAAGAAAATTTAAAATAGGCTTTATATATATATATATATGAGAGAGAGAGAGAGAGAGAGAGAGAGAGAGAGAGAGAGAGAGAGAGAGACACACACACACACACACACACATATTTATATTTCTCCTATTCACTGCTTGTTACTTATCTTATTATTTTAATGAAATGAACTCATCATGTGATTTGTTATTATCAGCCTTTTCCGGGAATGATTTGTGATGAGAAAAAGTTCATTTAGCGACAGTGCGTGAACTGACTTTTTCTTATTCCATTATTGGGATCTTCTTTTATCTGCAAAGAAATTCATTCGTCTTGAATCACAATGTTTGGGAAAGTGGGTGCCGAGGGGCTCGTAGGAAGTAGAGAGTTTGTCTTCCCTCCTTCAAGAAGGTGTCGGCGGTTTCGCCGTTGGCATCTGTTGTCACATTTTTCGCAGTGGGGGATGAGGAGCCTGCTAGCCTCCTTGCGCGGTTAGTTAGCTCCGGGGTTCGGATCCCCAAACCTACAACAAAAAGCGCTCGTTCTTAATACCTGAGCGCACCTGGTTGAGCCCGGGCATCTGTCCTCTTCTCTTCACGCTCTCGTTTCTCTTCCTTTTCACCTTTCCTCTCTTCGTTCGACTGTTAATCCGGAAGTCGTGGGTTCGAGTCTCGCTAGAACTTCAGATTTCAGCGCTTAAGGTCTCCTTCGGTTGGAATCTCACGTAAAGTTGAAGGTCTCCTCCGTTATATAACCCTAAGAGACGTTACGAAGGAGGTTAAACGACCCCAAACATTATTATTATTATTCGCTGTCATTATACATCATTAAAATACAACACAAAAAATGACAATATAACAGCCTTTGTTTCTCGTTTCTCCAAATTCAACGACCTTTTCAAAGTTGTTTTCGTTATACAATATAGTTACACACACACACACACACACACAAATATACATTTCGTTCACAAGGGTTAAATTAAACTACGTTAGGTTAGTTTAACATAGATTAGGTTAAGTTAGATTGGTTAAGTTGTTACGTTGGTTAAGTTATTAGAGTGTCAATATTATATCTCGTCGACGATATTCGTTTACTGATACAACTCGACGAATTTATATTACGAGACATTAACTTCGTAGGAGGAGATTGTATGCATCAATCGACCAGGAAAGTAATCGGGGAGGGGGCGTTAGGCAGGAGACAGGGAATGCTCGAACTCCCGTTTCTACTGACACTGTAGTCCTCTTCAGCTGATCTTTTTCCGTGTCCCTGTGAGAATGCTCTCAAACACATTTCTCCCTCAACTATTCACTACACATACATGTAATTTACACACTACACAATATTTACAAAATTTAAAGAGAAAATATGGCCTCGGAGACCTTCATTTCGGCTCTCTCTTTCTTATATAGGGGGCATTTTGGGGGGCGCTCGCCCTTGGCTACTGCTTCCTACATAAAAGAATTAGTATACAAAGGAACGACAAACCTTTCAGAAATATTCTCTGAAGTGAATTATAAAAAAACCTGTTCTAGTCGAAGTTAAATTAACAAACGCCATTTTACCAAAATTAAAATGCACCGGTGTATTTTGTATTATGGCGATACATAACGAAACAAAAAGTATGATTTCGGAAAAAAGTTCTCCGAGAAACAAATTTCTAAAATGCATAAAAAATTACTAATTAGTAATGATTTGGTTTTGTTTCTTAGATTATACAAGCGGTAGCTCGCTATCGCTCGCGACCATTGTACAACTTGGCCCTCCGGGCAGGTAGCACTGTGATCCAGCTACAAAATTTTAAAAAACGCCATTACCCCCACCCCTCTCCCCCCATTACCCCCACCCCACTCCCCCATTAACCCCACACACAAAAGTAAAAAAGCCATTACCCCCCCCTCTCCCCCTATTACCCCCACCCCCACTCCCCCATTACCCCCCTACACAAAAGTAAAAAACGCCATTACCTCCATTACACCCACCCCACTCCCCCAATTACCCCCCCCTCCCCCACTACCCTCGGGCGGGTAGCACTGTGACATATACTGCTACCCGCCCTCTGGGCGAGTAGCAGTATATGTCACACAATGTGAAGCTCAAGATTTTCACGGCTACGTTTTTCTGTAGTTTTATCGCGGTGCTGGGGCCTTCGGACCCAGTAATTGTGACCTAGGACCGGGAAACTTGACAGAGCACATTGGCAGCTCATGGGCTATCAGTTGGTGGTGATTGCAGAATTTTCCGATGTGCCGTTTAGTCTGTGCACAGTTCCGAAGAAAGCGGACAGACACACAGACACACACACATAGACACATTTTAGCTCAATAGTATATAGGATTAAACACAAAAATATTATATATATATATATATATATATATATATATATATGCTGCAAACCCACAAGGAAAAAGAAAAACGATTCCAAGGCCTTTCGTGTATTCAGAGCTACCTAACTTAAATATATAGATATTAAAAGCGTGTAAGGTAGGACCTATGTCTTGTGCAGTTTTGAAAGAAAGTTCGCCTAAAATCCCGAAGAATTAACAGTTAAACTAAGAGTATAAAACAGTTCCGCATTCAAGAGGAGCCCAAATTATAATTAGATGCCGCAGGCCGAAGCCCCCAGCACAGCAGGTCTGCGGGCCCACTTTAGCTAGTACACAATAAAACAATATAATTGCTGTGAAGAGATATTCGTGCGAAGTTCTTGTAGAATTTTAAGGACTGTAAAAGTATAAAAAGTTTGTAGCTGAAGATCTTCCAGACACCTCTAAAAAAGCACTTCAACATAATTTTCAGGGATGTAGCATTAACCATACTTAAGATTGGCCAAGGAAGACTTTCTGTATGTAATTTTGAAGCAAAACTACTCTTCAGTATCAAGTGAGGATGTCATTTGCATCATTTGCATCAATGTGCACTGTCGAATAACTAAGAACTTCTCTCCAATTACAGTATTATAAAAGTTTAAATCTTCCATCGTACCCATTGCTACCCAAATATGTAAAACATCTGCTTGGAAACCAGATATAAAACAACATAGACTAAATGAGGAGCTCTGGACCACAACCTGCCAAGGGCCAGTGGTGCCAGAATTGAGTTATTTATACCACTATATTCCCCCACTCTTCCTCTATCTCGTGGTGAGTCAGGGAGTAGATTGTGGACCTGTACGTATGGTTGAAATCAATCAAATATTGTTATTGGTTCAAAAGGTATGGCATTTTGCGAATTGACAAAGTTTAACTGCATTTTTCTTCATTTTTTAATTTTGGAGCTTGGCAGTTGGTAGCTTGTGGTCCGGAG
The DNA here is from genome assembly GCA_023014485.1 of Bathynomus jamesi. Lineage (NCBI taxonomy): Eukaryota > Metazoa > Arthropoda > Malacostraca > Isopoda > Cirolanidae > Bathynomus > Bathynomus jamesi. Next base: position 513,392 of record JAJOZX010001350.1, on the reverse strand, counting down.
CGCCTCAAATGTTCTTATAGAGTATGCCTCTGACCTTTAATCACAGGCATTACTCATCATTAAACTACCCTCACTTAACCTAACATTTACGAAGTGATTAGATATTGTGTGAAATGACCGGTTTCACACATTGGCTAATTTTTCTCTCTCTCTCTCTCAAGTTCATCGTATTTGTAAATATAATTTATGGGCACCCTGTATAACCTACATATATGTTAATATTAATATTTAATTTTTTTTAGTGTTAATTAATATAATTACAGGATAATTACAATTAATTATTACTATTCTTTCCATTGTAGTTTACCTTTATATTCAAAGAAAACAGTTGGAAACTATTCACTATTCTTCTTTTTATTTCACCTTGACTATTTCTTATCATTTAAATATACAGGAAATAATTATATTAAAATACAATATATATATATGATACACACAGACCGTGCATGGAACAAGGAACTCTTCTGGGATAATTAAATCCACTATAATCCGAATAAGTAATGGTAAATGACAAATACCATAGTTTTTCTTTTTCATAATGCTAGCCCGACGTGGGCAACGGGTCACTCGCAAAGAGGTCCCATAAATATAGCTTCCCTAACCAGCTATCTGCGAAGCAGACAGGATCCAGCTTTGGGACATGGATCTAGGGTTTAAAGCAGCCTAGCCCTGCTACACTTAGAACCTCAATATAAGCAAAAGACTCGCTGCCTTCACATCAGATTGAATACATCAAAGAAAAAGGGGTAACTATTATATTTTTAGCCAAAAACCAAAACTTAAACTCAACTGGCAGAATTGAGCGTCCACTTTTCAAGGCACATAACATGTCCGTTTCAAGATGGGAATGAACTCAGCATGGCCCCCTGAGTTTTTTATGATACACACAGACCGTGCATGGAACAAGGAACTCTTCTGGGATAATTAAATCCACTATAGTCCGAATAAGTAATGGTAAATGACAAATACCATAGTTTTTCTTTTTCATGATGCTAGCCCGACGTGGGCAGCGGGTCACTCGCAAAGAGGTCCCATAAATATAGCTTCTCTCACCAGCTATCTGCAAAGCAGACAGGATCCAGCTTTGGGACATGGATCTAGGGTTTAAAGCAGCCTAGCCCTGCTACATTTAGAACCTCAATATAAGCAAAGGACTCGCTGCCTTCACGTCAGATTGAATACATCAAAGAAAAAGGGGTAACTATTATAGTTTTAGCCAAAAACCAAAACTTAAACCTCAACTGGCAGAATTGAGCGTCCACTTTTCTAACGTGAAGGCAGCGAGTCTTTTGCTTATATTGAGGTTCTAAATGTAGCAGGGCTAGGATGCTTTAAACCCTAGATCCATGTCCCAAAGCTGGATTCTGTCTGCTTTGCAGATAGCTGGTGAGGGAAGCTATATTTATGGGACCTTTTTGCGAGTGACCCGTTGCCCACGTCGGGCTAGCATCATGAAAAAGGAAAATTATGGTATTTGTCATTTACCATTACTTACTCGGACTATAGTGGATTTAATTATCCCAGAAGAGTTCCTTGTTCCATGCACGGTCTGTGTGTATCATAAAAAACTCAGGGGACCATTCTGAGTTCATTCCCATATATATATATATATATATATATATATATATTCTCATTTTAAACTCATAGATAGGTATTATGATGATATTAGTATCCAATCACTGCAGTCTCCTACCTGTGTGTCCTCATTTCCTTCACCTCTGATTTCCAGTAATTTAGGGTGTGTCAATTTTAGTAAAGTCAACAATTCAAAAACTACTAATGCTCAAATGATGTCATATTATCTAGCAAACTTAGAAATATCTTTAGTGTTTAAAAAAGCCATTTACCTACTTATATTTGACCATAAAGGTTTGAAATATAACCTAAATATAATTGTAGCATCGTATATCAATGTGCCATTGATATGTGTGGTCAACTTTGGTTATTTTTGGTGTGCAGTATGGTTTCTAAGTTTCACATAGTCACAAATGCTGGAGTTTTGATTGTGAATGCATGAGTGGAGGAGGCAGGGAGGAGAGAGGAGGACGAAGACTTCATACCAGACTGAGTCTGGTATGAAGTCTTCGTCCTCCTTCGTCCTGGTCAAATATAAGTAGGTAAATGGCTTTTTTAAACAACACTAAAAGATATTTCTAAGTTTGGTAGATAATATGACATCATTTGAGCATTAGTAGTTTTTGAATTGTTGACTTTACTAAAATTGACACACCCTAAATTACTGGAAATCAGAGGTGAAGGAGAGGAGGACACACAGGTAGGAGACTGCAGTGTCAGACCCAGGAAGACTCCTGACATCAACCCAGATGCCACCAAACTCTCGGAGCTTATTGACTGGAACTCTGGCGTGACTGACCCTCCTCTGACCTGCTCCCTCATCACTGCTGCAATCAAGGAGTTTCTGGATAGACCAATGGAAGTTCCTGCATGGCCCTCACACACACACAGTCAGTAGAGAGGTGTGTAAGGATGACAACTGAAGCAGCACAACATGTTTACTCACAAGAGAGGAGGGAGGCGTACATCAGTGGCCAAGTGGCCAGTAGGGAGCTCATGTCCAGGAACAAGAGCAAGGCAGACATGGCATCCTTGGCAAAGTTCAAGAAACATATCTATATTTCTAAGTTTTAATAATGAAATACAATAAAAATGTCTTTAATTGTATGTATGTAAAGTGTAGTTATATATGGCATCCTTGGCAAAGATCAAGAAACCTATCAATATTTCTAAGTTCTAATATTGAAATACAATCAAAATGTCTTTAATTGTATGTAAAATGTAGTTATATACAATAAAAAAAATACTTGCAAAAATTGCTGATTTTTCGTAAACTTCAACTTCAAATATAAGTAGCTAGGAGTGGTCAAATCTGGATTTTAAAGCAATATTTCGATTTAGCACATAAAAATGCATCATTTGGTCACTAGTAGTTTTTTGAATTGTTGACTTTACTAAAATTGACACACCCTAGTATCCATATTAAGGATAGGCGCACAGCAGGAAGACCTCTGACTAACTTTTCCAACTGTCATTCTAAAATATTATTATTCCTGCATGGAATGACTTTATTGTTCCTCAGAAAAGGGAATCAAAAGACATTTATGATGTGTGGTGCCCTTCTGATAGACCGAGAACAAGGACAGTTTACTTGAATATGAGTAGAAGTAGGTCTCAGTATGCGGCAGCCATAAGACGGTAAGCAGGATTTTATTCGAGCCATAACCCTCTCCGGCTCAACGGGTGCACATTAGGGTGGATCGATTTTACATTTTTTTCGATTTCCATATTCTAATAGAGACAAAAACTTGCGCATGCATGAGAAAATAGCCTCTGCAAAATCTTAGCTTAATAGGTAATCATCTTCTGCCCCCGGCAGAGCGATGAAAATCATATTTTAGTAGTCAAAAACGTATTTTTCTTATAATTTTTAAAATATTTCAATATGCATCAAAATTATTCCTAATAACTATAAAGTCGATGAAAAAGACCTCATATGATCGTTTTTTCCAAGCGCGTTGTCCTACGTTAATATCTTTTGCCCCCGGCAACAACGTCAAATGTTGAAAAATAGGTAATTTATATACATATTTTCAGATCGGCTCTTTGTCTTAAATAATGCATTTATATATTTCCCATAGCATTTATATCGTTGCTTAGGCATGAAATAACACACACGCAAAATTTTATGACTCTAGAGTAATATCTTCTGTCCCCGAGAAAAGTCTAAATGTGGATTATAATTACGTTAATGCGATGTTATAAGTACGATAAGTACTAAGTACAGCTCCTCGCTTGCTAATTTTATAAATGTATTGTCCGAGTGTTTTGGTTCCACCTGACGAGTTACATCACATCATTGTACAACGTTAAATAACTCAGAACCTCTCTTGAATTACAATATTATCTCTGCTGTTTAATGTGTATATTGATAGCTTAAGTACTGATAGCTTAAGTATTGATAGCTTAAGGAAGCTGTATAGATAACATGAGGATAAGTACAAGTAACTTAGTCTATGCCGATTACATGGTATTAATAAGGCCTTCAGTTAAAGTTCTGGACTGTATTCTAAAAATCTGCAAATTATATTCGCAAAACCATGATATTATTTTCAGTGTTACAGAAGCTAAGGTTTATAACTTACTAGGTGAGGTACCCGGCGTTGCCCGGGATAAATTTCACAGACAGGCTCAGACAACAGAGAGGCCAAATTATATATAAGATATCCCCCCAAACCCCCTCACCCCCCTTTATGCAACTTGGGAGCTAACCCCCTCCCCCATTACCCCCAGAACTCACCACGAGGAGGTGGCTGTACGTCGAGTTCCACCCTATCCAGCCCCAACCACCCTTCCTTTGGCTGCATGTCGATTTACATACGGTAATCTTTCTTAGAATCAAATCGTGGAATTTTTGTTCGGGAGTGAAGATGGGAGCGGATGAATCCGTCCCTCTCTTCTATTCCACTTACACTGGCAGACTGCAGAGGCTTCGGTTACTAATTTGATGAGTCTCTCGACCGCTTGAGTATGACAAGGGAATAGTGGGATCAGTCCATCAGGCTGGTCTCCCGTCTCAACAAACTCTTTTATTCGGGTATCAGGTATTGTTTTTGTAACGGGGGGGTTCGGTCACCTCAGCCGTTTGCCAGTTGATCATTTCGTAATAGTTTTGACTATCGTAGAGCAGCTCAGGTATGGCGAAGGCTCGAATTTCCCCCGCTGGTGATTGTTTTGATCGTGCTTTTAATATTCTTCTCCATCCCAATTCTCTTATGTGTTGCTCATCGGCATGTAGCATGGAGATCAAAATATTTTCTGGGTGAGCAAAGAAAGAATTTCTACGGAGGACTTTGTTGGCGATTGTCTTAGATCTTTGAGGCATGGTCTGAGAGAGACGCATCATTTCGAAAAAATGTTTTGCGCCCTCAGTGAAACTAGAGTTTTTCTTTATCTTAAACCAAATTGGTGCGTAAACTGTCATAATGAATCGCACAATTTCGTTGAAGGTGCTGGAGGGTTCACTGGTTGAAACATAGAGGCGTAGAAATCTATTTGCTGTTGTCAGCCACCTGGAATGCGCCATCTTACCTGGATTTCGAGCCGCGAGAGCTGAAGAGCAGCTGCTGGCAGCACTCACCAGAGATGACCTTTAAACCCTAGCCTAGAGTCATAAAATTTTGCGTGTGTGTTATTTTATGCCTAAGCAACGATATAAATGCTATGGGAAATATATAAATGCATTATTTAAGACAAAGAGCCGATCTGAAAATATGTATATAAATTACCTATTTTTTCAACATTTGACGTTGTTGCCGGGGGCAAAAGATATTAACGTAGGACAACGCGCTTGTAAAACGATCATATGAGGTCTTTTTCATCGACTTTATAGTTATTAGGAATAATTTTGATGCATATTGAAATATTTTAAAAATTATAAGAAAAATACGTTTTTGACTACTAAAATATGATTTTCATCGCTCTGCCGGGGGCAGAAGATGATTACCTATTAAGCTAAGAGTTTGCAGAGGCTATTTTCTCATGCATGCGCAAGTTTTTGTCTCTATTAGAATATGGAAATCGAAAAAAATGTAAAATCGACCCACCCTAGTGCACATGCATCCATACAATAGCTTATCTTTTCTTCAAATTCGTAAATAAATTGGGTAGGAAAGGGTTAAAGGGCTATGAGACTAACTTTAATAATGACAATAAATTTTTTTTTGAAGTTTGTTAGAAGGAAATGGGTGCCAAGAATGCCCTCCCACCAACAATTGATGGGAAGAAACTGCAAGGTTGTGGAACTACTCAAATATTGTTTATAGTGTGTAGCGTGGGAAAGACTAATCTTAATGTCGGTTGCAACGGAACGTCCTTGGGAGGGACCAGGGAAAGTACATGAACTTCAGTCCCTGAAATTAAGAGTCTAATTAAATAGTTAAAGATAGGTTTTTGCTTTGGGTGTCGATGACCTATCGAATGAGTATTTTATGTATAGGCTATTAGTGACGTGGTGAATCTGCATATCTCATTGCTTTTCTCGACCACGCTTGTTCATAGTTGTATTGCCTGCAGAGTTTACGACAGTATATATTATATCCCTTGACAAAAATAAATATGGGGACATTTTAGCCATCAAAAATTACAGGCCTATTGTTTTTGCCTCCTGCTTCTCTAAACTACTTCGAAAACTTTGGCTACACCGATTAAGTCATTATTTATGGGCAACGCTCAACCAATTTAATTTTAAAATATCCCACTCAACTGATTTGTCTAATATGTATCATTGAAAAATATTGTATTTAAATACACTGGCAGTATTTCAACTAATTATTTTATCAATTGTTTCTAGGATATAAGCAAGGCATATGATAGTGAACAACAATATTTTATCTTAAAAAAATAGACTACAGAAAGGTTCTTTTGTACATATTAAATATATTGAAAGTTTGGTGTACCCACCAATCTTTTATGGTTAGATGGGTTAATGTATTGTCCGAGTGTTTTGGTTCCACCTGACGAGTTACATCACATCATTGTACAACGTTAAATAACTCAGAACCTCTCTTGAATTACAATATTATCTCTGCTGTTTAATGTGTATATTGATAGCTTAAGTACTGATAGCTTAAGTATTGATAGCTTAAGGAAGCTGTATAGATAACATAAGGATAAGTACAAGTAACTTAGTCTATGCCGATTACATGGTATTAATAAGGCCTTCAGTTAAAGTTCTGGACTGTATTCTAAAAATCTGCAAATTATATTCGCAAAACCATGATATTATTTTCAGTGTTACAGAAGCTAAGGTTTATAACTTACTAGGTGAGGTACCCGGCGTTGCCCGGGATAAATTTCATAGACAGGCTCAGACAACAGAGGCCAAATTATATATAAGATATCCCCCCCAAACCCCCTCACCCCCCCTTTATGCAACTTGGGAGCTAACCCCCTCCCCCATTACCCCCACCCATCTCCCCCACTTACCCCCACCCATCTCCCCCACTTACCCCCACCCCCACCCTTCCCCCATTACTGCCCGGGATAAATTTCACAAACTTGAAATTAACAAACAAACAGACAAACAGATAGGCTGACCGACTGTGTTGACATTCTTCATCCCATAAGAGGTTCCCGTGCCAAATTTGGTAGCTCTAGGTCAAACGGTTTGCGCTTGCATAAAGGACAGACAGACAAACAAACAGACAGGCGGAAATATATAATAGATTAGTCAGCTAATATTAGTTTCTAAATGAGAAATTAATTAATAGAGCAAGTACAAGAATAAGTACAGTATTTGGATCAAATTATCACTAGCTCCTTCAAGGATGACCCGGACATAAGAAAACAATGTCGAAGCTTCTCTGCTAAAGCAAACATGACTATAAGGAACTTCAGATTCTGTGCAAGCGAAACTAAAGATTACTGCCCACTCAATGGCATTTTCATTCGTATTCGTGGTTCACAATTGAGAATGTGCAAAAGTTATTTGAGAAACAATATCACTACATTCCTACTCGTGGCAAACGGCTGGTGAGTGGGAATGTTTAATATTTCCTAACCTAATTTATTTTAACCAATCAGAACCTAACCTAACATTAGCCTAACTAATCAGAACCTAACCTAACCAATCGTAACCTAACGCGGATCAAAGTGGGAAAGGCCGTGGATGAGAATGAAAAAGACATGAATTAGGAATAGGCTTATTTGAAAATGCTTCGTTTGAGATTCTCACTTCCTCGCTTTCCCATTCTTGGGCTCGGAATCAAATGGGAACGACGACTAGTGAGAGTAAACCAAGTTAAAGACACACTCTTTCGTATTTTCCGCATTAATATGCTGTATATGGGCAGCAACTTTGGACTAATTATAAAAAAGGTTCTGGCAGAACCCTTAATTTGCTTTATAACGGATCTTTCACTCTGCAACTCAAGCTATCTCCAAAATACTCAGCTTCGCAAATGTTTGCCAGCTACACTGTTTCTAGCTTTCTGAGGTAACAAGACTTACTCAATACAGCCTAATGGAAAGAACAAAAATGATCCAACTAAATTACCCAAGCTATTCAACGCTCTTGCCATACGTCACCTAACCTACGAACTTCATGGTATGAAAACGTTTGTCTGTAGCTCCATGTAACATCATTGATATTGCTATTTTCATTACTCATATTTTTATTCATAGTCTATTTTTTTTATTTTCATTATTAAAATTTGTCATACGGAATATTGATCTACCAATAAACTTTTAAATCTCTCTCTCTCTCTCTCTCTCTCTCTCTCTCTCTCTCTCTCTCTCTCTCTCTCTCTCTATATATATATATATATATATATATATATACGTGTACAGGGCTATTCAAAATGATTCACCTGATTTCAAATGAGAATATTTTTTAATGTTACAAATACAGAGTGATTTGTGATACATCAACCAAAAGAAAAACTATCCAAATTTTGTCTCTCACCTCATAAATGCTCTATGTGACTTCTCCTAGTTACACGAGCAACGTCGACACGATAGTCGAATTCCTCCCATACTCGCTCCAGCATGTCCGTTGTCACTGACTCTACGGCAGTAACAATGCGAGTTCGGAGCTCATCCAAAGATGTGGGCAACGGTGGCACGTACACAGTATCCTTAACGTACCCCCAAAGAAGAAGTCGCACGGTGTAAGATCCGGCACTGTGACTACCGATTTACAGCTCGAAAACTGCAACACACAAAACGCCTTCTGCTGTGCGGACGCCATTTTCACACTGACTGTTTGTTGCTAGGATAGGCCACGGCGTGACTTTGGAGCCCTCTTGCGGTGATCTTGTAAAACTCGGAGATTTCCTCTTTCATGTGGTGTATGCCCAGTTGATGCACGGTTGATAGGTACGGAAGTATTCTCAGTTGAAATCGGATGAATCATTTTCAATAGCCCTGTATATATATGAGAGAGAGATAGAGAGAGAAAGAGAAAATAATGAAGGCAGACATCAGCGTTATTGCAGAATCCAGCCAGACGTTTCGAAAGTTAATATTATAAACTACCAATGATGAAACATTAAGTTTCGAAATGTGGGGCTATAGCTAGATTCTGCCAAAAAAAAAAAAAAACCCGTGTCTGTGTTTATCATTGCTTTTCATCTATCTTGAGATGTAAGTTCCTTTCGAACAAAACTTTTTCAACTCTATATATATATATATATATATATATATATATATATATATACTTCAACTTTCATTCGTGCAGAATTAAATCTCTTCTTATAAGAACCAACACTTTTTATTAATTAAAAACTGTCTCTTTTTTTTTTTCTTTCCCTCTGAAGTCATTTTCCCTTATACTACATTCATTCAGCTCTTAAATTGGGTTTGATTGGGTCTCCACCAATTCACCGTTTGGGTACTCACCCCGACAATATTATTAATACATTTCTACCAGTATCTCTCCGCTTTTACTCCCTTTGTTTTACGGGTACACATTTCTCTTTGAACTGTCAATATCTATATTTTGAAACTCTCTCTCTCTCTCTCTCTCTGTGTGTGTACACTTTGCACTTATAACTATACCCAGCTATAAATACCCACTATTGCTTTTTATTCTTCCAAGGGCATGGGTATCAATGCCGTGTGCCCTGTAATTTCCCTACATGAGCAAAGTTCATTCGTATTTAGAGAATGATACGTTAATTATAATCTTTTGACACAGTGAATGCATAATTAATCAATAATTCCTTGAATTTGATCATCTATTAGTAATAGTGAAATAACTTGTATTTATAATATTTATATTAAGTAATACAATTATAAATAAATTCCGTTAAAAGTATAAAGTAGGCCTACATCATTAAATTTAAAATCAATCTTAAAAAATTTTTCATCCCTATTGTTACTTATAGATTCAAAGTCTATGTAAAATACACCATACACCATACACCGGAATACACCATGTGTCCCACCTGTAGAAGTCGGGATATATTGATTCACACCTACAAAAGTTGGGATAAACTAGAGCACACCCACCTTACGGTCAAGTGTATCCCAATTTGCAACCAACAGTAGAGTAACTTTGATATAATCTACAGAACTAGCAGACAGACCAATCAATGTCAAACTTTTTCTTTCTTATCGTCCAAGCTTGGCAGACTTCTGAATTAACACCTATATATAAAAAAAAATAAAACTTACCCAATCAATGAACCAAAAATGTGCGCTTTATCAGTATCTTTCTTGACTTCGAAGTGAGAGGGTGGGATGGGTATTATTCTATGGCCACGAAAAAATAGCTTAAATTTTTTGGTATTTCATTTTCTGTTTCATTTTTGCAGTAACTTAAGTAATCGAAAGTGTGACTGTATGTTCTCAATTATTGATAAAAAAAAAAGTAATTAATGGCGTGATATAAAAAAGAAACTGTGTTATGGATCTAAATTTAAACTGTGATTAATTAATTAACACATGTTTATTTTAAATAAAAACATGTAAATAAGACAATGCGGATAAATAATTGGTAACTGTGCTTACGTCTTTGATCCAATTTTTTTTTAACCGCCGCCGATCGGTTGAATTCAAAAGGTAAGTTACAAAATATACTTTCCAGTTAGACAGCTCGAACTTGCATTATCATCGAAATATATACATTAACTTACAATTCATATACATTCATATTTTATTTTTTTAATGCAATTAAAATATATAGAGTATACAAATCCTTCTTCTTACAACTTTGATGTTATTATATACGCAAAATATTCATTTCCTCGTACACTTACTTGAAGGTTAAGACAGGAAAAAAAAATGGGTTAACTGATCTATTTATGTATATCGTATATACAATACGTATCTTATCGCTGTTACTGTATTCAGCAATTGATATCGCAAAAAACTATTTTAATTTTGATGCCTGCATTGGACTTGCATACTCGTTCAAAGATGGGAAAAAATTTATCTATGCGTGATATTATAAGCAGAATGCTGTATCTACGAGCAGATGATGAAGACTTAAGATAGCTGTTTGTACAGGGTGTGTACTTAAAGAAAAATGATAATTATTTGTTTAGTCATAATCTTTTTAATTTTTTTCATAATGAGAATAAGGTTCTATTTTTTAGCTTCAGCTATTTAATTGTTACTTCAAATAATATATATACGCGTATGTGCAGTTTTAAAATTGTGTAATTCTAAGAATATGTTTGAGTTTTAAAATCATTTGATTCAAAGAGAGACCATTTCCCATTAGGTCAACGAAGTTAACCCTTTCACTCATTGGGTACACAATTGTGTAGTTGAAATATAAACCATATTGATTCTTATGTAACCACGTATAAAGGCAAATTTCGTTTTCACCATACATAGGTCTGTTCAGTAGTCTGCGTCCCCATGATAAAGCGTTAATCTTTTAGTTTAACGTCCCAAATTCGTTCAGAAATTCAACGTTGCAAATTATTGAAATAAAAACAATAAAAATGATTTTATTCAGACCACATATTGTTAGGTTAGGTTAGGTGTACTGCTACCTAATTTGCGACGTTAACAGGTTTTTTGTTTTTTAACGTGGTTCTAAACAAAATTGCGCAGTTCTGTAAGCAAATGTGTGCAGTTCAAAGATGTATTTTGTACGTTTTACTAAATCACAAAGAGCAGTTATCATAAATTAAAGTTAAATCAGCTCTTTCCAGTTGATATATAGAATATTATTCCAGCAATAACGTATCTATAGTCGCCGTTGTGCGTATGAAAAGAATCTGACATATTGCCACTGTGCCACCTGGTGTAAAGTTTAATTTAAAGTATGCTGGCCCATAAAGTACTTATAAACTACAGAATAAAAGTTTAAAATTTATGTTCACAAATTTTTTTGGATCACCTGAAGATCAGGGCCCCCAGTCTTCTTTAGTTAGCTTTATAAGGCTAACTAACGAAAATATCACGACCTAACCTAACCAGTCGTCAAGGGCGTACAGTTGACCTAACGATTGGTTAGATTAGGTCGTGATATTTTCGTTAGTTAGCCTTATAAGCCTAACTAAAGAAGGCTGGGGTCCCTGATCTGAGGTGATCCATTTTTTTTATTGAAAACACATCTGCAAGTAAGTAGGATTGACGAGTAAATAGCATTGATAAATGAGTAGGATACTGGATAGTGCAGGATGAGTTATTTTTCATCTGTCTGTGGCCTATAAAATGTGCAGTTCTAAAAATTCCTTAAAAAAAACCCGCTGGACATTAAACTACAAGATTACCGATAAAGCAACCCGTAGATCAGTGGTTCTCAAACTGGGGTGCGGCGTATCCCCAGGGGTACGCGAGGGAATCTTGGCGGGTGCACGAAGGGGTCCTGAAAATATAACCCTTTTAATTTTATATACAATTAACAAACAGGATCTTTTCCGTTTGGGGGCTAGCAGCGAATTTTAATGAAAATCGGTATACTAATGTAGTTTTGGTCACTGATTTCAAAAACAACTTTCTTTTTTTGGAGAAATGGAAAAACAAACATGTTAGAGCACTTTAAATAATTAATGTGTTTTTAACGAAAATATCATGACTTAACCTAACCAATCGTCAAGGGCGTACAGTTGACCTAACCGGGCATTCAATAATTCGACTAAACTAGGTATAAGCAAGCAACAAATAAGCATTAATAAGAAAAACAAACTACCACTACATTTGCCGCCATTGTAAGAATTGCATTCAATTTTTTATACATTTCTTAAAATTATTGTAATTTTTAATTTTTTTAATTTTGAAAAGTTTACATAGCTGACTATACAGTTTTTCCTGTTCTATCGATTGATATAAGCGTTATCAATGTAGGGCACGTGGTTGCCGTGCAGCCTTAAAAGTAAGATTTACCTCCAGTAATTCAAATCGGATTTATTTCTTCATTCGCGTTACTTTATATACACACACCCGGTACTTAACAAATAATACAGTTTAAAAAAATATGAAATGAAATGCGTATGAATGAATAATGCAATACAGTCTATTTCAAATATTAATATGATTAATATAATGTCATCATCATATTTTTCATTAATAGAAGACAGGCAAGTTCCTTGTATTAAATTACCTGTTTATGACTAACCCATATAATAAATAGTGTTTATTGTATTATTATTATAATTATAAAAAAAAAAAAACCAGCGTAGTTATACCTGCGGCTCTTTATTCCTGATAACTTTTTTATATGACCGAATGTAGTTCTCAAGCTGTTAAAGGTTCCCGACCCCTGCGCTACGGTTTAGCCCAGTGGTCCGCAAACTTGCGGACCACTGAGCCCCTTTTTGATAAGCGAGAAAATTAGCGTACCCCCCCCCCCCCCCAAATGAAACCCTTCTAATAATCTAATTGGTACACAATTTCAATGAAAAACAATTTAATTTAAAACTAGCAAACTTTTTGGGTTACATAAAAAATTGTCATTATTTGATTTCTTTTAAGTGAACCTTAATACTAATTACCTCTCATAAATTTGGACTATCATTATCATAATAAAATAGATAGAAGCAGTTGTTATACAGGGTGTCCCATAAGTCCGGTCTCCTAGAAAATTTTATTTTGAATTAAATTTACAAAGTAATACATTAGAACTAAAACGGATGTTCAAATTGATGTCTTGTTTTAGGAGTGAGTTACAGTCGTGAGGGAAAGGCGAAGGCCTTTTCCTCCCCAGTGTAACCCGCTTCCATATTAGCCACTGCGTGTTATTTTACCCGCAACAAAAAACAAAGGTCCAAAACAAGACATCAATTTTAACATTTGTTTTAGTTCTAATTTTTTGTAAATTTAATTTAAATTTTTCTATGAGACCGGACTTATGGGACACCCTGTATACATAGTCAGTTTTTTATTCAAGAGAAACGGAACTTGTGCTGGAAATACTACTACTACTACTACTAATAATAATAAATAATAATATAGGAGTTAGGTCAATGGGCCGACCGGGCCGTATTAGTTGGCCTGAGCGCTGTGTCAGTTTCTGGACCTCCTCACTCGTTCTTATTAATAAACATCTTTAATAAAATATTTATAACTCTCTTCTTCTCGTTTCATGTTATTAATTTTCGCGTTTGTGATTTGTTACGAATCTTTTCGTCACCTCCAACTCTCCTAATGACGATTCATGCCTACCAGTTTGCCCACCACTGGTCTACCAACAAATAACATAAGGCTACCATTAACTTTTACTCTTTAACTGTTTAATTATTATTTTTTTCTGTCTGGCGAAACATGTGAAGCCTTTTGTATACTCTATTTGCTCATTTCACCCATAAAATTTACTTCATTTTTTTTAAAAAGTTGAGCAATGGCATGGCTCACTTTTTCAAGGTTGTTTCGTGTAAGCAGTACTACTTTCAAATAAACAAAAACTCTGAAAATGCCTAATAAAGTCAGTTTTAAAATAAATTGATGCCTTGTCATATTGAATATTCAGTGTGTACACACACACACACACACACATATATATATATAACCTTGGTTTTTGCTTCCGCCCGAATTGGTCATTCTGACGAAGGTCAAGTTTGATACGTTAAAGTGGAATCCGAACCACGCCCCACCAGCAGGCCAGCGTTTTAATCACTAGGCTTGTGGAACGATAGGTTTTGCTGCGCGCCGCCTGTCTTCACCGGGTCTCAATCCCGGGCCCAATGGATTCGTAGTCAGTGATGCTAACAATAAACATGTATTGTGTATGATGAATCATGTGTCAAAATTTTCACAATCTTAAAATAATTAATAAAATTCTAGTCATCCAAGTGTGTGTGTGTGTGTGTGTGTGTGAGTATATATATATATATGTGTGTGTGTGTGTGTGTGTGTGTGTGTGGCTGAATTTCACAATTAAACACACAAAATGAATGGAATCATTTTTCTTTTTCCTTGTGGGTTTACATCATATATAGATATATATATGATTGAGGGGCGGAATTCATACACTGTGGCATTCATGAATTCTGGTTTATTTACAAACGGCACCAAAGAAACAAGCACATTCTTCAGCCTCATTCATTTTATCTGTCTTACGAAAATTAATGTTTAGCCGAAATGGAGAGAGAGAGAATGTAAAAATTTCGCCATGCTTCACTCGGCAGAAGACGACTTTTACTTTGAAACGTATTTTTCGAGAAAGCAAAGTTTAAAAAAGTGTACTTTTTTTTTCGTACTTCATGTATGATGAATTTGACCATGAAGAGATCGAGAGTTCATCTTCATAAGTCGAGGCCAGACTATTGGACGAAGTCACTGATTTTAATGATCTTGGAGTTTATAACAAGGTTTCCTCTCTAGTAAAATGTTTCAGCTATACACAGTCCTTATCGATGTATCTTCTACATTCACTCTTTCATCCACTTTATCGCACGATCTCGCAAGCATCTCTCAGCAGTCCAGATGTACATTGGTGGTCAGGTTCAGTAATGATTGCCAGCTATCAAGAAAAAACTCTGTTTATTAATAAAAACAACAGCTAACAGTTTCTCTGTATTGTTAATTTCTCTTAGTGAAAGGGTGATAAACCGTAACGAGGCATAGAGTGGGGTTAATATCAAAGAACTCGTTAAAGGGGTCGTCGCTAACATGAACATAGAGAAATTATAACTGATAATTGTGACAATAATTACAATGGCAATGTTAGGACATAAGGATAAAGCAAGATTCATGAGCGCCCACGAGACAGTCTTGTAGTTAGAACTGAAAAATATATCTCTGTTCTTTGGTAATAAAGTCCTTAATCAGAGAATCCAAACAGTCAGTCTCAGACTCTAACTTCACTTGTATCTAGATTTTCTGCAACTCGGATACAAGTTTAACGATTATTCCTACAATTTTTAACCTCTATTTATCAGTTATTAATATGCAATATTTGCTTTCACCAATCACGCGACAAATTTACTGAAAGCACTATTCGTAACTGTTCGTAACTGTAAACTGTCATTTTTCATTATAAGTACACTCTATAATTATTATCTTATGAAGATATAGAGTCTCAGTTGTGCATTCATTCTCACACACTAAAACCCGCTATATTCCAACACTGATACCTAATCTACCCTCCTCAATGACGTCACTTTTAAATGCAAGAAAATGATCCACCTAATTCATCATCAACAAATATTTTCACTCGTTTAATACAATTTATAATAATATATTTATTTAGCTTTTGAAAAGTAAGAGGCTTATAAAACAGCACTGTAAAACTACACAGTCATTCACTAATGTAATAAATGGAGTGAAGTGTGTGTAAGATTAGTACATTATGTGGACAGAATATTAAAGACTCGAGTCAGAAGCTGTTTACATTCAAGCAAGCCCTACTGAGTCTCCTTCAGTTAGTTAGTTCGTTCGTTCGTTCATTCCCCCTTATGCAGCAATAAGGAAAAACTATACATTATTTTTGGATGGAGTGATTGATTGATTCATTCATTCATTCATTCATTCCCCCTTATGCAGCAATAAGGAAAAAAATATACATTATTTTTGGTGTGAATATCACACGGTTCTTTTGTGCTCTATATATAGATATAGATATAGATAGATAGATAGGGGGGCTACGGGGGCTTCAGCCGCCCCCGAAATAAAATAATAGGTTTGATAAATGCAAAAAACTTCACTTTTTTCTACGTGAAGGTCAAAATATGAAAATAAAAACCCACTCTAATAGAGTGGGTTTTTATTTTCATAATAGGTTTGATATTTCTATGCATTACTTACGAGTAAGTACGCCATGCCAAGTACCTTCAGCACATGTTTAATTATTATTGTAATACATTTATGAATGTGTTTCTCATTTACACACTTAATTTATATATATATATATATATATTAAATTTGAAATAGACCTTAAACATTATAAAAAACCCATAAATTATGTATTTTTTTTAACTACAGTAATTACCGTATACATTCAAATGGGCTCATGTGACTATGTATGTACTAATATAATGATGGGGATGTTTATTTTTATTGTTTAGCCTCATTCGCAACATCTAAGGTCATATGACGAAGGAGACCTGCGGCTTTACGTAGGATTCGATGAACCACGAGTCGCTACATAATCTGGACGTAGAGGACGGTCCCCCATCCAACTACTTTCCAGACTCAAAGTAATTTAACTTTGCTGATCGAAGGAAAGCGGTGTTACGACACTGGCCATTACGTACCAAGGGCATGGTTAATTAATCATTTATAGGAAAAAGTGATGAATGATGAAATTTTCTAATTAATCAATGATTAACTGATTAAAAATTATTAAAAATTAAATACTTCTGAAAAGAGTAAGAAAGAGCTTTATTGTTTCTGTTGCGTGACATAAGACCGAAGAAAACATTTTGATCAAACATTTAGTTTGCTTTAGTTCAAGAAATCAGGCATGGGCGGATTAGACAGTTTATACATGTAAAAAGGTACCAAATTCAAATGATACATTACAAAATTTAAGGTAAAATTTTTTTTTTTTGATTAATTAATGATTAAATTCGAAATAATGATTAATCAGAACCATGCCCTAGTCACGTACTCCCGAACCGTCGCGTTGATTTATCTTTTTAGGGTATATATTTTTTATATTTAATATCATCAGGCTTGTAGGCCTACTATATATATATATATATATATATATATATATAGGCCCCTTTTTTAATAAATAATAAAGAAGTGAAAATCGATAATCAAGTAAATTTAATAATTATATACACTTAGTTATGTTTAAAACTATTATTTGGACTTAATTTTTTTCGATTCTCTTAAATTTGTTTATCATGGCGTAAAAGGTCTAAACAAAAATCAGGCAGACCACATTTTGTAGAGTTGAACAATAAATGGATTACAGTAATATATATATATATATATATATATATATATATATTATATATATATATATATATATATATATATATTATATATATATATATATATATAGTCTATGACTTTTAAAATCGGAAGTTGATAGAATAACAAGTTTTCAAAAGAAAAACCTTCGAAATTCAAATTAGGTTTCAACCAAAAATGAAAATTTTCTTTTACTGCAAACAGGATAATTTTTTAGTTTGACTGCGAATGTTATGACAGCTTGTTTGTGGCCCCCAAAATTTTGTCACTAGCTTGTCTTGGACATATGATAATTTTTCACTAAATATAGTTATCATCTATCCTCCATACAGTCACATGAAAAGTAAGAGTAGCTTTCTCTTTGTGTATATATATATACCTTAGGTATAAAGCAGTTCCTCTCGCCCTACTAAACTAGCTTCACCTGATGCGTTTTGCATACGAAATAATTTATTCAGACCAGACTCTGCATCAAGGATTTTATATATATATATTAGAGAGAGAGTTACAAAGAAAAGAAGTACCTCAAAAGGCGTTGCGGCCCATACCGAGGAGGTACCAATGGAACGGGTGGCACGGAAAATTTTCTACACACTCAAATGGTGTGCAAGATTTGGTCTAACCTTTTCTTGAAATGATCCACAGAGGAACTGTTCACAACTTTTGAAGGTAACCTGTTCCACGTGTCACAGATCTCATATGTAAAATAATTGCCACACACACACTAGTCCTAAACCGTTTCAAATCCAACTTCCAACCATTGTTGCGAGTTGGGTTATCATTTAAAGTAAACATGCTTCTAAAATCGACATCGTTGAATCCGCGTAAGAGCTTGAAAACCTCGATCAGTTGACCGCGCAGCCTCCGAGTTTCCAACGAAAACAAGTTCAGGGCGCGTAAGCGTCGATTGTAGCCCATATGCCTAACGGAAGGGATTAACTTTGTGGCCCTCGCCTCCACTCGCTCCAGCCTTTCAATATCTTTCCTGAGGGTGGGCGACCAGAACTGCACAGCATACTCCAGGTGCGGCCGAACCAGGGAATTGTATAGAGAGAGCACACACTCCTTGTTCCGAAACTGAAATTGCCTCCTGATATAACCCAACAGCTTCTGGGCTTTCTTTTCCACCTCTACGCACTGTTTCGTAAATTTAAGGTCGCTGCTAATTAGCACACCCAAGTCCTTTTCCAAATCAGTGGCCTCGATATTACTCCCCAACATGGAGTAGTCCGACTTGGGATTGGCGTAGCCAATGTGCATCACCTTGCATTTACCCAAGTTAAACGGCATTTGCCATTTTTCGGACGACTCTCCTATCCTACGTAGGTCCGCACGCAGTTGCTCGATCGCTTCGGGCGTCCCAACATTGGCCCCAAGCTTCGTGCCATCAGCGAATTTGGCGATCCGACTGACGATGCCACCGTCGATATCATTTATGTAAATGATAAACAACAGTGGCCCCAAAACGGAACCCTGAGGAACCCCACTAGTGACCGAGGCCCAACCCGAACTAACCCCTTTAATTACAACCCTCTGCCGCCTATTCTTCAACCAGTTTTCAATCCACCTACCTACTTCCCCACCAATACCCAGCGCGCGCACTTTGGCCATTAGCCGGCAGTGAGGTACCTTATCAAAGGCTTTCTGAAAGTCGAGATAAAGTATATCAATCGCCCTACTCTTGTCATACTCACTCAACATGACGTGGAAAAACTCGAGGAAGTTGGTGAGACACGACCTATGCCGTCTAAACCCATGTTGGGAGTCCCCAAGCAGCTTGTAGGAATCTAAATGGTCAACGATCCTATTCGCTATTATCCCCTCTAATAATTTACCTACAACTGAAGTGAGACTAATGGGACGATAGTTCCCTGGACTTTCGTGATCCCCTTTCTTAAAGATAGGGACACGTTAGCTTCCCTCCAGGCACCTGGCCCGTCTCCAACGATTTGTTAGAGAGAGAGACCGGAAATCCTTTCCTCGCCGTTCTCAAACATCATGGAATCAAAACAAAGGTTATACACGTGGGTAGGAAACAGGCCCACGGAGGAAACACAGATTTTGTGGTATTTCCCAAAATGCCCACCAGAGGACGTCACCAAGGCCTATAAAAGTGAGTTCTTTCTCAAATCATTCTCACTTGCCATTTTCTCGTTTTTGTCGTTACGTCTCACTCTGAGCACCTTCGTCAGTAGCACTACTCGTCACACCACCCGCTCTCCGGCGAAGGCCGGAGAGCGGCCCGCTGTAAGGGCCTCTACAATTTCATCCTGCAAGAAGTAACATCACTGCTGCAGGAGTTTCCGCTGGCCCCCTTTTCAATAAGTCTCTACCGGCCCTCAACACTCATCCTCTCGCCGGTAAGGCCAGTCCGCCTGCAAAAGCAATCCTTCGAAGCCTAGGTCCGTAAACCTTCTAGTAGGCTACGAGCCACAAGCCTACCTTTGCCTTCGTGTTAGCAATTCCCGCATAGCCTACACAGTGTAACCTCTGCCTCGCGAATAGGCTATACCCAAAAGTGTACGCAACCAACCGGCAAACTAACTCTCGCATTACGACTGCAGTAGGCCTGTACAATTATTTTACCATATTCATTTATCTTACTGTATTTGTATCCGATTGTTTATTTGCTAATTTATACACTTCAATTTACTGACCTAATCCATTTATTGTACCATACCGTACTTTCATTATTTCAGTTATTATTGGCTTAATCACTTATTCTGTGTTCACCTCTGCATATCTCATTAGCCTACCTGAATTAGTGTATTTACTTACTAATTAGACTGTATAACCATTTCTTATTGCTATTAATCAGTCATCTTTAACACAGTATAAATATCGTTACAGAATTGTTAATCACTGAGCAAATAATTGATTTATTTTCCTAATTAAACACAAAACAGCAAAGTAATTTCTTTCTCCTTATTAAATATTGTTTGTTTGGGGTGTAGGCCCAAGCTGGTGACCCTAATTATTCATTTCAATTTAATCCATAAATTATAGTAAGCCTACTTTCTTGGCCACATCATATTGGTTATATATATATATATATATATATACACCGTGCATGGAACAAGGAACTTTTTTGGGAAAATTAAATCCACTATAGTCTGAATAAGTAATGGTAAATGACTAGTTTTTTTCTCAATTTTGCCAGTTGAGATTTAAGTTTTGTTTTTTGGCTAAAAATACAATAGTTACCCCTTTTTCTTTGATGTATTTAATCCGACGCGAATGCAATGAGTCTTTTGCTTATATTGAGGTTCTGGATATAGTAGGCTAGGTGTAGCTGTAACTCCTAGATCCTATTCCAAAGCTGGTTCCTATTTGCTTTGCAGATAGCTGGTGAGGGAATCTATATTTTTGGGGCCTCTTTGCGAGTGACCCGTTGCCCACGTCGGGTTAACATCATGGAAAAAGAAAAAAACTTGTTTGTTATTTACCATTACTTATTCGGACATAGTATAGTGGATTTAATTTTCCCAGAAGAGTTCCTTGTACAAACACGGTCTGTGTGTATCATGAAAAAACCTCAGGGAACCATTCTGAGTTCAGTCCCATATATATAATCTTTGGTTAGCTTCCGCCCGAATTGTTCATTCTGACGAAGGTCAAGCTTTTCTCTCCACCTTAGACCTACAGTTTAACGTGGAATCCGAACCACGCCCCATCAGCAGCCCAGCGTCTTAACCAGTAGACCACCTAGGGTACCCATTTATCTACCAACCACTTTCTTTTATTGTGTGGTAGGATGAACAGCTGGGTTTTGCTGCGCGCCGGCTGCCGTCGGGTCTCGAACCCGGGGCCGATGGATTCGTAGTCAGCGACGTTAACGACTACGCCACCGAGGCGCATATATATATACACACAAGATATGAAACTGATAATTTTTTCTCATTTAGTGTGTTATTCTGTCAATTGAATAGTAGATACTCCACCTAACGTATGTAGTGACAACTAAACATTGTTCAAGGGCACACTCGTATGATTAAGAGTTATATTGCTAAAAATTGAATGTTATAACTAGTGGTGTACCGATTAATCGGCACCGGCAGAATCTGCCATTTTGGGGCCATCGGCATCATTACAAAACAAAAACTATATTTATAGAAAATTGAACAAACAAAAAACACTATTTATCATCATTTATACTCATTTCAAAGTGTAATTATATAAAAAAATAATTTACATTCATTTAAAAAGGCAAAGCTTAAGTTAGTTGCCCATCAATTTACATTTTCTCTAACTAGCTAATCTCTAAATATTATAAACTATTGTAATCTCCTCCTCTATATTAATTAATAATAATTCTATATTAAGTCCTACTTTATGATTTATATATTAAGCCATCGGATCACCTGAAGATCAGGGCCCCCAGCCTTCTTTAGTTAGCTTTATAAGGCTAACTAATGAAAATATCACGACCTAACCTAACAAATCGTCAAGGGCGTACAGTTGACCTAACGATTGGTTAGGTTAACTCGTGATATTTTCGTTAGTTAGCTTTATAGGGCTAACTAAAGAAGGCTGGGGGCCCTGATCGTCAGGTGATCCAAACCATCTTATTATGATTACTTTATTTTAATAATTTTAATACTGTAATTTTATAAACACAAATTATATATCCAATTTTTTATTCAGATTGTCCACCAGGGACTTGAAATTTTAATGAACAATTTTGTTGTCGTTTGTTGAAGAAAGAAAAATACCTTCAACATAAGGAAAAACAATTGCTTTAAATATTGGTATTTAATTTATGAAACTATTGTAAAATAAAATTATTTTGTCATTTTAATGAGTAATAAAACTTTTTAACATCATTTTTAGCTATGGTATATGAGCAACAAAACAAGGGCGGATCTAGGCATTTTCAGTAAGTGGGGGTCCAAAGAAAAAAAGTCACTCCCTAAAATAAAAAGGGCACAGTACTAAATTTTTTTCTTAAAACAGACCACCAATGAGCGAGTGTAAAATCAATTGTATTGTTTTATTAGATCAGTCTCATTCAAATGAGAATTCAAAAGCGAATATGACTATAAGGAACTTTCGGTTCTGTACAAGTGAAGCTAAAGACACACTCATACTTTCTGCAGTAATATATACGGACAGCAAGTCAGCAACTCTGGGTGAATTATAAAAAAGGTTCTGGCAGAACTCTAAATTTGCTGTACAACAGGCAGTGGCGTACTAAGGGGGGGTGCGAGCGGGGCAGTCCGCCCCGGGTGACAGCCAGGAGATGGGTGCCATCGGGAGAGTTGAAATACCAGTACAAGTTTTCAAACAAATGAAAAATTCGCCAAAGTAAAAAAAAAATTTAAAAATGTTCAAACTATTACAACAGCTTAATGTTAATTTCCACTATAAAATAAATTTTTATTTTTATTGGCAATACAAAATTTACAAACGAAACATTAAATATTTGATAAAAATTACATCGAAAGGCGAACGTTTG
Source organism: Bathynomus jamesi (assembly GCA_023014485.1). Classification (NCBI taxonomy): domain Eukaryota; kingdom Metazoa; phylum Arthropoda; class Malacostraca; order Isopoda; family Cirolanidae; genus Bathynomus; species Bathynomus jamesi. Next base: position 490,105 of record JAJOZX010001350.1, on the reverse strand, counting down.
TTGACGTTTTAGTCATCAGTTTGTTGAGCATAGCCAGCTGGCTGCAACTGACATTCCAAGTCTTGTTCACTTGACACTGTGACTCCATATACTCCACATACAAGTATTTATAAATGCATCGTCGTGATGTTATAATACCCGGTAAATGCATCGTCGTGATGTTATAATAAATGCATCGTCGTGATGTTATAGAAACTCATGTTTATGAATGGTGGTCCCTGTGACTACTGGTTATCAGTAAAAAGACAGGAAAGTCACACTTTGCACTAAACTTTAGACTTGACTTTTTTCTTACAACCATGACTACTGAAGTAACGATGATGTGTATGACTGAGTGAGTTTTTTATGATGACTATGTGGTGATCTTACGATGGTGGTGGTGGTGACTGCATGATTTTTTTTAATGCAATTACATGGTGATGTTAAGACAGAGAGGGTGATGATGTGACTGCATGGAGATGTGTTAATGCTTACATGCTTAATATAGTAAACACCGTTTCAGATTTACATCAACAACTACAGTACTATTCTATATTGAATTAGTACTAATGCTTATTGGCTTAGTCAAGTTCAACAATTTTACAGTGTCCAGTGTAGTATCATTGGATATTTAATATGTTATTAATGCTTACTGCTTATTAAATAATGATATCAATTATAATAGCTAGCGTTATACCATACTATATTGAATTAGTGTTAAGGCATTGGCATTGATAAATAATTAATTGTCTCTGCTTGTCTGGGTTGATAATCTGATAACGCAATGGGTATCTGCTTGGAAAAAGTTTGAGAACCACTTATTTGAAGCTTTTCTGTTGTAATAAATTTTTTTTTACTTCTTTACTAACTCGATATACTGTTAATTTTCATTTTGTCAGTGGTCCTTCTTTTCACTCTCAACTCATTGATGGGAAGTGCTGATGGAGAATGTAGGCATGACAGTCAAAAGACTCCCAGACAAGATGGAGTGCTCATTATGACGCTGTGAAACCAGTGAAGGCAAATTTTGAAAAGCTGACCTCAACCCTTGAAGTACTGTGCGATCCCAAAGAAAATGTGGACACAAGAGGATCAGCTCAGATTTTGCTGCCTGCTGTATGTGATTTCTCTTTTTTGAGTTACCTTTCTTTGTGGTGTGAAGTCCTGGAAGAAATTAATCTCACACAAAAGTATTTGCAAACAGTTGTAATCAGCCTTGAAAAGTGCATTGTGAAGCTCCAAGCTCTAAAACTGTTTCTTGAAGAAGAACAGAAGAAGAACTTCGGAAGTATATTCCAAATTTGACTCGGATTTTCGATGAATTCTCTGATGAAGATATCAGTGTGGAAATTGGACGACTTCGGAGGATATTCGGAAGTTGCCAAAATCAGCGTTGAAGAGGCAAAGAAATGGACAGCATTGCAGTTTCTGGAGTTTATTGTGAAATGGGATTTTTGTGAATCTTTGCCAAGCTTGTCACTGTGTTTGAGATTCTTTTTGACTGTGTCTATTGCTTCATGTGAAAGAAGTTTTTCCAAATTGAAGTTGATAAAAAATTTCTTTCGCTCGACCATGAATCGTACAAGATTGACAAATCTGGCTTTACTTTCAATTGAACATGAATATGCAAAGGAGGTGAATTTTGATGAGGTCATTGATCAATTTGCAGAAATTAAGGCTCGAAAGCAGAGACTGAATCCTCTCTATTTACCTTTGAAGAATAGGCTGAGCGTTGAGACTGGATTTCCTGTGTTTTTTGTATAAAATAAAATGCAGTATTACCTGTTCACTGAATTTTTAATGTCCTGCATTTTTCTTATTTCCAATTTGCTTATGACAGTACTGTACTGTTTAAAAATCTACTTGCAAATATAATATATTTTTCTGTGTTTAAATTTTAAAATTATTTATGGGGGTGCCAAAGGAAGGATCCGCCCCGGGTGCCAAATACTTTAGGTACGTCCCTGACAACAGGTCTTTTAGACTTACATAAATTACCCCCGAGATGCTCAGCTTCGCAAATGTTTGCTACCCGCAATGTCCCGAGCTTCCCGGAGGTAACAAGACGTGATCAATACAGTCTAATGCAAAGAATTAAAAAATCAACCAACCCGATTATCCAAGCTATCCATAAGTCCTGCCGTTTATCCTCTAAAGCAGTGATGCACAAACCCTGGCCCGCGGGCCAAATGTGTCCCCTACGGGTCTTTTCAATTCAATGAAAAAGTTAGAATATAAAAGTGACCCAATTTATGACTTAGATGGAAAGTAAGTAGGCTAATACATTTAGTTATTTTCTTCGCTTGGCCCTCACATCAAAAAGGTTTGTGCACCACTGCTCTAAAGTCTAAGTTATGGACTTCTTGGTACGAAAACATCTGTCTGTAGCTCCACTTAAGTTCGACATTACTGTATTGGTTCTAATCAGTTGTATATATTTTTATCCTTAGTATGTGAACTGTCATTGTATTAATAATATTTGTCACATGGACTATAGTCTGCCAATAAACCTTTTTCATTTTCATTCATTTTCAAATATGATACAAAATAAAAATCTAATTTGGGTACAACAATTATCACAGAATTTTTTTTAAACAATTACAAATGACTTGCCAATTAAAAGAACTATCAGACTAAGAGAAAGATAAAAATAGTGATATGGCTGCACCAGTACTAAGGTTCACCTATGAAACCCATTACAACTACAAATTTGGACGTACAATGTATTGTATACGGATAAAGACTCAAAATAGAATTTGAATAAAATAAAATAACCATGATCTATTTACAAAAACAAAATTTGTTTTCAGAGGCATACACATCATTCAGATAGGACACTTGCACTTGAAAAAAGGGCACTTGCTAGAAATTGAGGGAGGGGGCATCCAGGCGTCGCTGTCGCCTTTAGATCCGCCTTTGACAAATTCTGGTGCTGTGAGCTAAGGAAAAGCATTTAAACAAATTTGAAATGTAAAAATATGGTAATAGAAAGTTTTCACATTAGATTAGTAAAATTTATAAAGGGAATTGATTTTTTTAAAATATAGGCAAAGAATCGGCATCGGTATCGGAATTTTCATGGAATCGGCATCGGCTAAATTTTGGAACCGATCCATCACTAGTTATAACATTAATTTTCAAATAAATATAAGCCTATATGCTTAGTTTATTAAATGGTCATATATTTTATTATATTATATTATTATTAAACTATATAATAATAAATATTAAAATATAATTTAAGTCGATGATGTTTTTTCGCGCGTAATTTAGTTTTCTTTCAAAACATTTGGTGGCAGAAGAAGAAACTAACACAAAAATGTCGAAAGTTTCAGATCTTGTTATAAAGAATCTTTGGCTGCACCCATTACCAAAGCCTACTTATAACTAGTGAGCCCACGCTTGTACAAAAGTTCATACTCTTTTGTGAAAAAGAAAAAAGCTAGTCAATCAATAAATTTACAAAATACCACAACCGTCAAATTTTTTATCTTCACATCCAAAACCAGCGAGTCCAAATTTGTGAAGATGCATTTAAAATATAATTTGCTCGTGCGCCTAAAGTAAATGTTATGCTCTCACTGGCTTAAAATTTATGTTCCAAATCTTTTATATGAAATTATGTGCATGTTATAATGCGAGCGAGTACGAACTAGATATTGGCAGACTTTGCCATTTCTTATGATTTGTGATTTTAAAATCACTATAACGAATGTCTAAAATGAGAGGATATATGTATTGTTTACACATGGGCGATACCTTGTTTTCCAAATAGCCTTATTTAAATTTTAAACGTCTTGAAATTAAATTTCGATTTGAAAATAATATTTTAAAAGTTTTCTGTTTAGTTCTATGTTCAGTCAAACCTCATCTATATCTAGTCGGTCCACGCTCACATTATAACGATAGAGAGAGTTACAAGTACAAAAGGAAGCCTCAGACCTTCTGGTCCACTCTGGGAAGTTCCTGTCATGAAACAAGTTTGAGGAGAGAGAGAGAGAGTTACAAGGAAAAGAAGTACCTCAAAAGGCCTTGCGGCCCATACCGAGGAGGTACCAATGGCAACGGGTGCCAGGGAAAATTTTGTGTACACTCAGTGTGCAAGATTTGGTCTAACCTTTTCTTGAACTGATCCACAGAGGAACTGTTCACAACTTCCGAAGGTAATCTGTTCCATGTGTCACAGATCTTATACGTAAAGTAATTCCCACACACACTAGTCCTAAACCTTTTCAAATCCAACTTCCAACCATTGTTACGAGTTGGGTTATCATTTAAACTAAACATACTTCTAAAATCGACATCGTTGAACCCGCGTAAGAGCTTGAAAACCTCGATCAGTTGACCGCGCAGCCTCCAAGTTTCAAGCGAAAACACGTTCAGGGCGCGTAACCGTCGATTGTAACCCATATGCCTAATGGAAGGGATTAACTTTGTGGCCCTCGCCTGCACTCGCTCCAGCCTCTCAATATCTTTCCTGAGGGTGGGCGACCAGAACCAGGCCCGGATCTAGAAGAATGGGGGCCCGTGGCTAATATTTTTTTTGGGGGCCCCCTTGGCTACAATTTTTATTGTATAAGGATTATAAGCTTTGTTTACGAGGAAAATTAAAGGTTTTCAGAACAAACATATTACTTTACTTTATTTATTTAGTTTTCAGAACAAACATATTACTTTACAAATATTTTACTTTATTTTACATATTATATTTTCCTGAATTAATAATTTTATACACACCTACCTACTGATTATGAGCTGGCAACCGATTGAACCGACGAGCCTTTTTTTGTGCAAATTCATCAATAATATTTCGAAAATCGACTTCTTTGGCCAGAGCATGTTCAACACAGAGAATTGCCAGTGACTGTAATCGCTTTTGCTTCATTGTTGAACGTGTGCAACATTTCAGTCGCTTTAACTTAGAAAAACTCCGTTCGCCGGTACAATTGGTCACCATCAATGACAAGTACATTCTGTATGCATTTAAGACATTGGGGAAAACTTCTCCAAATTTGGAGGCCCCCCTCAAATGCGGGGCCCGTGGCTGCAGCCCACATAGCCCACCCCTAGATCCGGGTCTGACCAGAACTGCACAGCATACTCCAGGTGCGGCCGAACAAGGGAATTGTACAGTGAGAGCACAATCTCCTTGTTCCGAAACTGAAATTGCCTCCTGATATAACCCAATAGTTTCTGGGCTTTCTTTTCCACCTCTACACACTGTTTCGTAAACTTAAGGTCGCTGCTAATTAGCACACCCAAGTCCTTTTCTAAATCAGTCACCTCGATATTACTACCCAACATCGAGTAGTCCGACTTGGGATTGGCGTAGCCAATGTGCATCACTTTGCATTTACCCAAGTTAAACGGCATTTGCCATTTTTTGGACCACTCTCCTATCCTACCTAGGTCCGCACGCAGTTCCTCGATCGCTTCGGGCGTCCCAAGCTTGGTGTCATCAGCGAATTTGGTGATCCGACTGACGATGCCACCGTCAATATCATTTATGTAAATGATAAACAACAGTGGCCCCAAAACGGAACCCTGAGGAACCCCACTAGTGACCGAGGCCCAACCCGAACTAGCCCCTTTAATTACCACCCTCTGCCGCCTATTCCTCAGCCAGTTTTCAATCCACCTACCTATTTCCCCACCGATACCCAGCGCGCGCACTTTCGCCATTAGCCGGCGGTGAGGTACCTTATCAAAGGCTTTCTGAAAATCGAGATAAAGTATATCAATCGCCCTACTCTTATCGTACTCACTCAACATGACGTGGAAAAACTCTAGCAAGTTGGTGAGACACGACCTATGCCGTCTAAACCCATGTTGGGAGTCCCCAAGCAGCTTGTAGGAATACAAATGGTCAACGATCCTATCGGCTATTATCCCTTCTAATAATTTACCTACAACTGAAGTGAGACTAATGGGACGATAGTTCCCTGGACTTTCGTGATCCCCTTTCTTAAAGATAGGGGTCACGTTGGCTTCCCTCCAGGCACCTGGCCCATCTCCAACGATTTGTTGAAGACTGTAGCCAGGTGGGGAGCCACCTGGTCGCGCACTTCTCGCAACACTGGGGAGAAACTGGTTTGGCCCAGGAGCCCTAAACGCGCTCAGTTTGTCTATTCTATCGGCAACGACTGTCGCGGTACATCTAACACTATCCAGGCCAGCACCTTCGTGCCTCACGCCTGGCTCGGGGATGACGCGGGTATCCTCCCTGGTGAACACTCCCGCAAAGTACTCATTAAGCACATTAGCGATGTCCGCGTCGGAGGTCCGCAGAACGCCGCTTCTAATGGGCTTTCTACTATTAACATAACGAGAGAGAGAGAGAGATTTAAGTCAAAGCCTACCTATACACATTTAATCAGGCCACGCTTGTACAAAATTTTGTGCTATTTTATAAAATCGAGGAAAAACCAGCAAGACCATCAAAATTTTTTAGTTTCACATCTACAGTGAAGTCAAATTTTTTAACTCATTTAAAATCTAAGTATCTCGCGAGTTCAAACATAATCTAATACAATTACCAAGTCTCATTTTATTCATGAGTTGTCATGCTAAAATGAATAAACGACAATCTACAAGTTACGCTTACTATTTAGCTACCATACTATACATAACTTTTATCTCTCGGAAAGTAATGAAAAGTTTTCTTGTTTCCTCTAATTTGTATGTTCTTACAACCGTAAGAAGTACAATATGTAACAAATCCTGTCCCTAATCCGAAATTACCAGCCATTTAAAACGCATTCATCCACCGCGACTTCATAATTAATTAATACTGTTGAGGGAAATTTGTAATTTGTAAAGCTCAGGTGAGAGGGCGTTGCGAATCAGTTTTAGTATGAATGTTTATGAATGAAATAAGATTTTATGAGAAGACTTGGTAATTATTTTAGGCTATGGTTTAAAGTAAATGTTAAGATCTCACTATATATATATATATATATATAATTAAAATAAGAATCAGTGTCTGTAAAATTAATTGATTAATTTTTTCCAGAACGAACGATGTCATTCCGAGTGTGGGATAAGGATGCAGCTGTGAGAACTGTCTCCCAGAGAGTCATGAATAGGTAATTAAAATAAAAATAGCACGCCATCTTCAGGGAAAAAAATATACGATATACCCAGGGCCAGATTAACCATTAGTTAGGCTAATAAAGTTGTAGCCTTAAGCCCTCATATTTTTTAGGACCTAATTTTTATATCATAAACCCTAAATCTTTGTCACAAGGTTGGTTAAGTAATATCATATATAACTGTATAATTATCTTCAGAAGTGGAAAATAAGAGTTTTTTAGTTTTAGTTAATTTTTTTTTATATATCACTAGCTGTTACGCCCAGCACCTGCTTGGGGTTGTATTAAATTTTAATTATTCAAATCGTTTTTTATTTTTCGTCGTATCCCCCGGTAATTGGGGACCCTGCGGCCCCCTAATTACTGGGGGTTTAATTATTTGGTCAATAAAACTATAGAAAAGAACGCAGCCATGAAAATCTTTAAACTTCACAAATCTTGACACAATGTGAAGCTTAAGATTTTCATGGCTGCGTTCTTTTCTATAATTTTATTGACCAAATAATATAATTGACCCCCAGTAATTGGAGAGCCTGCGGTTCCCCAATTACTGGGCCCGAAGGCCCCATTGTTCTTGAGGACAATCATCGTGGTGTCTAGTTTCTTTTGTCAATCCTCTGTGTAATACAACCAGTATAGTCACTAATTTATTTAATCACATTAAAATTTAAAGATATGAAAAGAGGAACAAATCTGTGTCAGGGATTCTCACATTTAAGGAAACAATTTCAGGTCAGACTGAGATGTAAATTTACTCTGATCTTTTTCAATTTTCATTTTTATCAATTCCTGCATTTATCTATTCACGTTTTCATTTACTTTATTTTCATTTTCATTTTCTTTATCTTCTTTAGTTATATATTTTTCAACTTCAGTTCTATTCCCTGTTTAGCTAATTCAACTCTTTTTAGAGACCCAAAAGTTCACGGACAGACAGACAGAATCATACACAACTTTGGTGTATTATTGTCGATATGTATGTATGATTTTCATCCATCTTTGTATGATTGGCTTCAAAGGGTTAATCTGTTTCCGAAATTGTTTTTCAGACGTTGGGAATTTGGGCCTAGTGTAACGATCATTCAGTATGTCGAAGAAAGGGGAATGTTTTGTTTAATATCACAGTTTAAGGCCAAGAAGGAAGAAATCATTCTTTATTTGAATTGTATGCTGTTTTTGCTCGGGGGTTTGTAATGTACATAGCTTTGATTTTCGTTAGTTGTTAAATTTGGATAAATATACATTTCTATTTGTTTGAAGATTTTATGAATTATATATAATATGTAGTAGCCTACATATATTGGCAGTGTTCGAAATAGGACGATGTACCGGGTGTCTCAAAATAGATGGAACCCATTGACATGATAATAATTTATTACTCAGAAAATAAACTCCAAAAAAGATTACATTTCCTGGAAGCTGATATGATGACAATTAAAAACTGAAGATTTGAGGTCTCTAGATCAAAGGATACATTTATTAGAGCACATGTTCCAAATGACCGCCGTTGCGCTGCAGACACACTTGAAGCCGACGAGCGAAGTTGTCAATCACCCTGACACCCTGCACAGAGTGCAAGGGCCTCTGAAGCACCTCGTCTGGGGCTTGTGTGCCCCAGAACACATTGTTCTTGCTATTGACATACCCACTGAGCAAGAAGTGTGCTTCGTCGCTGAACCAAACATCATCAAGAAAGTCAGGATCCTCTTCGATCTTGTTCTCGAACCACCGGCACATCACAACACGTTTTGCCATGTCAGCTGGTGTGAGTTTATGCTTGATCTGGATCCTGTATGGGTACAGCTGAAGATCTTTGATCAAGATTCTTTGCACTGACGCACGTGAAAGACCCAGATCTTGGCAACGTCTTCGGATTGACTTTTTCGGACTCCTTCCGACAGAATCTCTCACCGCATTCACATTGTCAGGAGATCTTGCAGTCACCTTCCTGCCAGATCTGGGTGTTTCTGCTTTCTTGTTGAGATTGTTTACTGATCCTGTGGCTTGAAATTGTGTGCCCAACGATAAATTTGGCTTTTCTGGGGATAATTGTTGAAGTTGAACTTCCTGCGAAATTTCGCTTGCACAGTTTTGAATGATTTCGTCTCCAAATAAGTAGTGCCGCAAAAAAAATTTTCCTCCTTTGTCCAAGGCATTTTGATTGATAATTATTAGTTGTTATCGTCTCCTCTCTTCAAATCTGAAAAAATAGAACGAGAACATTAATATTGGCAGAATTATTAGCAGTGACATGGGTTGCATGTATATTGAGACACCCTGTATTTGCGGGGGGAGTCAGAATTTGACTCAGAGACTCTCCGTGACACACTCGCGCATGTAGCCCAACAATATAGACATATAATTGAGGATTTATCCATTAGGAAGAAAGTAAGACCAGGTGACAGTCCACTGTTATAGTTGTGAAAAGCAAGGATATTACAAAAAAATTCAAAATATACATCCAGAGTATATTTATCTAAAGCAAATAACACGTACAATGGCTTCATCATGGGAATGAGGAGATTTCAGATTTCTTAAACCTACTGTAATACATTCTGGTAGTACAATGCATTATACCATAGCATAGGGCATAGGCCTATTATCAGGTCATCCCATAAGTAATGTCGTTTTTTACGATAGATTAAGTTTAAACTAGTCCTACTCGGTTTAAGCATAAATTTTCCGAAGGTTATATCTAAGAGGAGATCTATCGTGTTTCGCTACATACTTTACAGACCTTGACCAGTGAAGACGTGTGTTTTGCTTTATGTGAACCCCTCATAAACATGGTGGTATCAGAAGAGCATATCAGGCATATAATGCTTTACGAGTTCAAAAAAGGGAATAGTGCTACTGAGGCAACGCGAAACATTCAGGACGTTTATGGCAACGATATTATGCGTGTGAGGAGATGTCAAAGATGGTTTCAAAAGTTTAGGAATGGTGACTGCTGTTTGACAGATGCAGCACGCTCTGGACGCCCTGCTGAGTTTGATGATGACCTGCTGTTAGCCGCACTTGAAGAAGACTGTTCAACAACTGTTGAAGAATTGGCCCAGAAACTCAATTAATCCCCGTCCACCATCCATCGACATTTGCAACAACTCGGGAAAGTGCCTAAGTTAGGAAAATGGGTGCCACATGAATTGTCGGTCGACAATCTGAGGCTGCGGGTAAACATTAGCACAGCTCTTCATTCCCGTGAACTCCAAGATCCGTTTTTGCATCGTTCAGTGACTGGTGATGAAAAGTGGATAGTGTACCAGAATGTTAAGCGCCGTCGACAGTGGGTTTGTGCCGGAGAACCAGCGACACCACAGCCAAAACCAAATCTTCACCCTCGGAAGGTGTTGCTTAGTGTTTGGTGGGATAAAGGTGGTGTAATACACTTTGAAACCTTACCACACAACCAAACAATCACCGCTCAAGTCTACTGTCAACAACTGGATCGATTGAACACTGCACTAAAAGAAAAGAGACCTTCTTTTGTTAATCGGAAAGGAATCGTGTTCCACCACGACAACGCACGTGCTCATACCGCTCGGATCACTTCTGCAAAAATTGAGGAGCTTGGGTGGGAAAAACTTCCACATCCTCCATATTCTCCAGACCTTGCGCCTTCAGATTATCATCTCTTCAGGAGTCTGCAAAACTATCTTGACGAGAAACAGTATACTTCTTTAGATGACCTGCACACCAGTCTTTGTACGTTTTTTTGCCTCAAAACCGCCTGAATTTTATGAACATGGCATTGAAAAGCTTGTAGGATGGTGGCAGAGTGTCATTGATTCCGATGGAAAATATATACTAGATTAAAAAGTTTCAGTCGAGTTTTTTTTGTCCTTCAAATTCCGATCTAAAAAACGACATTACTTATTGGATGACCTGATAGAATTATAATAACTGGCATATACAATTATGTTGGTACAATAGAACTTGAAAGCTTTAGATATAGAAAATTAACACACTACTTATAAATATTTACAGGGGCTTTTACAAGACCCACCTTGGGTCCCCTTGAACAGCACATTTCCATGGGTCTCATGTAGATTTGGGGGGTCAAACCCCCCTGACCAGCGTGCGAAATTTCCGCTGGCCCGTTGGCCCGAGACCAGTTGTTTTCACATCGGATCAGTAATTTTCATAAGACAGCTGGTCCGAGTGACCAGCGATATTTTAAGTTAAAACATCGTTGGCCACTCGGACCAGCTGTCTTATGAAAATTACTGTTCCGATGTGAAAACAACTGGCCTCGGGCCAGCGGAAATTTCGCACGCTCCCTGTGACCCCCCCCCCCTTGAATTCGAACCCAGTATATAGGCTCTTGCCTCTTATTAGCCTTAGGTCCCTCACAGCCTTAATCCGGCCCTGGATATACCTCTAGGAAAGCATACGATACGTTAAAGATACTGTATGTAAAAAAAAAGATATGTTACCATTATATCATGATATCGTGCAACTGTGTCGCAGGATGTCGTACAAATAACGTATACGAACTGTGCCACTGTGGACGTTATATTAGACAAATTTATGAGACACTGGTTAAGACCCTGTCTTCCAGCACAGTGCAGGTGCATTTATACAGTGTTGGGCTTCCAGCATTTTCATTCTGCACGGAAATCTGACCGAGTCAAGCGAGCAACTGCACACTCGCACAGTCGCTCAGTAACTCTTACTGTACACTATATAATCTTTGGTTATATATTAAGGAAAAGTAAAATATGCAGTATGTTATGGGGAAATACACTATACACACTGCTGTAATATTATGGAAGAGCACACGGTATGCAGTGGCGTATTAAGGGGGGGGCCATGGGGGGGGGGCCAAGCCCCAGCTGTTTTAGGGGCCGATGTTTATAATATCAATGATAAATTTCGCAAATGTCTTTGATTAAATATGACAGTACACAAACTGACAAATTCCGTTTTATTTTGTTTTATAGGCCCTAAAGTAAAGTTTGTTTAATACAGTTTGGTTTTGGCAAACGGCAAAATACACTGTGTTAAGGTTCTTTTAAGTTTGTTTCTCAATTAGCCTGAGCACTGTACATATAATTCGTGTAAATGTACTATGTACGGTACATGTATTGTTACTAAAAAGCTATAGAAAAGGGCCCCCATATTATTCATTGCCCCGGGGCCCCGAGGTGTCTTAATCCGCCTCTGACGGTATGTATGTAAGGGTGAAAATAGCGCAACTTTCTATTTGGATCAAATTTGGAAGTCATTTTACACCAATGAATCTTGGTGAATTTGTTAGATATTCATCTAGTATATTTTGTATATTTAGTTGACTTACATGTGGCAGAATATGCCTCTCTGTCTCTATTTATTTCTCTCTCTAGTTATGATAAATATGTTTGTCTATCTCTCTTAACCTCTTAATCTCTCTCAACCAAGAGACAGTGATAAAAAGGAAGGTTTGAAATTGAAGAGGTTCTTGATTATTATACCAGTTTGTGTAGAGCAAACCTGGAGTGATATGAATGTGTTTGTGAATGGAACAGGTACATTTGGGTTGCTTTAGGGAAAAAACACAAACTAGCGGTGCATCTTGTTCCTGAAGGGTCATGCACTCGGATCTATAAAGACAAGTGTGTCTGCAATGCAAATTAACAACATAGGCACGAAAAAGGCTATGAATCACACTGTTCATTTGATTATAACAACACAAAACATTGTTCCACTGGTGATGAGCCACGTATACGGGAGTCTTGTTAGTAAGTTAACCCTATGTGTACTTGTCAATGATGCTGTGAGCTGCTCGTACCCTGAATTGGTGTATGGGCGGAGCTTTGTTTTGTGTTACACTTTAGCTAATGACATTGGGCTCTCGAGTACTGATAATGACGGTAATATTAGAACAATAATATTATTGTAATATTACTCATCCACATTACTCAAGACACCAATGTCAATAGCTTAAGTGTAAGTGATGCAACTGAGGTCCTTGGACCGGTTCATGGTCCAAACTCGTATATATCCAGCTATGCTTATTTTGCAGTTAAGTCACATATTGTACAGAAACGTGTTATTCGAACGTTATTTGTGTTACATATTAAAGCAAACAAGTAGTTTGGTTAAAATTCACACTTATACTTGCAAAAACTTGAAAATCGTGGTCCGTCTTGACAGAGGCGTAGGGGCCCGATTTTGTCCATAGGGGGTGGGGGGGGGCAAGCAAGTTTTGTCCGAAAAAAATAAGCGAAACCGAAAATCGATTTTTAAGTCTTATTTTTATTAAACACTATTTGTTGGTATACACAACTGTACAAAGGCTGAACACCAAACAAGTTACAACACTAGAGTAAGTTGCAACAGGTTATATCAAATGGGGTACTTAAATACTGACGTTTTGCGACAGGTTTTCCTTTCTATAATCAAATATTGCATGGTTCAATATCCGAACACACATTTCGGACAAAGATGACATCATGTATGGAAAACAAAAAGTTTCGGGCCAAATCGTGGTGATTGTGTGCTGGGCTTTTGCCCAAATTTTTGGGTGTAATTGCCCGAAAAAATTCAGTCGTGCTGAATTTGGGAGGTCAATTGATCCCCCTGAGCCCCCACCTCCTACGCCTATGCGTCTTAGTCCGAACCATCTATTTTGAAGCCCAATCGGAACGGGTCCAGTTGTATTATATATATATATATATATATATATATATATAACTGCAAACAACACACAGTATAATTAATGTAAAGAACGACGCTTGTGTAGAAGAGCGTTCCGCACAAGATGAGGAGGGAGAACGAACAAATGAAAAATGAGGTACCTCCCGGGACTCGAACCCGGGATCATCCGATTGCCGGTCAGATATACTGTCCACTACACCAAGGACCTCGATCAATCAGAAGTCGTAATTCTCCTACATACGAGCAGAAACCAATGCCCTGAGGGGGCACCTTCGCATGCCATACATATATACATTTTAACTGCAAACAGCACACAATATAACTAATGTAAAGAACGACGCTTGTGTAGAAGTGTGTTCCGCACAAGATGAGGAGGGAGAACGAACAAATGAAAAATGAGGTACCTCCCGGGAATCGAACCCGGGATCATCTGATTGCCGGTCAGATATATATATATACACGCAGCCTTGGTCAGAATTATTAGGCACCCTGTCTTTTTTTGTTTTAAACTACATATTAATTCGTTTAATAATTTCAAATGTGTTGTTTTAGTGATTAATTGAAACTTTAATGCTTTTGATAAGATATCAAGAATAAATAAAGAACATAACATACATTTATTTGTTTTTCAAAGAATTTGTGAGATGTAAAACGAAGATAATACAAATGTAAGCAAGTTAAGAAGAAGAAAAGACCTAATATCACACGTTCTATTTGTTTACAAAAGTAGTTGCTACAATAATGGCGAAGGGTAAGCTACTTTCAGAAGGTGAACGGGCTCAAATAGTCTTATTACATTCGCGAGGACTATCCCAGGTTAAAATGGCAAAACAAATGAAATGCTCAAAGATTTGCAGTACGGACAACGTTAAAAAGGTACAAGGAAACCAAGTCTTACAAGAATAGGGCAGGGCAAGGTAGGAAAAGGTCAACAACGGCCCGAGAAGACCGGCTGCTGAAAAGAATTAGCCTAACAGATCATAAGAAATCATCCTCGGACGTCGCTGCAGCCTTTCGGTCAACAACTGGGAAGTCCATCTCCAGTCGTACCGCTGGAAGAAGGCTTGCAGAAAAAGGCCTCAAAGGACGGAAGGCCAGAAAAAAGCCGTTTCTGTCTGAGGTCAACCGAAAGAAGCGTCTAATGTGGGCCAAACAACACCAAAATTGGACCCTTGAGGACTGGGCTAAAGTGATCTGGTCCGATGAAAGTAACTTCGAGGCAAGATACACATTCAGGGTAGTTACTTATTTATATTGTTACATTGTATAGAAATGCATTTAAATGCGTTACAACCGTTATGGTAAAACAATTCATTTATCCTACTTTTTTGTCAGATTTTCGGGACCCCTGGCGCCGTTTATGTTCGCCGAAGAGCAGGTGAAGCATACCATGCTGAATGCGTGGTACCTACTGTGAAGTTCGGAGGGGGTAGCATCATGGTGTGGGGTTGCATGGTTCTGGCAGGGACCGAAATGTTGAAAATCTGTGACGGCAGGATGAACTCTATCAAGTACACCACCATGCTGGACCAAGTATACGAGCGCTCAGTAGCCAAAATCTTCAACAATAATGTCCCTGAAGGTGTCATCTTCCAACAAGACAACGCTCCGTGCCACACTTCTCGTCACAGCAAAAATTGGTTCGAGCAGAATAATATCAGAGTCATGGATTGGCCCCCTCAATCACCAGACCTAAATTCCATCGAACACCTGTGGGCCCATCTCGGGAAGAGTATCAGGAAGGACAGATGCACCTCTCAAAGTGAACTGAAGAACATTAATCAGTGTTGTAGTCAAGGCCACGACCTCCAAGGCCGAGGCCGCAGTGTCCGAGACCAAGGCCGAGGCCGCAGTGTCCGAGACCAAGGCCGAGGCCGCAGTGTCCGAGACCAAGGCCGAGGCCGCAGTGTTCGAGGCCGGCCCAAGGTCGAGGCCACAGTGTCCGAGGCCAAGGCCGAGGCCAGTTATTACACACACGCATGTAAAACAGAAGCAGGCAGTTGTGCAGCAACTTTTTTGGTTGCGAAATTGACTTGACACAAACACATGACTCTAACATTTATTTTTCAAAGAATATGCTCATTACATTTTAAAAACATAAGAGTCTCCAACATCTGAGGAGACAGCCTCGCCCGATGTGGTCGCATTATTATCCCTCCTCGGCTAAAAAATACGCTCCACCGGAGCACTGCTGGCTGGCACACACAAAATATTTTTTGAAAGGGTATACAGTGAAGGGTACTTGAGGTTTCCCTCACTTTTCTCCTTCCAAAATGTCACTGCATCCATCCCATGCCGCTCTTCATCTCAGATATTTCTCAAGCTGTACTCGCACACAGTCCTTTTCCCGACTCCTTGACCTTGTGCGACTCCTTATACTTTTATATTTGGCCAACAAACGGGGCACTTTTGCAGGGCTTTCATCTTCGCTGCAGGTGTGGTAAAAGAGGGCTCCAGCTTCTTCGCCGTCATTCGATGAGAACCTTTCCGCTTCTGTTATGACGATCTCTGTAATATAAAGCAAAGGAAATCAGTCCAGAAAAATTAAATTTGAAAGTTTATTCAAATTATTGTACATTTGTACAAGTTCTGAACTATTTTTTTGGATCCTGTTCTCAACCCTTGCTCTTTCACTCTTGATCATAAACTCAACATACCTTTTAGAGTATTCTTCAGAATTTCGTGGGCATTCTCCGAACCTTCTTCGCACACCAGTGACACCACGTCTGCATCAACCCAGTGCAACATGTACTGTGGATCCAGGACAGCAGCCACAAGATAAAGTTTTTCAATAAATGGCTCTTGATGGCTTCTACTGCCTGGATCGGTGTCCATGCCACAGTTGATAAACACCCCTCTGAAACGTTTTTTCAAAGAAGTGTGTAGAGCTGTGACCAGGGTTTTACAAAACCTTGCATTATCAGTCCACTTGCGGAGATGGCTGTTTATATCAAGGACAACAGGAACTACTTGACTTATTGTGGCACTCTGATCCCCTATTGAAAAATTTATTATTTAGAATTTATTTTTAGCTTGAGAGAGATTATTTTTATTTAGGTGTAGTATTAAGGTTAAGTTTACTTTAAATAGACACGGTAATTATAGAAATAATAATGGCCTATTTAGACACTGTCAACACAGCTACAGACTTTTTCACTGTAGGTTGCAGTGGTTTTCAGGTTAAATTTGGTCAGCAGCCAGATTACTAACTATGGTGAAGCTAAATTCATCAAATTAATTTAGACTTACCAAAAATGAAGTTGCCAGTTGAACGTTACCCTTTCAGTTTCTAACTGATTCATAAGTTTCATTTAGTTTCCAGGTTTTTTTAATTTTCGTTAAGTTTTAGGTTATTGTTTAACACACTGCTAGGTTATTTATTTGTAGGGGCTATTTCCCAGACCTAGGTTTTGCAGGTTAAGTTAGGCTAGGGCTGGATTGCCCTTAAGTTTTTGGTTTTAAAGGTTTAAGGTTTAGAAGGTTTTATTTAAGTTAAGTTAGGGCTATATTGCCTTTAGGTTTTAATAGGGGCTATAACAGCCATTTAATTATTGAGTTAGGGCCGTTGTAGCCCGGTTCGAGTTTCGTCTAGGTACCTAGTTTTTCTCTTACCTTAGTTATTTTCTTTAACTTACTTGCACCTAGTTCTGATAGGCCTCTATTTAGTTAAACATGGGTTTTGATTAATTGCAGTGGTTATTAATTAAGGATAATTTAATTAAAGGTTGTTAGGTTTGAAGGTTGACTCAGTTTCCCGGTTTGGGTAACCACGAGCATTTTAATTTTTTTGAGAAAAAAGGGCCCGCTTCATGCGGTCAAAAATTTTCAAGACTGGCAAAGCTCCGTTTTTCTTTGTCCCAGAAACTTTTTTTTTTTCCTTTTTGTTAATTAGGGAAACCCAACTTCACTAGTTGGTTAGAAACGAGGGTTTTTATTTTTATTTATTTTGTTTATATTTTATGGAAATATATGCGGTTATTTCTAACCACTTTTTTCAACATTCCCCCCCCAAGGGGAAAAATTTACCCAGAATTGTATTTTTTTTTTTTTTTTTTTTTTTTTAAAATGACATGCTCTTCAGAAAAGTTCCTTTTAGGTGAAATATGAAAATGAAAGCGTCTTTTCTGTAGAACGTTGGTCCTAAGTTATAGCTATTTACAATTATTTACAATTTTCTATTTGTGGTCTTCACAAAGATCCACTCTGTATTTTCCTTTGCAGTTCTTCCCGAAATCTAACTGCAGCTTGTCTTTGTGGTCGGGGTTGAGTAGCGGCAGTAGTAGTGTCAGGAGAATCTACAGTTCCTGATTCTGTGGAAGAATTTTCCAGTTCTTCCAGGTCAATATTCGGCTTATCAGTTATTTCCAGTGGGTATAACCGATATATGTGTCTTCTGGAGAGATGACCATTGGGTGTTTTTACAGTTACATGCCTGATTATGCCATCTTCATCTGGGTGTAATGTTTCAATTACAGCAATCTTCCAGAAGTATTTGGGATTCATAGAATTTTCATCTAAGAGACATAGTTCTCCTACTTTAGGTTCTTTACTTACTGGTTGTTTGTGTTGTTGGTATTCTTTTTCCCTCAAACTACTCAAATATTCGTATCGCCATCTTTTTTGATTTCTTGAGATTGTTTAGCTCCCTTATGAAAGTAATCCAGTATTTTCTTTCTTTCTTTGTCCTCTGTTGTTGTCATATAATCAGCATCCACCTGATCATCTTCATTAACAGCTTCTTGGGTATCATTAGTGGTTAAAAAGTTGAATTTGGTATTGTCATACCCAAAAAGCAACTTGAAAGGAGTTAGTAGATCAGAGGAAGGATCTTCATTTGAATTAACATAAGTGAGTGGTCTTGAATTAATTGTGTTCATTATTTCAAGAACAATTGTTTTTAGTTCAGTTAACGGGATTTTTCTTCCTTTTAGGGAGGTATAGAGGGCTCTTTTGACTAAACCCACCATTCTTTCAGCTATTCCTAAGGTTCTGGGTGAATAGGCTGCTGTAAATTTCCACTGGATACCATGATCAGAGAGGTACTGAGACACAAGAACATTTTGGAACCAATGTTTAAGGTAATCTTCAGATCTTTTGAAGGTGGATTGATTGTCTGAAATCAAAACCTTTGGAAGGGAGTAGTTTAAGGACAAATGGTAGAGTTCTCTTAAAAAGGTTTTAGCAGAAAGGTCAGTGCAGATGTGAAGGCTGGTGAATCTGGTGGCGCAGCAAGTGAACAATAATAAGTAGACTTTCATGAATTGGTTATTCTCATCCTGGACAGAAATTGGACCAACATAGTCAAGGGCAGTTTTTTCAAAGGGTTTTTCATAGCTTAAACGTTCCGTTACTAAGGGTCCAGTAGTAGGCACTTCATAAGCCATGGCAAAGTATTTTTGGCAAAACAGACATTGTTTCAGAACCTTTTTAACTACTTGCCTTATTTTGGGGATCCAGAATTCCTGTCTGAGGAAATTGCATGTGGTAGCTAAGGTTGCATGACTGGCTTTTGCATGACATTCAGTTACAATTAACGTTGTTAAATGAGAATTTTCAGGCAGTAGTACAGGATACCTAGCAGAATAGTTAAGGTTAGTTGCATATTTATATCTCCCCATTGTTCTGACTAACCCTTCTTTGTCAATGAAGAGTTTTAGATTCTTTTGCAGCTTTGTTAGGTCCTCAACTTTTTCTCCTTTATTTAGTTTGTGGATTATTTCTTTTTCTTTTGAGAAATGTTGTTGCTGGACTAATTTTAGCCAGTAATTTGTGGCCTTAGTTTTGTAAGCTGTATGATTTTTCTCCAAACAGCAATTTGTTCTTCCATTGTCAGGTTACATTTGGGGTTATATTTGTGAGTGCGGAAGTACTTTAAGTTTTCTATGAACCGTAGAACATAGGCAGTGATTCTGACCAGTTTTTTCCTGTTAGAGAATCTTTCCATTTAACAAGGGAGTTTTTTCATTTATTTCTTTACAAGTTGTTTGACACACATTTATTGTTGTCTGTAAGGTTTCTTGGTGGGGGTTAAAAATTAAGTTGGTTGGCCATTCAATTTCATTTCTCAAAAATGTGGGACCATGTTGGTAAAAGTGAAGAAGTTTTTGAAATTTCTTGAAAGATATTGGTCTGGTGAGTAGGTCTGCTGGGTTGTCTTCTCCTGCTACATGTCTGAATTCCAGGTGATGGTTTAAGTTTCTTGTTGCTTCCTGAATGTCTTTCACTCTGTTTTTTACAAAGATTGATTTCATTTTTAGAGATTTTTGAGCAGTCCAATTTAAAGCCACTTGTGAGTCTGTCCAAATTATTGTTTTGAAGAACTTTTGGTTTTCTGAGTTTTCTTCTAGGTAGGTTTCTTTAAGGTATTCTAGGACTTTGGTTCCTAGGCAGATTGCCATTAATTCCAAGTTACAAATGGTCCAATTTTTTGATTTGGGGTTGACTCTTGATTTAGCGTAAATTAGTTCGGATTTTCCATTTCCAACTAGATAGCAACTTACTGCATAACCTTCTTGGCTGGCATCACAAAAGATGTGGAGTTGAAGATTTTCCATGAGAGGTTTGGGATTTTCAAAAGCTTGTCTAGGAAAATTCAGAAATTCCACTTTGTTTATTTCTTTACAAAGTTTTTTCCATTCACGCAGCATTTCCGGTTCTAGATATTCATCCCAATTTTTTTTGGTAGCTGTTACTTTCTGCATGAAGAGTTTTAATTTAAACACTAAGGGTGCAACAAATCCAATTGGATCAAACAATGATTGCACAGAACTTAGTATTTCTCTTTTAGTTTTGGCTTCTGAGTTCAAGTTTACAGTTTTTAGATGGAGTGTATCAGCACTTGTGTTCCAACCATATCCTAATAGTTTTACATTTTCTTTATCTTCGGAGGAGGCTATGTCATGTTTTTCAAATAGTCCTTGAAGTTCTGAGTGATTAGAGGCCCATTCATATAGCTTCAAATTATATTCAATTAAAGTGTTTACACTATAATTGTAAAGGTCTTTGAGTTCTGAGAGATTGTTGGCATTAATTAAAGCATTGTCCATGTAAAAGCGGTTAGCTAGGTAGTCTGCCACTTGGTTTTGTTGTTCATTAAAAATGTGTTGGAGAGATTGTTGTAGTAAAAATGGACTGCTTTTGTTGCCAAAGGTAACTCTTCTATATTTATAGCAGATCAGGTTGTCGTCATTTGGAGCCAATTGGGTATCTTTACCCACAGAATTTTGTGGGCATTGCAGTCAAATTCTGTTTGATATTTAAGTTGTAAATATGCTTTTTGAATGTCCCCAATCATCAAATATTTACCATGCCTTAATTTAATGCACAATTTTGCTAAGTGAGGTAGGAGTGAAGGGCAGTCCTCAGTAGCATCATTTACGTTATTTCTTCTGGTTTGCTTTTACCCGAGGGATCTACTACAATCCTAACTTTAGTTGTTTGTACCCCAGGGCGAACTACGGGAAAATGAGGTAAAAAATTTCCTGCTTGTCTTAAGTGTTCTGTTAGAGGTACTTCTTCTATTATTCCTTCCTGGAATTGTTGTTCAAGGATGTCTGAATAAGGTTGCATTAAGTTATCTTTTTTTAATTTTTTGCAAGTGGACTTTAACCTGCTAATAGCATAGTTAAAGTTTGGTGAAATTTTATCTTTTTGGTCATTCCATGGTACCTTAACAGACAATCTTTCATCTTCTATTTTAACTTCCTTTTCAAAGTTTGCAATCAGATCTTTTTCTTTGTTTGAAAATGGTTCATCCCCAGAAATACCCAAGTTTTCTAGTTTGCTAAATTGTGCAATCTGGTGTTCAATTTTTTTAGATCTTCATTAGAAGTTGTACTAGTAGGTAGCGGGTTGGTAATACAGAAGCTGATCTGATCTCTTATTGGTTCTTTTTCTTTTTCAGGGTAGTAATCTGAAGGGAAACCCAATAAAAGTATTCCATAGGGAGATTTATAACAAGAGGCAGTATGAATCTGATGACTGCTGAGGGCAAAAAGTTTGTGGGTTGCAGCCCCAAAAATTAACATGAAGTCAGCCACTTCATCAGCTTCAAAGTGATCTGCAAGCTGATAATTTAATGATTTTAAATAAGTTTGAAGTTTCAGTAATCCTGGAACTTCATATTTAATATTAATATCATCAATTATGATGGCTTCTATTTCTTGGTAGTTTCCAGGGTTTCTAGAATCCTCCAATTTAATTATAGCTACTTCATAATTTGGTTGTTTCTTGTTGGCTATAAATCCTGTTATGGTTATGGATTCCTCAGTGTTTAGTTGGAAGATTTAATTTTTTCACAAGTTCCTTGGTAATGTAGCTGGCTTGACTACAATTATCCAAAAGTGCTCTGCATTTAATTGATTTTTCTGAGTTTCTTATTCTCATTTGCATGGAAGGATTAATGCTACTTCTTGATCAGTGTTTTTTAAACTTAATAAGTTAGTAACTTGTTTCCCTTGTTTTGAGTTTTCTTTTTGGGTAGCTACTTCCGTACTGGTTTTGGTTTTCTTATCTTCCTCTGGTTTTCCTTTTTGTTTGGTACAAAGGAAGGATAAATGGTTAGAAAACCTACAAAATGAACAGGGTTGTAAAGAAATGGGGCATTCTTTGGCTTGGTGTTTAGATGAGGTACATTTAGTACAATAATTTAATTTAGCAAGTTTTTTCAGTTTATCCCAACTTTCAGGGAAAGAATCACATTTTGAGATTCTGTGAGAGTTTTTCTTACACAATTTGCAGTAAGGTTCTCTCTGGTCAGTATATTGAGCTCTTCTTGAGGATTGTCTTTGGGTAGAAACCGCCAGAGCAGCTGTAGTTTGGCCAGAATACCATGGTTTTCTGGCTGGTTCTGGAGAGAAGTTTCTTTTTTGTTTAGGTATCAAGGTAGTTAACTCACTTTGTTCCAGATCAAAATTAACATTAGCTAAGGTTTTGGTAGCTTCAGCAATTGCTTCTTTAAACTTATTAAAGTGGTCATAGAGTTTAAACCACAAGTTCTTAAAAATTCCTGAGTTTCTTGAGTTAGTTTATTATAATATACATACAAGAGTATATCTTCTAATTCTAATTTTTGAGTTTGCATTAAATTTATGGTAGAGTGCATATCTGCTTGAAAGTCATGAAGTGATTTAAAATTTTTGGTTATTATGGATTTAGTTAAAAGGATTTTATTATGGAGAATTTAATTTGGCCTGGTGTTGCATAACAGCCCTCCAACTGCTGCCATGCTTCTTCATAAGATGTTTTACTTTCTTGCATGCAGTTTATTTGAATGGCAGGGTTTCCACTCAAATGTTGTTTTAGGTAGGCAAATTTCTCTTCTTCGGAAAGACCTATGTTATCATAAATGTTTCTGAATGAGGTCTTAAAGTTTTGAAATTAGAGGATTTCCATCAAATGGTAATATTGAAGCTCAGGAATTTTAGTACTTATTCTTGATTTAGGTTTGGCTTCGGCATTATTTTTTTTTTAGTTGTTAATGCTTGTATCATTTGATCTATTTCAAAGTGGTAATAACTATTTTTTTCATCGTTTTTCTTGTTTAGCCTCTGAGAAGCCTTCGGAACAAACATACATTCTAAGGATTTCCTCGTCTAAATTTTGTAACTTGTCCAGTTGTGAAGACAAAAGCCGAGCATGTGAATTTTTTTGTTCCTCAGTCCAATCATCCCCTCTCTCTTTGATTGTAGCTAAAAGTTTAGTAGCTGAGGTTCTGATTGCTCCCCTCCTTTTTACCAATTTACTAGTTTCAAGTGCTTCCACATCACTTCCCAACCATGTCTCCATACTTTTTCCATGAGTGGCTTCAGTTTGATTAGCCATTTTTTTAGGTTTATTATAAATGATATTTATAATTAAATTTTCAGATTATGTAAAAAATTTAATTCACTGGATTTAAAACTATTGTATCAGAATTAAAACAAAAAAGGGTAACTAACTTCTCGACTGCCCACCCGGGGGCGCCATATTGAAAAATTTATTTTAGAATTTATTTTATTTAGCTTGAGAGAGATTATTTTTATTTAGGTGTAGTATTAAGGTTAAGTTTACTTTAAATAGACACGGTAATTATAGAAAAAATAATGGCCTATTTAGACACTGTCAACATAGCTACAGACTTTTTCACTGTAGGTTGCAGTGGTTTTCAGGTTAAAATTTGGTCAGCAGCCAGATTACTAACTATGGTGAGGCTAAATTTAAAATTAATTTAGACTTACCAAAAATGAAGTTACCAGTTGAACGTTACCCTTTCTGTTTCTAACTAATCCATAAGTTTCATTTAGTTTCCAGGTTTGAGTTTTATTTGTTAAGTTTTAAGTTATTATTTAACACACTGCTAGGTTATTTATTTGTAGGGGCTATTTCCCAGACCTAGGTTTTGCAGGTTAAGTTAGGCTAGGGCTGGATTGCCCTTAAGTTTTTGGTTTTAAAGGTTTAAGGTTTAAGGTTTTGAAGGTTTTATTCAAGTTAAGTTAGGGCTATATTGCCTTTAGGTTTTAATAGGGGCTATAACAGCCATTTAATTATTGAGTTAGGGCCGTTGTAGCCCGGTTCGAGTTTCGTCTAGGTACCTAGTTTTTCTCTTACCTTAGTTATTTTCTTTAACTTACTTACACCTAGTTCTGATAGGCCTCTATTTAGTTAAACATGGTTTTTGATTAATTGCAGTGGTTATTAATTAAGGATAAGGTTTAATTAAAGGTTGTTAGGTTTGAAGGTTGACTCAGTTTCCCGGTTTGGGTAACCACGAGCATTTTAATTTTTTTTTTGAGAAAACAGGGCCCGCTTCATGCGGTCAAAAATTTTCAAGACTGGTCAAAGCTCCATTTTTCTTTGTCCCAGAAACTTTTTTTTTTTTCCTTCTTTTTGTTAATTAGGGAAACCCAACTTCACTAGTTGGTTAGAAACGAGGGTTTTTATTTTTATTTTTATTTATTTTGTTTATATTTTATTTGGAAATATATGCGGTTATTTCTAACCACTTTTTTCAACATCCCCTGTAAAACAAAATTTACATTGATGAACGATTTTGAACTAATTACCACCAATCAAATGACAAAGTTTATTTATACATTGTAAATTTGATTGATTGTTCAGGGGATGTTTGCGCCACTAAAACTCTTACCCTGAGTCAAGTTGGTGGCTTCGGCGAATGGCTCCAGAATTTTGCACAGCTCAGTTAACTGCCCCCACTCGTGACGAATCAGAAGAGCATGAGCAAACTCTTGGGTATCCCACACCTCAGCCAATTTCTTGAGGTCCATTCCTTCCATCCCCAGCAGTGACCGAAGCTGGTGGTATACTGAGTTCCAGCGAGTAGCCACTGCTGCAGGTATGGTTCGGCCATCTCCAAATTTTTCTTCAAACCTAGAAATAAGAAAGGCATTTTAATGTCTTCCATTCACACTCACACCAGACAATTGAAAAGGCAGAGCTGCCAACCTTACCAAACAAAATATGGAAAATCCATAGTAGTTGGCAGCTCTGAAACCGTTACTCACCTTTCTTTGAAAACAGAACTCTTGTGTAAGAGAGTGGAGATCTTCGTAACTTTGGCGATCGCTCGGCTGACACACTTCATGTCTGCTAACCCGTCACGAACCACAAGTTGAAGTGTGTGGGCGAAGCAAGATATCCGCTGCCTTGAGCTTGTTCTCAATGCAGCTCTCTTCATTACCCTCTACTGGAAATTGAACCTTGAAAGCTTTTTTCATGTTTGCAGCATTGTCCGTGACTATGTACTCTACCTGAAATAGCAAAAAAAATTAATGCTATAGCTGGTGCATTTATCTCTATTTATCATTGACAGTTTAAAACCCTAACAATGACAGCCTTAACCAACCTTTGCTCCTATGTTATAATCTTCCAGAATGCTTTCAAATGCTTGTGCAATTCTTTCCCCTGTGTGCTTCCCATGGAAGCGCTGGCAGGTCAGGAGAACAGACAACAACCCATAATTTCTAGTTCTAGGGTTTGTGCCCATGATGTGCGCTGTTACACCCAAGTAGCTGCGCATGGTCCTATCAGTCCATATGTCAGTCGTCAAGGAGATACTGCTATGGTGGGACAGCAAGTCCATGACCACCTTGATTCCTTCAGCTCTCAACTTGGGAAGTGTCTGACTTGTCAATGTTGACCTTGCCATGGGCTGATACCTAAAATTTCCAACAAAAAATATTCAAACGTTAACAGTTTTTAAATGAAATAAATGCACCAAGCCTATGCTGCTCTGTAAGATGGAGTTCAGCAAGGCATAATCATGCCCCTTGAGGATAGAGGGGAGCAAAAAAACATTTCATTTACCTTGGATCCAAAACTTGCAGAAGGTTCCGGAAGTGCTTGTCCTCACCAATGGAAAGTGGTAGGCTGCATCCTACCATGAACCTCACTACTTCCTCAGAGATCAGCCTCTGCCGTTGATTATTTTGCTTGTATTTCATTGGTTTTCCATCACTAGACATAGAAAAAAACGCATTGAGATTCTGTTGCGAGTTGTCGTTGATGGTTGTTTTTCCCTTAGCATATTCTTGCCACCTGCAGAATGAACACAAATGTAAGTTCAAGTTCAAAACAAGCAAATATCAACAACAAGCAAAATAAGCAAAAATCTCAACCTCTACTTTGTTAAGGCATTGCAGACCCAATGATTTCAAAACTGATAGCAATTTGTACATGCACTTACTCTGCTTTGTGCACACGTTTCAGGTGCCTTGTAAAATTGGAAGTGGTACCGTAGAACTCACTAAGTTTTGGAGACTTTGCCTTACAAAACTTGCACCTTGCTCTGTTTTTTCTTTCCATTTTCTTCAAATATCTCATGCTCGAAGTATCCAAATTGGATGATTCGAGAATTTGCAGACATTATTAAGTTAGAAGCGCAGATGAGATGAGAATCGGCACAGTACTGTAAATGACAATAGTAAAACTGTAAAAGATAGTAAATGACATTATGCACGCATCAATGTTGTC
Source organism: Bathynomus jamesi (assembly GCA_023014485.1). Lineage (NCBI taxonomy): Eukaryota > Metazoa > Arthropoda > Malacostraca > Isopoda > Cirolanidae > Bathynomus > Bathynomus jamesi. Next base: position 463,427 of record JAJOZX010001350.1, on the reverse strand, counting down.
AGTTATTACTGTACGATTAATTTTTAAAATTCTAGTATATAAACAATCACATGGTGATTCCTTACGGTACTTATACAGTATGCCAAAGGAAGCCATAAATTTGTATTAAAAAAAATTTTAATAAAATATAAAAATAATTGTTGAATAAATTACTCACGTTATGATTATAAGGATCAAATGTAGAATTCGGACCCCAGCCTTCTTTAGTTAGCTTTATAAGGCTAACTAACGAAAATATCATGACCTAACCTAACCAATCGTCAAGGGCGTACAGTTAACCTAACGATTGGTTAGGTTAGGTCGTGATATTTTCGTTAGTTAGCCTTATAAAGCTAACTAAAAAAGGCTGGGGTCCGAATTCTACATTTGATCCGATTATAATTATAACACTCCAAATAACAAGACTATTTGTCAGTATTTGATTATAAAAATAATGTACCACTGTACGACAATACGGACTCACAATAGGCTAGAGCGAATTCAACTGTCGCTCCCAAGACTGACAAGAGTACGTGTATTAACAACATATGCGGCTCTGCCAGACGTACAATTCTAGTTAATTACAAATAAGTAATAATTTCAATAAAATACATATAAATGGCTTATATCATTATTACTGAAGTAACTATTAGCAAAAATAAACTTATTATAAAAAAAATTCGCGATTGTTCCACTTATATTTTCATTACAGCAGTAACATATAATTTATATTTACTTGAGCAAAAAATTTATCGCTCCATCCGGCTGCAATATTATTTTGTATTCAAACAGTGGTACGCTGTTTGAAGCTATGCTATAAGTTTCATGTCACATGAATTTTTAAAATATATTTTAAGAATATTTATTTTAATATCTTAAAATTAATATTTTTTTCTGTTAAATTAATATTTATCGTTTCATGCAAGGGGGAGCGATCGCTCCATCGCTCCTATACGCCATTCCCCACTGATTAATTATTTGTATTATAAATTAATTTATTAAATTTGTATTCTAACATAAACGACATTGTGTTACTTATTACTTAGTTATAGCTACCTGTCTGATCGCGAGAGAAAGATGGTGTTCTCACCACTATTATTGAAATAAAAATATCCAATTATACAGCAGGAATGGGATAAACTGCCAAGCTCAGTATGCAATAACTTAGTGAGCAATATGGCAAACAGAATAAAGGCGGTAATTAAAGGCCAAAGGCAGACATACCAGGTATTAAAATTAATGTATTAAGGTATATCATTGTTTTTATATCCTTTATTGTACTAACATATATTTTTATTTAGAATTTTAAAGGTGCCTAATAATTCTGACCAAGGCTGTATATATATATATATATATATATATATATATATATATATATATATATATATACCTTTCAACCTTTCAAATGTTTCGTGCGATGATTCCTCATTTCACGAAGGTCAAGCTTGTCGCCCCTCCTCTCGAGTTGGTCTGGTGAAGTAGAGAGTTGATTTTTTGTGCTCCACCTCACATGGCCAGGTACGCCCGGCTTATCTGAGATTATTTTGAGCCAGGCGTCTAATCTTCTTTTGAAGATGTCCACCACAATATCACTCGTGTTCCTTAGTTCCTTGGGCCGCTGGTTAAATAGTCTTGGTCTTCTCGCAACAAAACTATTTTCTTTCAGGGTTGAGGATGTTCTCTGTCTAATCTTTAATTTGGGAACATGACAGTCTTCCTTTTCTACTTTCCACTGTTGTTTGGGGGTTTATAGGTTCAGAGTAAGATTACGGGCTAGTTTCTCCATTATTTTCCAAGTATAAATAATGATGTATCTTTCTCTTCTCCTTTCCAGTGAATATAGGTTTAATTCGCGTAACCTTTCCCAGTAGTTTAGTTCTTTGCACCCATTGATCTTGCCTGTGAAGCTTCTCTAAATCCCTTCTAGCTGATTAAGGTCTCCTTTTTCATATGGGGATGTTAGGACCGAACAGTATTCCAACTTGGATATGATCACTGTTTTCAATAAAGGAATCATTGTATTCCTGTCCCTTCGTTTAAAGGTTCTCAGTATCTGCCCAGTTATTCTCTCTGCTCTGTTTACTGCTATCTTATTTTATTTTCTGTTTCAAATTTCGCATTATCAGTCATTACAACTCCTAAATCTTTTGCTTTAGAATTTCTGAATTTCCTGTCCATTTTGGGTATAGTATTCCATGGATTTTAAAGGTCCTCCCTTTTTCCATACCTTAACAGTTGAAATTTCTCAGTTAAATTTCATATTGTCTTCCGACCATTTATAGATTCTGTTCATGTCTGTTTGTAGCAGGCAGTGATGGGCAGTATCTAGATACATGTATCGCTGATACGTATCGATCGATACTTTTGTATCGGTATCGCTTTAGCTACTTGACAAAAGTATCGATTTATCGGTATCGCTAAGGTAAATTTTCTTAAATGTATCGAAAAAAATCGATACTTCGATACATTAATAAGAATTTTTAAATATTTAAATAGGTGTTATAATATGACACTACTGAGTTATATTTATGAATATACATAAATAATAATATTATTAAATATTTATTTAATGACAGTACTACTCTACTGGTCACGTCACACAGTACGGCGCAACGTTTAAACACGTTTGTACTTGTGTTAGAGATTAATTAATCATAATATAGAAACGCTCATTGGTGTTGCAACACTATTGGCCACGCCCACTCGGTGTTGAGTTTAAACAGGTTCATACTTGTAACGCAGCGATTCCTCTTGGTCCCCCGAGGCATTTCTTATCAATCAGTCACTCATTAAGTAGACGTCACTCCGAGTAGTTGTGCGATAATGAGTGAAGATATTAGTAGTAATAATAACGCGTCAGGGAGTGAGCCACAAAAGGAACAACCTGGTGAAAATGACGCGACAGAAAATCATTTCCATAAAATTAAAGATACCAACTGGTCAAAATCAGTCCTAATAACTTGCGGTAAATATTTTAAGATTGCGAATTGTGATGAGCGACTTAAATTATCTTGCTTGTGTCTCTTGTTTAGTTTGGCTGGTCACATTCACGCTCCAAAAAGGGATAGACTGTCTGACCAGATGTTTAGCCAGCTGGTATTTTTGAAGGGTAATAGTAATTACTTTTAATTGTTAGTGTAATATTTTCAGTCATTCATGTATCCTACAAAATTAAAACATACTTTCATTAAATAAAGCAATTGTTTTTATTTACATCTATAAAACCCATTAAAATGTCGTTGATTTTACTTAGTGCGTACAAATTACTAGTATAAACAATATCATCTTCTTTCTCTTCGCCCGTTCCCGCCTCTATGCGGGGTCGGCGTTTCTGACCAGCCTCCTCCACACAGCCCGGTCCTGGGCTTCTTCCTCCGACAAGCCCTTCTCCCTCAAATCGTCCCTCACCTTCTCCATCCACCTTCGCTTCGTCTGCCTCTCTTTCTCCTGCCATACACCTCCATATTCATCGTTCTCTTACCCACATAATCTTCGTCCCCTCTCATCACATGTCCATACCATTTCAGTCTACTTTCTTGTATCTTCCTCGAGATTTCTCCAACCTTTGTTGTGCCCCTTATCCTTTCATTCCTTACTCTATCCAACCTTGTCACTCCGCACATCCATCTCAGCATTCTCATCTCCGTTACATCTAGTCTTTTCTCATGATCTTTCTTTATAGCCCAAGACTCAGCCCCGTACATCATAGCCGGTCTTACCACAGTCTTATACACCTTTCCCTTAACCCTTGCGCCTATTCTTCGGTCACACAACACCCCTGAAACTTTCTTCCAATTTTTCCAACCAGATTGCACTCTGTGTGTTATTTCTGTGTCCAGCTCACCGTCCTCAGCCACTGTCGATCCCAAGTACGTAAACTTACTTACTCTCTTTAACCTCGCTCCCTCTAAACTAATTTCTGAGTCTTGATTTTCGTAGAACCTCAGGTACTCCGTTTTCTTTCTGCTGATTTTCAACCCTCTGTCTTCAAAAGCCCTCCTCCATTCCTCCAATTTTCTTTCTGAATAATTATAAAAATGTACCGGCGATGCATGTATCGGTATCGGTATCGCTTAAGACATCTAGAAAGTATCGGCGTATCGGTATCGCCTAAGACGTTCTTCATGTATCGATGTATCGGTATCGCTTTAGCGATTTTCATGTATCGATGCCCATCACTGGTAGCAGGGTTGTGGAGTCGTTATTTTTGGGTGGAGTTGGAGTCGGTACAAATTCCTCAACTCCGACTCCAAATCTTAAAACTACACACGTTTCCTTGAAATTTTCAATTGCATGTGGTTTCTCGGAATTTTCTAGGCGTGAAACTGCGCGCGTTTTATCGGAACGTCCGCCTGATTAGAATGTCTTTTTAACTCTGTCGTATTTTCAGACCAATTGAATACATTAACTTAAATTATTTTTTTTACCTACCTAAATCCTAATAATACTTCAGTGAGAAAAAATGAATCTCTTTTATAACTTTGTATCCAGATGTACACAGGCCGTTTTTATTTTGCTCAATAGATGGCGCGCGATTGATGACGTCACTAGCAATTGAAGCGTGGCGTGTGTAGAAGCCATTTTTTTCTGATAAATGTTTGCGTTATTTTCTAAGTTTTTTTTAACAACATAGTCTGTTTAGGTTTTGTTTTTGTGGTGGATTGGTGTGACTAAAAGTCTGCAGATCGACACACCAAAAAAAAAACCTCAATAATAAAAACTAATTGATCTGGCAGCACTGGTTTTGACGGATTAGGGCGGATATGCAGCGATGATGTTTTGGGATGATCATTAGCATTGCGATTATGGATGTAGTGTTGATTGTTTTGGGATGATCATTAGCATTGCGATTATGGATGTAGTGTTGATTGTTCACTATTGTGAACTACTAGCCTATCTAGATATACTGATATAGCTATTGACTAACTAATAGACTGACAACTGCTAAACTAACGACTATTACTGGCTATCTAGAATATTGTCTGGAACTGTTGTTCTATACTTGAGGCGAGTCTATAATTATTTCGTTGTGTAACTTAATACTGGTTATTGTACTGTATCTGTATATAGTGTGTGAACCATAGCCTTATCTACCGATCACTACAGTTTTCTTCTGCTGATTATAAAGAAGCATTTTGCCAGGTTATTTTTTATCGAAGACTGTTTATATAATTTGTATAGGAGTTTCTGCATAGTTCATATCCAATTGGACACAAAGTTACTAGAAGGTAAAAGTTTGTCAGGGGAAATATTTGTATACATTTGGAAAAAGATTTGCGAAAAGCGGAGAAAGGAGCCCGACTGCGCTAGCTAAATTCAAATTGGATTTTTCTCATGCACTGGGAGAGGTAGAAAAAATTGACCGTGCTGCAAAGTTGAAAGTGAAAGATGCAATACCCCGATCCCCTTAGATTGTTCAAGATGCCGCTCTGACTGTCACAGCGTTGCCACCAACTCAAGTCAGCGTGGAGCGTTTGTTTTCTGCCCTCCGAATCGTCAGATCCGACTTGAGAGCAGCAATGAAGGAGGACCTAACTGAAGCGATCCTGTTTCTGAGAACAAATTCAGTTTAGGTATAAGAGTACAGTATATATATATGTGGTTGTAAAGTATTCATGTATTGTTCCATTTATTGCAGTTGCTTTTTTATATGCTGAACCATTTTGAAATAGTTTCAACTTTCATGTCTTATATTTTTATAATTTTATTATTTTATAACTATTAAATAACTTGTTTTTATTTAATTTATTATTTTAGTTTTTATGGCATTTCATGTCTTATATTATTTTTATTTTATAACTATTAAATAACTTTTTAGTTTTTATTATTGTACAAGGAAAGAATAATTAAAATCGAGATTTAAAAATTAAAACTACCGAAATTCACGGAGACTATTCACTTACCAACACCATACCTATACTATATAAGTATATATGCCATACGGTTAGTATATACTACAATCGGAGTTGGAGTCGGACTTGTAAAATTTCTGGAGGCGGGGTCGGAAACTTTTTTCACCGACTCCACAACCCTGGTTTGTAGAGATCCTATATCCTCTAGGTTTCTTATTTTTCTACCAATCTTTGTCTTATCGGCAAAGGATGTTACTGTGCTGTCTCTGGTAATGTCCTCATCCATATCAGTTCCTTGTGGTACTGAGCTGAGGACTTCTGATGAAGATATTCCTTGAACTACTATAACGATTTGCCTCCGCTCACGAAGGAAATTGCTGTATATATCCATTCCCCTACTTTTCTTGTCATTCCCATGTATTCCAGTTTATGTATTATTTATGATTCCATATATATTATGTAAGGAATCTTTATGTATTTATTTGAAATCATTCACCTTTAGCTGTACATCACTTACTATTTATTTCACAGTTATCTGTCAATTGGATGGTTAAAATGCACGTACTGAATAATTAATCATTTCCTACAAATTATAAACACGGGTAAACGCCCCAATGCCAAATTTTTAATTCTTAAGTTATTGCAAAACGAGCGATTATTCATTGTTTGTCAATCGCTTCTCTTCACTACTGCCAATTGTAAATGACTTCCAGTATTCGTGTCTTGCACGTACTGTGAACTAGATAATTCCTGGAAAAGACCAAGGTGGTAGTTAAAATCTGGTTGAACCAGGCAATATGAGCATCTAATAAATAATTCCATGCACGCTGTTATTAATTTCATATTCGAGACAGTTGTTTTAGTATTTGGGCGTATATATATATAGTAGTTGAAGTGAATTGACGTATACTCTGTTGTACATTGTCAGTACAATAAGTCTCGATAAATGAACTGTGGACCTAAGTTTCTATACTGTTGTCAGAACTCTCAAAACAGATTTTTTTTAAGATCATTTGGTCATAAAATTTAACATTTCGTATTATATATTCTTCCAAGTGTATTAGTTAAAAGATTTGGTAACTCTCTTTAATTTTACATACAAGTTACGGCTCCATTTTCAACCAGTTTCAAGGCTTTGCCGTACGCATTTTCTGTAGAAATAGTTAATATTTTTACTATAACAGTGCGTCCTACATTGGGCCTACGCCGCTGTAGAAGAGAACAAATTGAAAGTATAGAAGTGGATTTCAACTTGCTCTCATGGTAATCAATAAATTCCATGAACAATGGTAAGAACATATTATATATGTGCATATATTATTTTATTCGAAGTAGGCCTATAAGCATGTTAAAGCACATTCATATTATGATTATTATGATGCTTCTTAACGAGCATCTTTTAACTAAATAAAAAACAGAAAATGGTAATGCATGCAAAGTGTCTGTTTTACTCGAAAGCACGTTTAGCCTACTTAGAGGTTGATTATTTTTTTAAATGTAAACCAACTGTAGTTTGCACGTGACACATACAATGGCCAAATATTCTCTATATAAGTTACCACGTTTGAATTAGTACAACCATCGTACATTCATGTATAATATGATCATTCCGCGAAAAATATTTGACGGTTTGATGGTTTAGACCAATTTTGTTAATACATTTTGCGCATTCACCGTTCCAACTATCAATGAGAGAGTGAAATACTACATTTTAGAGATCATCATATGTATATTCTTAATAATTACTTAAATCTCACTGATTTTATATTTGGTCTTAATCAGTGTTTCTCAAACGGTGGGTCGCGCCTCCCACCCCCCAGGTCGTAGTTTGTTTACCCCTTTAGTAGTGATATGTGCGCAAAAAAAAAAATTTTCGTGAATGTTTACCCTGTAGGATGATGAGGTCGCGCCGACCTAATACACTGACACGAGGGTTGTGGAGAAAATCCGGCTGAGAAACAGTGGTGTAAAACTTCATGTTGCCAAACATTTTTGTGCGATAATATAATTTAAATAAAAATAATATTAGTCACAAGCTCTTTGAAAGTGTCTTAAGCATTTTGCTCCGAAAGCAGAGCCAAATGGAAAGGGGAATTATTTCAAGAGAAAAGTGAGTAATATTCTGCTAAAGAAATGGTAGTTGCAAAATTAATGACTTGCGCAGACAACAGTGCAAGAAAAGTGCTAAAAGAAAACCTGGAGAGTATCACTGGGAAAATACAAGTCATAATTAAGGGCCAGTTGTGGCAGAAGTAACAAAGGAAAGCGCCAAATATTTATATACTGTAACTTTGGGAAAAGGGAAACAAGAACGCGCGCCACTATCGGGCCCTTAATTAAGGAAAGAAAATAATGAACTCACCGACGCGACGATTCAACAGAAATATCTGAAATATTGAGAGTCGGTATGAATCAGTTTTCAGTACCCCAAAAAAGGTACAAAGTTATACTGATAGAAAATCTTTGAAGAGAATTACAAGGAGAGTATGTAACTGATTTTGACTTTACCTAGATTATTATTATAGTGTTTCCCAACCGGGGGCCATAATTATTTATATGACGAGTGTGTTCATGGTATAATAGCACTTAAAATGAAACATGAAAATAATGGGCAAAGTGGGAAAATGAATCTATAACTTTCTCAGAGAATGTCAGCAAGTTGTTAAAATCCATGGTGTATCATCATCAGCAAGGGCGGATCTAAGCATTTCAGTAAGGAGGGGTCCAAAGAAAAAAGGGGACAGTACTAAAACTCGTTTCTTAAAACAGACCATCATTGAGCGAGTGTAAAATCAATTGTATTGTTTTATTAGATCAGTCTCATTCAAATATGATACAAAATAAAAACCTAATTTGGGTACAACAGTTATAATCACAGAAAATTTTTCAAACAATTACACATGTCTTGCCAATTGAAAGAACTATCCAGTCCCGTAGCCAGGACTTCCCAAGTGGGGGCGGGGGATCGAAATTGTAGAAAGGCGGATTTTTTGGTGCAATAACCTAGTCACTGCGGAGGGGGTTTAGAGTAGTTTAGAGAAGTTTGTGAAGTTTAAAAAAAAAAAAAAAAAAAAAGTGTTTATTTACTAAATGATGTGATATATATTATATCATCATAAGTTATAACTATGGTTACAAAAGTGGACCTTTTTTGTCAAGGGGGGTTAAACGGGGTGGGTCCTCCTGGCTACGTGCCTGCTATTAGAATAAGATGAAGATAAAAATAGTGATATGACTGCACTAGTACTAAGGGCACCTATGAAACCCATTACAATTACAAATTTGGAAGTACAATGTATACACAAAAACTCTAATTTAAATAAAATAAAATAACTGATCTATTTACAAAAACAGAATTTGTTTTCAAAGGTATGCACATCATTCAAATAGGGCACTTCCACTTGAGAAAAGGGCACTTGCAAGAAATTGAGGGGGAGTCCGGATGTCGTCTACCCCCCCCCCCCTTTTTAGATCCGCCCTTGATCAGAATTGGAAGTACGCAGTTCAGCACCACAAAGAACACAGTATTAGCCCAACTCCTATTCATTTATCATGCTAACAGACAGACAATGAAGTAACCAAGAACAGTATAGTAACATCCTTTTGATGATGATACGAAAATCGGCAGAAAAATTAGAAATACAGATGAGGTGGAAACCCTACCGACGGACGCAAACAGAATATCCAAATGGTCAGAAGCTAGGAACATGAAATTTAACACCGAAATTTTTTAGCTACAATACACTATAATATACACATTGGAAATAATGAAAAAAAAACAACTAGTACCTAATCTCAGACTGAATACATTACCAGAATAAGAAACGCCACTGATGTCAAAATAGAACTTTTCAAGAGAAGACTAGACGCCTGGCTCAAGACCTTCCTGTACTGCATACTTCCAATTTTATATATATATATATAATATATATATATATATATATATATATATTATATATATATAGTTTTATCAAAGACCATTATTTTATAACAAAACCCGTGACTCCGCCCACTTTTACATTAACTTTACGACTCTCTTTGATATTTAGTGTTTAATTACCAATCGGTTAATAAAATAACCACATAGGCTTTTTTAAAAGATAGACATCGTACAGTAATTATGAAAATTTATTTAATAAACTTTTAAATCGTGCGTGCGAACATGCCTTTGTGGAAAGTATAGTTCTCACTCCATACGCTAGGTGGCGAGTACCTACTAATTATTTGGTGAGATAACTCTGTAAATAATGTAAAATTTCGTCAGGTTCGTATCTTGCTTTATAAAGTTTTTTATTTCATCATTTGACAAACTTGAATATGTAATACAGTAAAGTTGTTGTTTTTTCATTTAGCATTCACAGAAGTCAAAGCCAACGCTGAAGGTTAGGCCGTATTTTGCATATTAAATAATTTCTAGTTTTTACGGTCTTTGTATAAAACTTATAATAAGATGAGATAGTAATGTATTTTTTAAGAGAAAAAATTTCGCAAAAAGTTGACTCATTTTTTTAACGCCGAAAATTGGCTAATTTGGCTGTTTCCAGGAATTATTTTATATGATGCACTGACGTTTTAGTGTGAAGCCACATAAGGAATTTTGTTTTAATATTATAGTGCCTTTCATAATACGTCATTTAAAAGATCTTTGCTCTTTTCATGGTAAGCATTTGCATTTAGTATTTGAATTTCAAGGAGATTTTAATTAGTTTCTGTTGGGTAATTATAATGCAAATGGCCATCAAGCTGAAGATTAATGACAAATATTACAATTGAGAATCTTAAAAACACTTACGTGTGTATATATATATATATACAGGGCGTCCCAAAAAAATGTATACACACTTTAAATAATTATAAAGGCAGTGTTTATTAAAATACATTTCATTTTCAAAATGTAATAGAATCTACAGACATTGTTTAATTGTTTTGTCAACGCCTGTTTTCAAACTGACGTCCGTTCTGGTCCAGGCACTGCTGATAACGCGAAGCAATGGAATCGCAAACATCACGAAACATTTCGTTTGGTATTTGTGTGCATTCTCGTTCAATGGCTGCTCTCAATTCAGCGACTGTTGCAGGTTTTATAGCGTAGACTTTGTCTTTTAAGTATCCCCATAAAAAAAAGTCTAGTGGTGTGAGGTCTGGTGAACGCGGAGGGTATTCTACGAAACCCCTTCGTCCAATCCACATCCACATCGTGCCAAGTACCACTCGCAATACTCCACTCTTCGGTCCGGATCATCATCTTCATTAATAGCATGGACTAATCTTGGAATGTAACTTTTCCATTGACAGCGCTTCAAAATGCGTTGGACAGACGATTCTGAAATTCATACCTCACGACTCGCTTGCCGCACAGATTTTCTTGGACTTTGTTGATACGTTTCCAGTACTCTTTCTTGCTTTGTGGGGCTTGTCGATGTCCGTGGTCTTCCGGAACGCTTCTTGTGGACATTCTGAACAGTTCCATCGGCTTCAAACTTATCTCTAATTCGAGTGATGGTAAGTCGCGTTGGTGGATCTGTTTGAAACTCCCTCCTAAACTGTCTTTGCACTTCAACTGCGTTTTCACACTTCCAGTAGCATTTTAGAATGAATTTCCTTTGTTCAAAGCTTAGTCTGACTGCCATTATTAATTCTAATGGGTTTAACTTGGAAAGAAAGAAACATCAATTGAGCTATGAGCTGTTAAAGTGTGTATACATTTTTTTGGGACGCCCTGTATATATATATATTGTATGTTAAGTGGCTATAGATTGTGGATGATCCACAATAAAGATTTGTTTAAAATATATATATATATATATATACACACACACACACACAAAGGTGGGCACCCGGGCCTCAAAAAGGACCGACGGTCCCGGTCCTTTCTGAAGATAGGACCTAGGAACGACTCGGTCCTCGGTCCTTATATATAATATGTGAAAAATTTGATTAAAATGAAATTAAAGACACCCGAAATCTTTAATTTTATTAACGTAAATTATAATTAATACAATACATAAATGATGAAAAAAAGTTAAGTTAAATGCTTGACTTTCCATCTTGTTTAGAACTTCCAATAATCACTAAACACTAAAATCACTAAAAAAGACCGTCCGGAATTGTTTAAAAATGGACCGTCGCTCCTCATTTCGGTCCTCACTGAGAAAAGGACCGACTTTCCCGCTCACGGTCCTTAAAAAGGACCGAGTTCCTGGAATTCGGTCCTGCCCACCTTTGTGTGTGTGTGTATATATATATATATATATATATATATATAAAGTGTGTGTGTGTGTGTGTGTGTCCATTTCTTTAATCGCATGATAAACAGACTAGATATATCATTCTGAACACTTTTTCAAAGTTAAAATTTCAGTATAGCATCATCTAGGTTAGGGGTTTTCAAACTTTTTGAAGCAACGGAACCCTTGTATTTAAAAAATTTTCTCGGAACCCTAACCAAGAGGGAGCGCTTCGAAGATGTGAGGGAAATGGTAATAAAACAAAATTTATGCTCATTGTAATTTTTATTTACATAGTTTATGAACTTTATGGTACTGTATACAGTTATTGGAATTCATAAAAATAATTCAGTTTAAAAATCAATAAAAAAAAAGAAAGGTCAGCTATTTTTATTCCCCTATTTATTATTAAAGTCCCCAGTTTATTGTAAAATTCCCCCAATTAGGGGAATTTTATTATTTTACCAAAAAAGAAATATTCAATGGCTTGGATGTGATTGCTTTTCCTCGCATAGGAATTCAATATCTGGAGCAATTGTTATTAACTACAAGCGCAGATCATCTTCTGCATTCAGCCTATTTCTATAGTTGTTTTTTGCTGCCGTAAGCCCCCTCTATATAGAGAAGGATCTCTCACAGAAATGTTTTTGCAAAAGACAGAAGATATTTATTTCAAAGCACGTTTGGGAATTTCAGGATATTATTTTGAAAGCTGAATCCAGAAATTCATAATTTCCACTTGATGAAACTGTTTTTAATGTGAAATCGGTTGAAATATCAATAAATTTCTTCTTCTCTTTCAATGATAATTCAGATACATTTCTAGATGTAACAAAAGGATTTTGAACCCAATCCAATGTTTCTGTTGGGGGAGGAAACTATTCCCTAAATGTTGTACGCGAGTCAGATAAGTGTTGAATCACCGAATTTCTGACATTTTCGTCGAGGGGGACATTATTTGTCAACATGAAATCGTTGATACTCGGAAAACACTCAAGATTTTCCACGGAAACACACACACACACACGAAAGTTTGGGTTTCAATAGAAAACCGAGTCCATTTTACTCTGAACTTTGAAAATATTCATATTCATACCTTGCAATGAAATATTAAGTTTATTTAGATGCGTAAAAATATCCGCCAAGTATGTCATCTTCCGTATCCAACATTTGTTACTTAATTTGTGTGCCAATTCAAATGGATGTTCAGATAGAAAAAAAAGCCTTATCTCTTCTCGTAATTCATAAAACCGAACCAACACTTTTCCACGAGATAGCCATCACACTTCGATATGAGATAGTCATGTTTTACGCAGACCCCCCCATTTCTTCACACAATGTAGTAAATATCTGGGAATGCAGACTTAATCATAAAATCTCGCGAAAATACCTCACGGAACCCCATCAAGCTTTCGCGGAACCCAGTTTGAAAACCCCTGATCTAAGTGAACGCACCCCAAGCTGCTGCAAAATATACATAATTAATAAATATAAATTGACGAGTAAAAAGCCAAAGTAATTTAAATTTGCTATTTTACCTTCAGTTTAATAATTCGTTAATAATTCATAGGAACATTTTTCGTCTCTTCCGCCATTGTACTACCAGCTTCATAACGTATTTTTTGCACTCATCGCGCGAGATTTAACGCGAAGCATAAAATAACTGCGCATGCGCGAGTTATCTGTTATGGCGAAACTTAATTGGAGTTTCCTGGTTATCATTTATATTAATTAGCACAGGGAGATCCCTCCTCTGTTTGTTTATTCCTTTAAGTTGGCTGCGTATAAGAACTGAAATTTATATTGGCTGTAATTCTATGTAAAGATTCAGTTTTAATTTTCAACGAAAAGACATTTAGATAAATTAAAAGTAAGTTTGAATTTATTTCGTATGAACTTGCGGGTAAAACTCATGCAACTCGACAGAATAACTTTAAATCTCTTGGAGTGATTGTTTTCTTTATCTTTTCATCGTAAAATTATAAATAAATTAAAAATTTAGATAAGAAAAAATTAGCAGGTAATTGGTTAGACCCATAACTATATCTTATGCAGTTAATGTAGTATAAATAAGGCATAAACACAAATTGTTTTTCATACTCGTGTTTAACTTTAAGTGGTGGTGCTCATTCTACAGACAATAATCATTCTTTATGTGAAATTAAAGTAGCAATTTACTTTTTTGTGCAAAGTTTCCCTGAAAATTAAATGCAAATTTAAAATTTTTTGTATAAAGAAGGCATGATGAAATCATTAATTGGGTATGTAGTGTTCAGTGTCTGCCTATGCATAGAAATAGAATAAATAAATAATCCCACAAACTAATTCTGGAAACATTCATGTATTAGATTCAAGTTTGTCACCTATATTAGTCACATATCAGCAGTAAAAGGAGAATTCCGAAACATCAGTGTGTGTGTGTGTATATATATATATAATCAGACATAGGGTCTATGGATCTTTTCCAAATGGACGACCCCAAGGGATTTAGCTGAAAATTTGTATACTAATACATTTTTATATTTTAATAACGAAAATGACATTATTTTCCTGGTGAAATATACGCAACATACGAAAAAAAGGGTCACCTGAAGATCAGGGCCCCCAGCCTTCGTTAGTTAGCCTTATAAGGCTAACTAACGAAAATATCACGACCTAACCCAACCAATCGTTAGGTCAACTGTACACCCTTGACGATTGGTTAGGTTAAGTCGTGATATTTTCGTTAGTTAGCCTTATAAGGCTAACTAACGAAGGCTGGAGGCATGACCGTTATCTAAATTATGTAGTGTTATGTAATGGGTTTTACAAAATAAAACTCAGCTAATATCCTTTATTTATTAAAATTTGCAATATTTAATAATATTTACTAATGTTTAATAAATAAATCTTAATTTTCATACCTTTTTCTCCATACGAACTCGCATAAACAGTAATTTTTGTTATTAATATTTATTTGTTGCCTGCTTGACCTAGTTTCGTCTGAATATTATTGTTGTAGTGTGAGCATATGATAATGCAGTGCTGTGATCTATCTACTTGCGAGTTGCTCCCGGTCAATTGAATGCCCGGTTAGGTCAATTGTACGCCCTTGACGATTGGTTAGGTTAAGTCATGATATTTTCGTGTTTTAACGAAAATATCACTATTAACCTAGCCAATCGTCAAGAGTGTACAGTCGACCTAACCGGCCATTCATTTAACCGGGGGCCACTGCCACACAGCAACCTCGTATCCGGGCGTCATGAGCGGTGTAAACTCGATAACGGTCATGCGCCATGCAAACTAGTGCGCATATAAATGCAATTTTTTTCGTATGCTGTACATATTTCTCCAGGAAAATAATGTCATTTTCGTTATTAGAATATAAAAATTTATTAGTAGAAAATTTTTCAGCTAAATCCCGTGGGGTCGTCCATTTGGAAAAGATCCGGGTCTATTACTGGGTTTCTATTACTATTGATTTCTTCTATTACTCTTACTTTATTTTTCATCTATTACGATTACTATTACTTAGTCATCTATTACTATTACTTTTGTATGTGGGGTACTTCACTTATTTGAAAAGTATCTTTATGTCTATTTAAATGCAATTAGAAGCAGTGTGTTTTAAGAGTTATTTGTTTCAACCAAATTATTACAATTTCAGAGACTGTACGTCTTCATAAATTTTACTTCATTGAAGAAAAAATTTGCCACAATATTAGTTCACATACTGTACATGTTTATTTTAGTTTAGAGGAGATTTAGTTCATTTTTTTCAGTTCTTTGTTCACACAATATATCAAATGCCACTGTAATAGAAAAGTAATAGTAATACTTTGCCTTATATTACTATTACTATTACAGCCAAAAAATTATGATCTATTACTATTACTTGAAAAATCCTGTAATAGTATATTACTATTACCCCATGTCTGATATATATATATATACATGTATATACTCGTATTTTTTAACTTCCACACACCTAATACGTAATATGGGATCGAAAAAATTCAGTTGCAAACAAACACTTTATTTTCAGACTCAACAGGTACAAACATTATAGAGGTCCATAGAAGATTAATTAAGAGATAGTTGTCTGGAGCAGTGACTAAGTAGGCCAGTGAATCACTGTGCATAATGAACATACAATTGCCTACGCCAATGCTTCCAGATTTGAGATTTATAAAGTATATCGGAGACCAGTCCACTAACCATGGCTTCTATTATCTTATAGACTGACTCACCAAGCCTAGTGATAAATGTAAATACAAAATTGCGAATGACACTGGCACAGTTAGGCACCTTATTGACTACAAACAGCATACTGACGCTAGAAGAAGTACCATTTATAAATCTTGGCGTTCTTAATAAACTCCTAAAAATATTATTATACGCAACATATAATTTTCTAATAATGGATATAATATAATTCATATAATAATCCAATAATAATAATCCAATAATAATAATTCATATAATAATCCAATAATAATAATTCATATAATAATCCAATAATAATAATTCATATAATAATCCAATAATAATAATTCATATAATAATCCAATAATAATAATTCATATAATAATCTAATAATAATTCATATAATAATGCAATAATAATAATAATAATTCATATAATAATGCAAATTATGCTAAAAACATTTTAATATTCAAGACTGTAATAATTTATTTTTGCATGACTTGCTTAAATAATGCAAATAAAGAAATTTTTCAAAGCACACTTGTATAAATAACACTGTTCAACAAAGTTTTTCTCCTTTTAATAAATGTAGGTGATTCTTGTGTTCTTTTTTACGCTGATTGCGAAAAATAAAAAGATTTTTTTCTATTACCCACAGTTTTTGAGGGATTTGCAATTTAAAACCCTTTGAGATCGAGAGAGCATTCCTCAGTTTGCGTCAGAAGACGAGCTTTATTGTTAGTCATTTATTTTGTATAAAATCTTTATATTATGCATATTATTATTTATATTTAAATGTTTATATATAATATGCATACACAGGGTGTTCATAAAAGATCTGAACGATTTCAATCTTTATTAATGCGATAACCCAATTACATACAAAGAAACAAATTTGTCCATGTGACTCTGCACAGCTAAAAGTTTTACGTACATGTTTAATAAACTTCAACATGTGCGCCATTGGTCGCCCGTACAACATCCAATTGATATTCAATTTCTCGCCATATGCTATTGCATCCCTGAACTTGATTCGTAGTTCATGGATGTTGACAACCTTGGTCTTGTGCAAAAAAATAACAACTTTATTAGTTGCTCTATCGCTTACACATGCTTTATATCTTATTTAGTATGAAAAATATTAACGAATCGTTCAGATCTTTTATGAACGCCCTGTATTTATTTAAGTATACTGCATATAAACATCATAGGAGATCAAGAGAAAATCTGGGCTCCTCATGTATGTTGTGTTTCAAATGCAAGATCTCTGAGAGTGTGGTTAAAAGGTCCTCATTCTTCAATGCCTTTTGCGGTCCTAATGGTATGGAGAGCACTGTTCATTTTGAAAATATTAGACTGTTCTGAGCGTTTTGGGGTGGAAGTGCATAAATTTAGTTTTAGTAATATTAAAATCAATATCGTGGTTCTGCGAATATGATTCGCAAACTCGTATAACATAATCCATGCCTTTAACTGAAGGGATTATTAATACTATACAATCAGTATAAACTAAGTTATTTATCGTAATAGTATCTATACTGCATTCTAGCACTTTGACTTCGTTATAAGGAAAATAATTCAGCCTTCAACATATCCTACATATTAGAGAGCAGAGGAAAGCGCTTGACTTGACTCCGCTTGACGATTCATATACCCTGAAAACGCATTACATTTTACCGCCACCTTCTGAAAATCGACCGAACTAAGAAAATTAGTCGTTTCTATGAGGAAAAACTTGTAGAATGACAATTTTTAGATATTTTCATGCAAAATGAAATAGTAATTGCTTTTTTTAGTATAAATTTGAGCATTTCAAGTGTACTGTGTCTATATTAATATATCAACTTCAGAAAAATAGTTTAATTATATCTCTAAATACGCCAAAAAGATTAAAAGTGCAGTATATGTAATTTTGGCTGACAATGGCCAAATACTGCGAATGAGAGATTTTACACTATGTAAGGATTGTAGGGTTTCTACGACGAATAATTGAATTTCGCACAACAAATAAAAAGTTCCACTATTTTTTATCGTAAACATTCATTAAACTAGAATTTACAAATGAAGTAATATACTACTACTAATAATAATAATACTTAAACATTTAAAAAAACTTATAATTCCTTCCATTTCCTGTTTTTTATAAATGTTTAAGGATAAAAAAAATGGCCCACAATGATTCGACCATTTTATGCAACAAGGTGGGTGGGGGTTAGCCCCCCAAGTTGCATAAAGGGGATGAGGGGGGTTTGGGGGGAGGGAGAATAACCTCGGGGTGGGGGGCAATGGGGGAGCATACTAATATTATTCGTTTTGTTTAACCTCCTTCGCAACATCTAAGGTCATATGACGGAGGGGACCTACGGCTTTATGTGGGATCCGAACCACGGGTTCATAGTCTGGACGCGGCGGACGGTCTCTCATCCAACTACTACCCAGACTCAATGTCGCTTAACTTCGCTAATCAACGGGAAGCGGTGTTACGACATTGGCTACGACGTAGCCCAGATGATGGGGGAGAGGGTGGGGGGGTAATGGGGGAGGTGGTTATACAACAAGGGGTGGGGGTTAGCCCCTAAAGTTGCATAAAGGGGGGGTGACGGGTTTTGGAGGGGGGGGAGGGAGAATGACCTCCCCCAAAGGGGTAACCCTAACATGCCCTCGCCGTAGGGCAGGGAGCCGAAGACTGCTGTAATAATAATAATAATAATAATAATAATAATGTTATAAAATTAAAAGTTCTAATTATATTATTGTTATATAATACAAACAAACAAACACTTTATTTCAGACTCAACAGGTACAAACATTGTACAAGAGGTCCATAGAAGGTTAAGAGATAGTTGTCTGGAGCATTGACTAAGTAGGCCAGTGAATCACTGTGCATAATGAATATACAATTGCCTACGCTAATGCTTCCAGATTTGAGATTTATAAAATATATCGGAGACCAGCCCACTAACCATGGCTTCTGTTATCTTAATGACTGACTCACCAAGCCTAGTGATAAATGTAAATACAAAATTGCGAATGACACTGGCACAGTTAGGCACCTTATTGACTACAAACAGCATACTGAGTTACTGACACTAGAAGTAGTACCATTTATAAATCTTGGAGTTCTTAATAAACTTCTAAAAATATTTTTATATGCAACATATAATTTCCTCAAATTATACATCCTATAGTTCCACCACAAATGAGCTCTATACATTGGAGTACAAAAAGTTTTGAACCAAATCAACTTAATAACTAATATACACGTATGAAATTTTCTAACCAAAGTATTTCCCTGAGCATATAGTTGTCTACATTGCCTTAGAATATCACAGTCATCTGAAAAGACTATCCGTTAGTATGTGGCCAAGATACTTAGCCTGGGTTACTTCTGACAGCACCATACCATACCATTTAACCAGCTAATAGAATATTAGGCTTCATAGCGCGTAGTTTCGAATTTAAATTGAAGAATATTATATTGCTCCTTTACAAGTCCCTAGTCAGGCCTCATTTAGAATATGCCGTTCAGTTTGGGTGCCTGTATTTGCGTGAGGATATTGATAGGTTGGAAAGGGTTCAGCGTCGCGCCACGAAACTAATTCCGTCATTACGCAACAAGTCTTACGAAGATAGCATTAAAGAGTTAGACTTACATTCCCTCGAAACTAGGAGTTAATAAAATCGATAATGTAAATTTTGACAAACTGTTCACTTTCGATAATGGCAATACTCGTAATAACGGATTTAAGTTGCGTGGCAGACGTTAAAATCTTTACGTTTAAAGTGATTGATAAATGGAATAAATCTTTCCGCGTCCGTCGTAAACTCTACCAGCGTTAATATGTTTAAAAACCGTTTAGATAGGCATTTTAAAAATATTAACGTTGTTTAAAATAAAACAATTAGCAACAGGAGCTCTGAGGGTAATGGTCGAGAATGAGTCTGTTGACGATTAATGCTAGCTTGTGACATGCCAGCGTGTGATATGCCAGCAATAAAAAAAATAGACTAACACGAACTTAAATGTAGCTCGTAGCGTAAACTTACCCACTTTTTGTTATACTCTTCCTATTTTTTTTTCTTTTCTTATCCTCTCTTTACCTGCATGTCTGTAGTTTGCATGGTATGTCATTGGTATGACAGTGTTTGAGTTAAGACTGTGTTTGCATGGTTTGTAACCATTCTTATTTTACTTCTTTTCATCTTTCACCCCTTTCCTATTCTCTTCGACTATTTTCCGACTTGTGAAAAATGCTCTGTATGAATTGGTCCACAATTAACCCACCCCTTATATCTCCAGTCTAACTATAGAGTAGATTAAGTCTAGCCCTGTAGGGGTCAGCCTAGAGATTCCGGAAATGGTCCAGAGCGGGCAGATAAATTGAGGTCCACAGTAGGATTCCTCACCAAATTAGGTTAGGGCAATCTACCTTCACCTTTGTTAAGCTATGAGTTGATATTAGATCTTAGGCCACAATGTAGGCCTAATTTGTCTGACCGAGCTTAATTTAATGAGTTTACTTTAGACTGGGTTAAAACACAATTAGTCACTTACTGCTAGTTATTAGAGAGTCCCTTTTCCTGTCTTGTTTAATTGTTAAGAGCGTACTTGCTGGTGGGGATCTTTTTTCGTTGCCTGTTCTTCTCCCTCCTCTCGTTCCGTCTTGTCGCCCCGTTCCTCGTTTTCGTTCTCCTTTGTTCTCCTTTTTTTCGGGCTTTTTCCACCAGCGTGGTCTTGGTTTTTTTTCGGTTGGTTGATCGGTAATGTATATCTATTACCGAGCACGCTCTTGTCACACAGTATGTAAATACTAGTGTGGAGAATAACTCTGGTGAGCAACCAATTGGTTTCATTCACCCAGTTATTGACATAAAAGGAATTTAATAATTGTTAGATTAACTACCTACCTACTCAGTGAACCATTTTCGTTACCTCCCAACTACCCACACATCAGTTTTCCATACGACTTGTCGGCAGTGGCCGGCGGATGATGATGGTGAGTCTTACTCTCTCTTTTTCTGAATGAATGTTAACCCACGAATGATAGGTTTTGCTATTTACTTAACCCTTTATTCTCTTCTTTTAACCCCTTACTCTCTTCTTTCTCTCGGGCTAACCTTGGAGTGGATCTTAGGGTCTTTGTTAGCCTTAGCTTCTGTAGATCTGTAGAACTTGTATGTTCAGTCAGTTAGTGTTGGGAGCGAGGCTTTCTGGTTAGAGTGGTTCTGGTTTAGGGGAGTTCGATGGAACCCCCCGAACCCCCCCCTGGATCCGCCACAGTGTGGGTTTACCAATATTTCAGTATACTGTATTTAATACATACAGTGGGACATTCATTTATTCTATTTTTTTAAATAAAATATTGTGATCCATTCTATCATACATTTTGTTTATATCCAGGAAACATCTGCAACTAGTTGAATTACAAATAGTAGGTCTATGTTTATATAGTTTCCTTCAATACATAAATACACAGATCTTTCGAGTAAGATCTTTTAAAAACATACTTGTTAGAAGATATGCATAAATTACTTGGTCGAGAAGGTAAAAGTTTTCAAGTAATTCTATAAAACTGGAAGCAACAGTAGTAGGCGTATTTATGGATAGACTGTCCCCATAACTGCTTCTGATCAGGGACATGACAAGCTATCATAAGACTTGTAATAATATAGCTATGATCTTGAAGGGCTGAGAAAAACAGTGAAATATGAATATTCCCCACATCATTATCATACTTTAAATAATATAGCTATGATCTTGAAGGGCTGAGAAAAAGTGACATATGAATATTCCCCACATCATTATCATACTTTAAATATTCATTTCGTGTCAAAAGAGCCTGTATTTAACTCTTTAATCAGACTTAATTTCAAAAGTTGTAAAACCCAAGTATTTTCAAAGGTCATTTTATTATAAACTACATGAAGATTAACCCTACTCCACACTATTGAACATTTGTGCTTGCACAAATATGCGGTGACACGTTTGTTCTTACCTATATTATTATTATTATTATTATACAAGTTTGTAAAATTAATTATTAACTCTAAAGGCTAACATGAAATAATGCAAAATATGCACTTTTACTATTTGATCCTTTAAACTGTTATTAGTGAGACTGATCGACCCTAATCGTGATACCAATTAGACGTTACATAAGTGGTTGAAAAATGTTTATATAGAAAATCAGTTCTGTACCATAAAAATCAAACTTTTTCATTTTATAGATAAAAAATGTACTTTTTATTCAAGAAATATATGTTTTATTTCCTGTTTCATTAGGCCCTCGCGGTGTTTGAGTGGCTTCATCTCAAGAAGTTGAGTTGAAGTGCCTGGGTTCGCTCTCCGCCTTCTCCTCATTTCGATTAAGAGATGTATTTCGTTGAACGCGAGAAAGGTGAAAGGAATCGCGAATCAAGCAGTGGACCTGAGCTCCAATGCGTTATCTGTTGACACGAGAGAGTCGTACTTACAACAGACCGACTAACCTTTATTTTTTACTACACAAAATTTTAACTTTAAATTTAGATTTAATGAACGTTTACTCGTTCTTTTCCTATATTTTTACCAACGTAAACAATTCTTGTAACATTACTATCAATAATTGCTGTAGTTGCTTTTTTATCAGTAAATAATATTTTTAAAAGCTCTAAAATGTTCTTTAAAAGGTAAAATAAGAAAAAAATAATAATTTACAACTAAAGCGGTTTACCAAAGTAATATTACTGGAATGGTTTATGTTGATTAAAATTTAAGAAAATAAGTAATTGAAGTCATAAAATTTAAATTTCAAATGAAAATTTAGTAAGTGAAACTCTAAACAATAATAATGATAAAAATGGAGTTTCATGATTAAAAAAAAAAAAAAGTGTTTCTAACCTAATAACATGAAAAAGTTGGTATTTTATAGTACAAAATGGAATGAGAGGAGTCTGTATGCGATAGCCTATTTTATACCACTAATATAAATAATGTTATTGCTAGTTACTTATACTTAACAATTCTACATCACTTATACTTAATTTAGTTGTCTCACACATGTTAGCTAGTTCTGTAAAAAACTGCGAGTTCACATTAGTATGAAAATTCCCCATTACTCTTCACTAGAGTATTTTGGGTTATCTGATAACGATTAAATTTTTTATATTCATGTATCATGTGGGTCTTTTGATATGAATGGTCAGACAATACCAGTCAAAGACACGTGTAAATACTTAGGTCATGTAATTACTCACGAGCTATAAGATGAACTTGATATTGAGAGGCAGCGTAAAAAGCTGTATGTACTGTACAGGGTAACATGCTAGTAAGGAAATTTGATATGGGTTCAAAATCAGTCAAAACTTATCTTTTTAGAACTTACTGCACTGCTCTGTATACATCCCATCTGTGGTGGAACTAAACAAAAACTGCCATGAATAAACTCTGTTGCTTATAATAATATTTTTCGTATGTTATGTAGGAAACCAAAATGATGCAGTGCCAGTTTTATGTTTACTACACGTAACCTACTTACCAGCCAAATTTTAATCCGAAAGAATCTATATAACTTCATTACTAGGGTCCAAAACAGCTCTAATGTGTTATTGTGCAATGTTCTGTCCTCAGATACTGTGTACCTCTCACCTATATAGCAGTCTTGGTTCAGACAACTGCTGGTTTACAATACCTTAATTTTGTAACGTAGCAAAGATTGTATTTGCATATTAAGTTTAGTGTTAGGATAAGACTGTATTTGTATGTTAGGGTAAATGACTATGCTGACCTTATTTTTGTACTTGTATGTCAAGTTAGGTGGCAATGTTGGCCTTATTTTTTTTATTAAATTCAGTGTATAATAAGAGTGTACTTGTATGTTAGGTTAAGTGACTATGGATTGGGAATGCAGACACACATTGAATACAAATCACCCAATATTATAAAGCAACTATACATTTCATATGTGAGACCCCTCCTCGAATACTGCATTCAATTTAATAGTCCCTATTTGATACAAGACATTGAAAAACTGGAAAAAGTACAGAAACGAGCAACAAGAATGATCCCATCTCTAAGACAATTGACATATAAGGAAAGACTGGCGTATCTAAGCATGTTCTCATTAAAAAGGAGGAGGTTAAGGGGTGATATGATAGAGGTGTATAAAATGATAAAAGGGTTGGATAAGATAGATTTTGAGTCTCTTTTCATTAAAGATCACAATAACCAGACTAGAGGTCATAGTATGAAATTATTTAAGCCAAGATGTAGAACAAATTTAAGAAAACATAGTTTTACAAATAGAGTAATTAAGTTTTGGAACAGTCTGACAAAAGAAGTGGTGACTTCAGATACACTTGATTCTTTCAAAAGAAGGTTGGGTAGTTTGATGTCTGCAAGGGACATCTGGTGATGGTGTTTAAGCCCATTTTTATTGCATGAATGGTACTAGTTTATTTCATATATATTATGTGCATTTGGGTGATGGATCCCACAGCTCAACACAGGTGTTGTGGGATATAGGGAAGCAGCATCTTGGGTTAGGGGATACTCTCTGTCCTTACGCATCCTATTTAAAGAGATTCCTCTGCCGAGCGGTGACCCCCATAGTACTGTGAGGTATTGAAAAACTCATGATCTTCACTTGCCCCACAAACACCTTTAAATGGGAGACCCAAAATGGGTGCACACACATTTCTACATTACTGTACAGTCTTTACAGCCACACCTACACTTTTCCTCCTAAGTATATATATTGTAATCAGTGGCGGCTCGTGACTAAAAATTCTAGGGGTGCTGTCTCTAAGAATGGGTTGAAATAATTACTGAAATAAAAGGATGAGCATTGAGCAATGAATAAAAGTTTCAAAAGTTATTGAAAAAGTTATTCAGTGAGCTCATCCTTATATTGTTCTTGATTATTTCAATTGTAAATAAAAAATTTAGGGGTGCTGCAGTTCCGCAGTGTCTACCGACGAGCCGCCACTGATTGTAATGTATATGGATGTAAATTGTGACTTGGTCCGCAATTGATATGGACCGTGACTTATTTTTGGTTGGCACGGTACTGGTATTGATGGGTACCATAATGAAATTGACTGGATTCTTTGGATCTGATATATTTGCATGTCAGTTATAAATAAATAGATATAGTGTGTAACATATTTGTGGATAGTAGCCTATTATGACTTTGATGATTTGATCCTCTGGATCCAGAGATTCTATCTTTTGTTTTAAATTGATAATTAATTAGTTTTAAATTGATACTTAATTAGTTTTGTAAAAATTGGTTATTGCCAATGTACAGGCAGTTTTTACATAGTGGAGCCACCTCGATGGGCCGAAGTGGCCCCTAGTGTGCCCACTATAAAAATTTCTTATGTTCTTATGGAATGATCTGCAATAAAGTTGTTTTGTTTGTTTATTGTTAATAAATTTTGATTGTCTTCGAAATGGGAATAAACATAGGTTTGTAACTACCCATGCCAATTATTATTATTATTGGTAGTTGTAGTTGTAGCAGTATAGTGAATGTAGGGAAAGTTGAGGATTATTTTCATACACTTTTGGTTTAATCTGTATTCCAGCCATAAGAAGGACTCTGGCGTCAAAACTTAAAAATAACAACAAAGTAATTTTCTTAGTTTTACCCTGACGGGCCTGACCATAGATCATGACCCTGACCTGCAATTGTAGCCTGAGTAAGACTAGGCTAGGCCTAGCCTAGTGTAGCCTGAGTAGATTATTTTTAATTTATAAGTGTTAAAAAAGTAAGTATTGATAAGGCTCCCAAGATATTCATAAAGCGAGGCGTACCTGTCCTTGAGAGTAGGGTTTAGGCGTAGGACTAACTGTGGACAAGGTTAAGCCTACGCCTCGAATGGTAGGTCTAATTGGGCACTATTGTAGTTTTATACCTATTCTAGGGAGGGTAATCTTGTAGTTTAACGTTGTAAATTGGTCAGGGAAACTTAACATCATGAATTATTGAAGTAAAAAAATAAAACATTTTATTTAGACCATTGTCTAGGTTAGGTTTGGGTGTACTTTTAACCCTAGGCTGTATAGACGATTCAAATCATCTTGTATAGCAGGGTCCATTACATACCAGGGTTAAGTTGCGTTTAAATGTCACAAATTAATTTTGCTTTTATTTTAGAGGTTGTTTTAAACATGGTAGGATGTCAAGAACATAAGAAATTTTTATAGTGGATCCAGAGATTATATCTTTAGTTTTAAATTGACAATTAATTAGTTTTGTAAAAATTGGTTGTTGCTAATGTACAGGCAGTTTTTACATAGTGGAGCCACCTTGATGGGCCAAAGTGGCCCCTAGTGTGCCCACTATAAAAATTTCAGTTAATATTCGTTTTAATGCTTTGTTCGTTTTTGATAGGAGACATTCTATGACAATTTAACATATAAATTTGTATTCAGGACACCTTGAAATCCCAGGGAAACTGATAAGAATCGAGGAAATGTAATTATTTTTTATGGGGAAAAAAAATAAATTTAGACGTAAAAAGTAGCCATTATAGGCCATTGACCGAGTATTTAGCTCTTAACGCTGTTAAAACTTTAACGAACGTCGCCCTCTCCAGTTTTATGGGGAGACATCTCGTGGCAAAATTAGGAAATATAGGTCAAAACAACCAATTAAATCTGGTTTTTGTTTCACGTGACCTTATCCGACCAATCAGACACGTACATTTTGAATCTCTCATAATGCATACTCATTTTCTCAGTCTGGTTTTCATTATGGTTTGCGGAGGTTGTGATTTGGATTACTATCAATTAATACAAGATATTTATAAGAAAGAAGCCAGTGTTGAAAATTTCTTTACGAGTGTGTTTTACCTAGTCGTGTTATTTGTCCGCAGTGTGGTCGTGAGTGTAATTATAGAGAAGTTGCTGATTAATATTATTGCACAAGATTGACTAGGGATGAGCGCGGCAGAAAAAAAGTGTTCCTTCTCTGTTTCCCGTCGAAAAGGCACGTGGGTTGAAAAATCCCACCTCAAACTATGGCAAAACTTATTGTACGTTGGGTTATTCTTGACAAAGCGTTCGACACAGCTAGATGCACAGCTGTATTCCACAAATTCATGTTGGTCACCGCGGATTTGTATAAACACACCAACGGTGCTATTTAAGGTAAGAAATTGCGAAAAAACGCGGGTCAGGTTGGGTCTGAACCAAAATATTTTTCTGGTGTTTTTTGGTGTGATTTGCTCAAATCTGAACTTCATTTCTTTGGGAAATGAGCCATTTTTGAGAAATTTTCAATTTTAAAATTTCTAAAAATGGCTTATTTCCCAAAAAAAAATGAAGTTCAGATTTGAACAAATCACATCAAAAAACACCAGAAAAATGTGTTTTGGTTCAGAAAGGAGAAAAAGCACTAAAACGAATAATTACCAAAATTTCTTATGTACTTCTTTTTATGTACTAGGGGCCACTTCGGCCCTTCTAGGTGGCTCCACTATGTAAAAACTGCCTGTACATTGGCAACAACCAATTTTTATAAAACTAATTAATTATCAATTTAAAACTAATTAATTATTAATTTAAAACTAGAGAGAATCTCTGGATCCAGAGGATCAAAGTCATAATAGGCTACTATCCACAAATATGCTATACTCTATATTTCTATATCCTATTTTGGCATCCCATTCAACCAACCAAAAATAAACTGTATGCCCTTGATGATTGGTTTGGTTAAGTCTTGATATTTTAGTTAATAGTCTTAATGCTCCCTTCGTTTTTGATAGGAGGAGACATTCTTTGACAATTTAACATATAAATTCGTATTCGGGACACCTTGAAACCTCAGGGAAACTGATAAAAATCAAGGAAATGTAATAATTATTTGGTTAATATGAGTTTTATCGTACTCAGAATATCAAAAGCAAATATAATTATAAAATATTAAAGCATAATTTTCTCATCATTTTCATATAAGTCACTATGCTCGCAGATGCGTCCTTACCAAATTATGTAGATGTGAATATTATGACATTTTTGCATTTTTTTCCCGCCCTCCTTCCGATATTTGATTGGTGACATCATGAGAACATGATATATGAGCTAGACTTTTTAAGTTGCTAGTCTACTTCTGTTAGTTTTTCATAGATGTTTGTCGTGATGACATATGAGGGGCGCGAATATTATTTTGAGGATTTAATATACAACGTGCATTCTAATGATTCCCGAGTAATAGAAATATTAAATATGTTATTACATTATCATTTGTATAATTTAGGTCTCAGAGGTACGGGGGCAGAGCCCCCGTAAAGATCACGCATCATAAATTGATCGGTATAGGGTTTTATATTTTTTATTTTTGAATTTCCAACGCTAAAATGTCGATCAATTTGTCATGCATGATCTTTACGGGGGTTCCACCCCTGTACCCCCATGACCTAAATTATACAAATGATAATGTAATAATATATTTATGTTAGGTTAAGTTAATTAATACTAAAATACATTTTCCTAGTAATATTTGATGTGTTTTGCTTAGATTTTGACCTCCATTTCCCTTGAAAATGAGCCAAACTTCAAAGTACTATAACTTTGTTGGATCTTATTTCCGACGGAAATGGAGGTCAGATTTGAACAAATCACACAAAATACTACTAGAAAAATGTATTTTGGTGTGTAAAATGACTGAGTTACTCAATACATATAATTACCAATTATTTTTTCTGAAAAAAAAAAAATCTAGACATCGATAACCAGCTATTACAGGCCATTGACCCAGTATTTCTCTCTTTCCTCGGTTAAAATTTTGCCGCTCTCCGTCCTTCTCCAGGTTTTATGGTGACATCTCGTGGCAACATTTGGAAATATGGTCAAATCAGCCAATTAAATCTGGTTTTTGTTTCATGTGAACTTATCTGACCAATCAGAGATATGCATTTTGAATCTCCCATAATGCATACTCATTTTAAAATGCTCCTCCAGTTTGCTTTGGCTTGTGAAGGTTGTGGTTTGGATTACTATCAGTTAATACAAGATATAGGTTAGGTAAAACGCATTTTTCTGGTTTTTGATAGGAGGAGACATTCTATGACAATTTAACATATAAATTCATATTCAGGACACCTTGAAACCTCATATTGCTATTTAAAGTAAGAAATTATGAAAAAATGTAGGTTAGGTTAGGTTAAGTTAAGTTAAATAAAACATTTTTCTGGTGTTTTTTCTTTAAATTTAGCCTTCATTTCTTTGGAATATGAGCATTTTTGAGAAATTTTAAAATTGAAAATTTCTTAAAAATGGCTTATTTCCCAAAGAAACTAAGTTCAGATTTGAACAAATCATACCAAAAAACACCAGAAAAATGTGTTTTGGTCCAGAAAGGAGAGGGAGCACTAAAATGAATAATTACAAATATTTTTGTTAGTTTAATCCAGGTCCAAAGTGGGGTGCGCGCCTGCCGATCTAGGGGGCGTGCAAAGAAAATTTGATGATTCTGATTTATCATTATTTTTTCGTAGAAAGTTTTTGAATTTCAAGAAGATGACTGAGAGAGAAAATATTTGTTAACACACATTCCTAGGAATTTGTGAGATAGTATCTGCAATATCGCTTACTTGTGATTAAAATTTAGCAAACTAAATATCACAATTTGAGATTGCTGCATTATTTTGTAAAATAACAGTTGATTGACATCAGGGAAGATACAAGCTTACGAACTGAATTTCAACAGAAAACTGTGCGTAATTGGTAGATTGGATTAAAAAATGAGTACCCAGATTTAGTAAGCACAGCGATTGATGCGCTCCTTCCATTTGGATCTACATATATATGCGAGGTGTCTTTTTCTGCTATGATAGGTATTAAAACCAAGAATCAAAATAAACTGAAGTTAGAACTAGACCTTTGAATTGCTTTATCACAAAGTGTCAAACCAAGATTTTCAGAAACTATGAAACACAATCAGCCACATTGTTCTCATTAAATTATATTGGTAAGTATATCTTCACCCTATCGTATTTCTGTTGTATACTATTAACTTGTAAATAATGAAAGGATATATATATATAAGGATATATTATTTTTTTTTTTTTTTTTTTTTTAGTTTAGGAAGAACCGATTCGCCTCTATTTAAAGGGCATATCTCAGCGGAAAAATAAAGAAAAAGTGAGAGGAAAGACAGAGGAAAAAGAAAGGGTGGAGGGGACAGTTGAAGTGGAAAAAGACCAAGGATTGCAGGGTCGAGCCCCATCATCCTTGGGTGCTAGGGCTGGGAGGGCGCACGTGAAACCTCCAGGAACAAGCACGTACAAATGAGCACAAAGAGCACTCAAGAGCACGAGCTTAGAACCCCCTTGCGGGGATATAAGGATATATATATAGATATATATATATATATATATATATATATATAATATATATATATATATATATATATAGGTATATTCCCTGCAAGGGGCTTCTAAGCTTGTGCTCTTGAGTGCTCTTTGTCCTTGTTTGTATGTGCTTGTTCCTGGAGGTTTCATGTGCGCCCTCCTGGCCCTAGCACCCAAGGATGATAGGGCTCGACCCTGCAGTCCTTGTCATCCTTGGTCTTTTTCCACTTCGACTGTCCCATCCACCCTTTCTTTTTCCTCTGTCTTTCCTCTCACTTTTTCTTTATTTTTCCACTGAGATATGCCCTTTTAAATAGAGGCGAATCAGTTCTTCCCGAACTCAAAAAAAATATATATACAGTAAACTTCCGAAATAACGGCACTTTTAAAAATTGTCGTACAGGAAAGAAAATGGCAGCGCACATGACTTTGTTTACATCCGGTGCCATTTTGAAAGTGAACTCTGTACCAACAACACGTGGAACGCTCAGTGCTACATTTATAACATTAAATTATAAGTGAATACACCCACTCTCGCAATGTCTCTAAAAGTTACTGAGAAGAAAACACAAAAAAAGAACAACTTGGGCCACCGCACAATCGTGCATGGACACGGTCCTCAGTTTTTTTTAACAAAATCCAAGCTTCAATATGCAAGAAGTAATGCAAGCACATATGCTTAAAAACACGATGTTAACAAAAAAAATGAGCAACAAGGTGACAAGAAAATTCTTGAAGAAATCAATTGAAGAAAATGCACCCTCTACAGATGAAGCACTCGTGGTGGAGAATTTAGAATAGGTAGTTTTTTTTCAATTTTAAAATGTTCTTTTTGCTTTATTTATGTACTGTGCATTTACCAGTTAATAAAGTAGTATTCATTATGTCTCTATTTCTTATTTATCCCCCTTTATTTACGCATTAAATACATTTAAAAAAACTTCTGAGACAACAGAAAATTCGCAATAATGGCACCCTCAAATCCCCGAGGGTGCCGTTATTTGGGAAGTTTACTGTATATATATATATATATAAAATCTTCATGTTCATTAGGGGTGCATGTTATTTATTTTTGCTGATTAAAAGGTGCGTGATCAAAAAAGTTTGTAGACCACTGGTTTAATTAAACAAAAATATCACGGCAACCTAACCAGTCATCAAGGGTGTACAGTTGACCTAACTGGTTAGTTGAATAATTCGGAAAGCCAAAATAGGATATCACCGATGTTGCTATATGTACACAATCACTTAACTTACAATAAAAATAAAATTAGAAGCAAAAAAAAAATAAATATTAATTTGCAATATTTATTTAAACATAACTTAGAACTATACCTACCTATAATTTGATACATTGAACTAAGATTAGGCAGTATTTTTTTTTTTTACAAGAGTACATTACAGGCTTTTGAGGAATTTTAGGTTATATATTAAAACTATGGGTAAATATTTACTATTACAATGGACTTTCTACTGGAGACTGGTGTAATAGTAAAGAAATACCATCAGATTAATACAAAACACATCAAAAACCATAGGAAAAACATAAATTTCACCTTCAAAATTTGCCGGACCTAAAACAACCTAACCTAACCCCTAACTCTCTAACAAATCATTTGCGATGGAAATGAGTATAATTTTTTAATTAAAGAAATACCAAACTATGTTTTTCCTGATTATTTTTGTTGTTGTTGTTTGAACAAAATTAACCTTCATTCAAACCATATCAGAAACCATCAGAAAAACACCATTTTGATTTACAAAGCCTGTAATGTACACTTGTAAAAATTTACCCATTAGGCAACCTGAGGAAGGCTAAATTTACTATTACTGTATGGCCTAAGAAGGTTTTGTTTGGTTTAGTGATAGGTAAACTAGATGGCCAAGCCTAGCAAAGCAAGAGTATATTATTATTATTATTATTATTATTATTATTATTATTTATTATTACTACTAAAATATAGTTCATGACTGGGATAACCTCGATAGGCCCCAGTGGCTTTGTTTTCCAAATGAAATGTAAACATTAGCCTGAGACTAAAAGTGTGAATGGCAGAGCAAATTGTAGACTCTAGATTTGTTTGAGACATTATGTTTACAGCAAGTCTGTAGCATAGCTTAGACTATGGCCAGACTTAAAAATCTGCTCAAATATTCCAACGCATTGTGTAACAAATTTTTTTCTATAACTCCCATGGTCATAGCATCAGCAAGAATTTTAACTGAAATTACTTGTGGTGGATGTATCAAGGAAAGTTTAGGTAAAACTTTACTATCCAGACAGTATTCAGAGACCAGAGTCCATAGAGCCCTAATTATCTAACCCAGTGCTGTCCAACTTCTATAAAGCGCGGCCAAGATGTTGCCTATAATCATACACTGTTGGTTAATACGACTTAGGAACCCGCTGAATGTTGTTCTCCCTACTAGAAATGACAAAATAGGAAAGAAAATTCAGAAATGAAATTTGGCAAAAGTCTATTTCGTGGGCTGCAAGTTGGACAGCGCTGATCTAACCTAACATCCTAATAGTGGACTTCAGGATGCCATTTTGCAAAATTTTATTAAAAAAATGAAGTTATGGTTTAAATAACACTGATAGACCCAAGTGACTTTGTTTTCCAAATATAATGTAATCTAGTCTAATTTAACATATTACTAAGCTGTTATGGATACTGTCTCTGAACACTGTCTGGATAGTAAAGTTTGGCAAGTTTTAATTAAAATTAAATTTTTGACTGAAATTAATATAAGAATTTTTGGTACTTACTTATTATTGGGACTACCAAACTGTTAATTATGTATTTTTGCTTAAGGATGAGAGAATAACACCGTTAGCTATGAAAAACAAAATAAAACAGAAAATGCTTAGTTTGGTCAACTGTACACCCTTGATGATTGGTTAGGTTAAGTTGTGATATTTTCATTAGTTTAAACAAAAATGATGAGAGCAAAAATATATAATAAACAGTTTGGTAGTCCTGATAATATGTAAGTACTGAATTTTTTCAGTAAAGATTTGGTTTAGTACCAGGAACCCAATTTTTGCATGAAAATAGGTTTTTCTGATTTATTTCAGCGTGTTTCATGCAAATGTGACCTTCATTTCTTGCACCTCTCACGCAAATGTGTAATAAAGAAATTGTTTAACAAATTACTCGTTTGTTAATTAGGTTAATTGACTGCCTGGTTAGGTCAACTGTACACCCTCGATGATTGGTTAGGTTAAGTCTTCATATTTTTGTTAGTTTAAATGAAAATATAGCTAATGACTTAACCTAACCAATTGTCAAGGGTGTTACAGTTGACCTAACTGGTTGGTTGGATAATTTGGGATGCCAAAATAAGTTCTTTATTAGACATTTGCGCAAGAGGCACGAGAAATGAAGGTCATATTTATGAAACGGTGAAATACATCAGAAAAACTTATTTTCATGCAAAAATTGGGTTCCTGGTACTAAACTGAATCCTTACCATTTTTTCTAAACTAGCTATATTATATTTTTAAATATTATGAGTAAGAATTTTTTGTTTTGAGTTTTGCAGTTTGAACAAAATTTTTTTTAAGAATCAAGTGTTATGCCAGAATTTTGCAGATTCTGTAGTCTGGAGCTATGGAAATGCCAGTCTGGAAAGTTTAGCATAATTTGATGACTAAAGAGACCAGACTGCAAAATCTTTCATTTTCCAACATGTCACTCGAGGATTTTTCCATTATATTCTCATGCCTTAGACGGAGCATAAAAGTTTTATATGAAATTACTTAGCTATGCCTCATGTGTTCAGTGAAAGTTTTAACTAAAATTAAAATTTGGTAACTTGAGTTTTCAGTAGTCCAACTCTGTTATTTAGGGTCCTTACTAGCAAGCTTAACATTCAAGATTCAATTAAATAGGGCTCTAATGAACGATGACCATCTAGTTTCTCGCTTTTCAAGGGGTGACTATAGTAATTTCGGGAGTTGTTATGCTCATTAATGTGGGAAAATGAACTTTCTATTAAAATGTGGTCTATATTCAAAGAAATTTTAGGGGATACGCAATGTAGATTTAGTTCCTTTGAAATTATTGGGAATGATAGGATTAAAAGGTATTTGTAATGGAATAAAGAAATAGCTAAAATACTTAAATAGAGCATTCAGGAAGTTTGAAAGTTTGAAGTAATAGCTTTAGAGATTTGGATAATTATAGGCAGTTAAGAAATAAGTTGAATAGCTTGATTTGAAAGAGCAAAAGGCATAGTGAAATAAATCTAGCTAGCAGTAAGGCTCCAAAGAAATTCTTCAGTTTTTATAAATGTAATAATAAAAAATATGAAGTGGCTCCAGAACCTGCATGCGGGTTCCAGAGCCCATATACATGTAATAGCTACAGAACCTGCAGACTCTAGAAAGAATTTCAAACTGTATGGACTGGCAGAATTATGCAGAAAGATTTTTAGCTTATGAAATAGGTTCATACTATTATCTATAATATATTGTAATCACAATAATTCTGACAAACAACATGCCCAACAGGGCATGAAAACAGCAATGTTGATAACTCTGCTTAATGGGAAATCCTTTCACCAAGAGTGAATGATTTTATTTTGACTTTAGATTAGACCCACTTCCACAAAGTGGCTCCTTGGCCAGCATTATATATATATATATATATACATACATACATACATACAGAGGTGGGGAGTCGGCCAAAAAAATTCTGACTTCTGACTCCCGACTCTTGAGTCAGTTTTTTTAAACTAACTCCTGACTCCCTGCAATAATTCTATACACTACAGTATTATAGCTGTAGCATTAACCTAGTCCTCTTTTCCCATTGGAGAGGGTTAGGGGTCCAAATCTATTTCAATTTGACAAATAAAATGTGTTTTATCATCATTTAATTTAAAATAATCAAAAACAGCTGATTTTTTTGGTCCATGACTCATATTTGATAAGGGTTGTTCAAATTTCAAATATAAATTTTAAAATGTTTTCTGAAATAGAAATTAGAAATTGATCAGTTCTAATTGAATTTATAGCCAATAAGAAAATATTTTAATAAAAAATAGTATTTTACCAATAATTGCAATTTTTCTACAAAATGCAAAAATATACAAATCATTTAAGAGTTGGGAGTCGTTTATTTTTACCGACTCCGACTCCGACTCCTCTAAAAAACTAAAAAAAGGGCCAACTCCCGACTCCTAACTCCCAACTCCGACTCCCCACCTCTGTATATATATATAGATTGATGCAAACCTACAAGGAAAAAGAAAAATGATTCCAAGGCCTTTTGTGTATTCAGAAGTATCAGTACACCTCATCAGGGAATTGATCATTCCCTGACAAGGTGTACTTCTGAATACATGAAAAGCCTTGGAATTATTTTTTTTTCCTTGTGGGTTTGCATCATTAATTCATTTCGCGTGTTTAATTGTGAAATTCATCATATATATTATATATATATCAAGGCTCAAAATAAACTTTTTTCCTCACCCACCAACTGGGTGGGTACTTGGTAAAATCTACCCATCTGGAAAAAATCCATATGCCCAAAATTTATAATATATTCAACTAATATTTTTATAAGTATAGCATAGTACCACATAGGCTACTGTTAAAAAGGCAGAATTTTTTTTGTTCTATCAGGCCACAATGGGTAATTAAAATTACCCCTCACATTTTTTTCAGTCTTGGGACTGGTTGTACTAAAATAAAAATCAACTTTTATCATATTGTATGTTAATAGTTTCTATTTATGACTGACATTACTTTAGTACAAGCATGCTTTATGATTATTTTTAACAACATACCTAACATAGTAAAATGTGTGTGTGCAATGCATTACATTAAAGTTGTTAACTTTTAATTTAAAAATTTATTTAAACTTTTTTTCAGAAAGGTAAGTAACAGTCTTGAACTCGGTGTTAGATTACAAATCATCCTTGCTATTCACTTCAGCTGCTGTTTCCATGTAATCATGTTGCCTCGAATGTGATGAACTTGCTTGCCAGAGGGAGAAAACACACACTCGATTAAATTCACACACATCATGTGAATAGATCATAATTTTTTGGCTGTAATAGTAATAGAAGGCAAAGTAATAGATAATAGTCTATTACTTTTCTGTTACAGTAGCAATGAACATAATGTGAACAAAGAACTGAAAAATGAACTAAATCTACTGTAAACTAAAATAAACATGTATGTGAAGTGTGAACTAATATTGTGGCAAATTTTTCCTTCAATAAAGTAAAATTTATCAAGACATAAGTCTCTGAAATTGTAATGATTTAGTTGAAACAAATATTTATTTGGCTGCTGCTCAGCCTCATCCTGGATCCATGAGTGCAGAGCCATCTGCCTCTCAGCCTCATTCTGGATCCCTGAATCCAGACACTGCTACATCGCCAGCTCAATACTATCTCACACAGGTACCTCCCAAGGGGCCTTGGTAAATCAGGATGCTGGGAATGCAGTCAGGGATCATGATGAGGCATCTTGGACAATGGTGGTAAGGAGGGGCTGGAAGTGAATGACCCCTCTGAGAACTGCAACCACTGCAGTAGCTAATGATGGTCCCCTCAAGGGATCTGGTCCCACTCATGCTCTGGCTAGAGGGAGTCAGCCTGTGGCAAAGGCTGGCAGAGATTGATGGGGTATCATAAGGGTTGCCAAAACAGTTCATATGATGGCTGTACCAATGAAGACCACAAACATTTTCATCTCAAAGTGTCGACCTGATCTTATGGCTGAGGAGCTACAGGCATTTGTGGAAGATAGTGAACCTTCAAGTTACATGTAGGAAAATTAACTCCAGATGGACTACGTACAGTTCCTTTCAGGTTACAGCAGTCTGTGATGATCCAGGGCTATTTATGGATCCAGCAGTATGGCTAGAATTGGTATATGTGAGAAGAAGGGAAGAAAAATGCCTGCAGCCCCTCTCACGAGTGCTGGAGAGGGTAATTATAGAGACATCATGCATTGTACTGTGGAGGAAAATCCAGATGGGTCTAATGCTGTAGCTGTTGTGCCTGGTATAAGTGGAATTCAACATGTAGAGATGGCTGGCAGAACTCCTGCATCTTCCTAATTGCAACATTCAAGGTATACTCTTATAACTGTAGAGGCCTAAGCTTAGGCAATAACAGCAAACACAGGTGAATCATAATTGATAAGCTGTTAGAGGATGCTGATATTCTGTCTGCAGGAAACATGGCTATGGAAACAGGACTTAAAGGACCTGAATAGCCTGTCCAATAACTTTCCTGGGATAGGGAAGGCCACCAGAGATAAACAAGATGGTCTCCTTGCAGGCCACCTACCTGGCGGGTAGTTATTCTATGGAGGTTGGGGTATAGGAAATATATTAGTGAATTAAAACTTGGTTTGAATTGGTTAACTGGAGTAGAAATTTGTGTAGACAATAAAAAATTTGTAATTCTGTGTATCTATATGCCTTTTCAGGCAGTTGATAATGAAGATGATTACCTCATTAAATTGGGGCAGGTCAGAAGTATTACTGATGAGTTGGATATGACATGTGTAACTATTATTGGTGACTAATGCTAATGTGCTTAATGATAATTCTTTGTTTAGCAACCACTTAAGCCTTCTGTGAAGATAATAACTTGACCCTTTCATCCATGTGTAGTAGGGTGTACCATTTTTGGGTCATTTTCAAAAAGTCAAGGTCCAGGAGTCTAATGTTGCCAAATGATGTCCTAAACACGAATTTTACAGGCATTTTCTAATCCGACAAATTTTGAATCCCCCCAGCCCCCCTTGAAATTTTGCGCATCCCCTTTTCCTAAAAACCCCATATATCTCAAACACTATCAACTTTATCGAAAAATGTTATAGAATAAAAATGATTTAGAATCAAAAGTTCTATTAGAAAAGTTCATCAAAATAGAAATTTACTTAATTTCGAAAATTTTCATTTATTTTTTAAAAATTTAAATTAAAAAATTTTTTGCTTGCAGTGCCTTCTTCTTAAATAAGGTGTTACCGCCACCTTTGAAGCATCACCCCAATGCAGCTTTGCGGCGATGGGCTTTGTATTTGCTAGTTATAATGCAAATCATAATTTTTTATTATAACTAGCCTATACAAAGTGAGGACAACCTCAAAACTATATATATATAAAATAAAGCTAAAAATTAACACTTTATCTATAGTTGTGAGGTCCCATCATTTTTTTTTTTCTTTATTCAACACTTTCCCCCAAAAAATAAAAAGAAACAAGTTTCCTAATTAGAAATCATTGATATAAGAGCTTTTTAAACATAAAAATAAGAAAAGACAATTTATGGTATATTTAATAACAAAAAAAAATCAGCCTCTTCTAAATAAATTAAAACAATCTCTGCAAATAAAAATACCTAATCTATCTGTTAATGAACTATTCTTTACTGAGTTTCATTCTTTTAAGAGTCTCTTTACTAGGATCAGGAATTAGTCTTCTATTCTCTTCCACAATTTGCAAAAGACCTTGAAATTCTTCTTCATTTTGACATTTGTCATGAAAGTCTTGAACCAGCTTGATTCCTCTTTCAGCGGTATCATTGACTACTCTAATAGATGAAATGTTTTTTAGTTTGTTGTAGTCATTGACCTCTTCCCATGTTGATGCTGGTTTCTTTATCCATGAGTCTGGTTTTGACCCACAGCATTGAAATAAATGCCATGAAATTGGACCTACTAGCTGATGAAGCTTTGTGTCTTCCTTTAAAATGGGGAAAACAGGTTGCCCACATACATAATTTTCTGGAACTGGATATTTGTTTAAGGATTTTGCGATCTTATCTTTTTCATCATTACTTAGCGATCCAAAGAAACTCAAAGGGACCACTTCCTCCGTCAAATACCAGTAATGATTGGCAAAAGATTTCAAAGCAGCATTTGCAACTTCCCTATCTTCCTTCTGTAATTTACCAAATCATGATAAAACTTCAGATCATTAGCTGGACTATCAGTGAATTAGAACATAAAAGCCAGTATTTTCCATAAATTAATGCATTAAATAGACACATTCTCTTTAATTTCTTAATCAATGATTCATCATATGATGCTTGGTGGGCAAAAGCATACATTTTATTTGTATACAAAATCATTGCCATCCACCTGGCACAGTGCATTGCACCAGGTTTCCGCCAATGACTGTTTTCTCTGGAAACCTCTCCTAAAAGCATTAAAGTTGTTTCAGCAACTTCCTTATAGTCATCACGTGGAAAGCAGTCAGATTTTCTTAAACATTGGGTCATAAATTCTACACATTCTTCCTTTAGGCCTCTTTGATACCTTGATTAACATCAAGAACATTGTATGTAGATTTCGTATTAATTTTCTTCCATTTAGACTCGCGAAATTCTTTGAATAACTCAAACTCAGGAGATTTACTTGGGCCAAAAATGGTTTCATACACAGCACACACAATTCTTTCAGCCACATGATGGTGGCATGCTAACCAAATCAATTTCTTTTGCAAAAGTTCTTCAAGTAACTTACAGGAACCTTTCATCCATCCTGAATTGGATGCAGTGGTATCAAATGATACTCCAAAGACATTTTGCTTCAAGTTCCATTTTTCAATACTTTGAAATACAGAAGTGGCTTGAGACAATCCAGTGGAATCATCTATTATAGAAACTGATAAAAGTTTTTCTACATTTGGGTATCCAGTAACAAGTATTGCAAGGCGGTCTTCTTGTTCTGAACATGATTTAGTAAGCAGCTTGCTATCCCAATGTACTAGGCAGTGATCAGGAGGAGTAAAATCCTTGATGCAAGTTTCATATTTTCGTTTTCTTGTCTTTCGAGCGGCTCTTGCAGATGTGGTCCTGGAGTGTGTTTTTCAATATCCTTGCCACACCTAGTGGCTACTGCAGCAGCAAAAACAGTCCGTTGTCCAATAGAGAGATTAAGTCTGTCTGCAGTGGAGGAAACCAATGGCGAGGCAAGAATATTTTTGGGGCTGGAAGCATTTGAAGGTCCTGCTGTAGGTTCTGTCGGAAACTCTTCATAGCTGTCTGTCTCAGAACTGGTCGTGCTAGAAAGAAGGGTCTCTGATGTTCTGGCTGTAGCACTCATTTGCTTCACTGATTTATGTTTCTCTTTGCGTTTCTTCTCTCTCTAATCTAATGTACTTGCGCTGTACTTTTGATGCATAATCTACATCTAGCAAACCTAAACATGTTTCTCATTTTGTTCTTTGATCTTCTAAGAATGAAATATCATATGCTTTCTGAGGCTCAGTTCTCATGCAGTCTTTTTGGATTAATTCAACGGCATTTTGAGAAGAGATGTCAAAAAGGGAATCCATAATTTTCATGAAATTAGAGAGTTCATTTTCAAAGCTTGCTCTTTTTTTGTGCTTGATTAAATTATTATGCATTTCTTCTAGATTTAACAGCATCTTCCTGCCTTTAGGGTTTTTACTAATATCTATAGTAGGAATGCATGCTTTTTGCCATATTATTGGTAGCTTCTGTAGAACTTCATTAACAGTAGAATCTTTTGTAACTTTTGGACCCTTATATTGCATTCTCCGTAAATAAATAAAATGGCTTAGAACATCTTTATTGGATGGTAAAACAATTTTAGATGAACTCATAATATCAGCCTGCAAGCGACCAAGAATAAAGTCATGCTGTTTTGTAGCTGTTTGACTCATTTTTTATTTATTTTTCAAATAAAGCAGTCTGAAAAGAAACAATAAGAGTAAAAACAATGCTTGTTTATTAAAATTCAATGTAAAAAAGGATTTTTTAATTTGGATTATACTCACAATATACTCATAAATAATGTAACTTAAGCACCTTATTTTATATTAATACAATAAGGTGCTCTTGGACAAAAGAAAATGAAAATTTTCAAAATTACGTAAATTTCTATCTTAATGAACTTTTCTAATAGAACGTTTGATTCTAAATCATTTTTATTCTATAACATTTTTCGATAAAGTTGATAGTTTTTTAGATATATGGGGTTTTTAGGAAAAGGGGATGGGCAAAATTTCAAGGGGTGGGGGATTCAAATTTGTTGGATTAGAAAATGCTTGTTAAATTCGTGTTTAGGACATCATTTGGCACAACATTAGACTCCTGGACCTTGACTTTTTGAAAATGACCCAAAAATGGTACACCCTAATGTGTAGTCTTCCTGGTGATAGCTTTACCGGTACTTATGTTAGTGATAGTTGGCACACCACCTCATGGTTGGATCATTGTATTTGTATGTTCATTATACACAGTGATTCACTGGCCTACTTAGTCAATGCTCCCGACAACTATCTCTTAATCTTCTATGGACCTCTTGTATAATGTTTGTACTGGTTGAGTCTGAAATAATGTTTGGTTATTTAACACACTGCTTCTAATTGCATTTAAATAGACAAAGATCCTTTTCAAATGAGTGAAGTACCCCACATACAAAAGTAATAGTAATAGAAACCCAGTAATTGACCCCGTGTCTGCTATGCTATGAGGTTGGTTCCAAGTGCATGTTCATGGTTTGTATACCAAATAGGAATGTCAGTACTCTATTGAATGCTATAGTAGACAATGTTGCACTGGGAACGTGTATATAATGTCTGATTGTTGGGCTGCATACAGTGGAATAGCAAACCCGTAGCAGCACTACGTGCATTTGACAGTAAACCACGCAATGCATTTGGAATGCACTGTAGCCTTCTGGATTCTTACTTAGCCAAGTTTATTTGGAAATATGAATTTGGAGATAATTTTGACAATATTTTGCGACACATTTGTTTAATTTATCTAGTGTAAATGTTTAAAATAAAATTGCCTAGAAATTATTTATTACATGTGCAAATTTTTGTATTTTGAGTAATTGTATTTCTTCAGTGCATGGCCTATTATGAAGAAATGCTGATCTATTAATCCAAAGTAAATGTAGTACCTATTTACAAAAGGGTAGTAAAAAGGAGGTAGGAAATTATAGGCCCATTAGTTTAATATCATTGGTAGGAAATATACTATAGAGAATTATAAAGAATAGCTTGTATTCAAGATCATTTTAATCTTGTTTCAAGTTCCTAATATGGATTTAGATCAGGACAGTCTTGTTTATCTAATTTCTTATTTTTTGAAGTTTGTAACTGATCAGGTAGATGGTTGATGCGATGTATATGCTATTTATTTGGATTTTGGTAAGGCATTTGACAAGGTTCCACATAGGAGACTTCTATATACTGTAAATTAAGAGTTAATGGGATATTAGGGTCAGTCATAAATTGGGTAGAAAAATGGCTAGAAGATGGAGAATGGAGTAATTCTAAATGGTCACGAATGTGGGTGGGAGAAAGTGAAAAGTGGAGTATGGTACTGCAAGGATCAGTGTTAGGTCCATTGCTCTTTATTGTATATCTAAATGATTTAAAGAAGGGATGAGGTAGTAAAATGGCAAAGTTTGTAGGTGATGCAAAAGTAGTTGCCCACATAAATGCAAAAAACTTCTTTTCTATGTGAAGGTCAAAATATAATAAACCCACTCTGTCTATTAGAGTAGGTTTTTATTATCATAGTTGCCCCCAGTTACAAATATAGAAAATTCTTATGAACTGCGAAAAAAGCTTGATAGATTAAGCTAGTGAATGGTAGATGGAATTTATTACGTCACATTACAGTTCATTTGGAAAACATGAAGCCACTGCGGGCTATTGAGGTTATCCGAGTCATGAGTTATAGTTTATAAAAAAAAATTTTGCGGAATGTCCATCTTGAGTCAGAACTATTTACACTCTATAAACTATGTAAATTAGCTATCTCTCATTCATGAAAGCATTCAAGTTTTTCAGAGCTGTTATTAACCACATCATATGGCAAGTCATTCCAAAAATTTACTACTCTCTATGACTGAAAAAGTATTTTCATAATAAAGTCCACAGATCTGCTTTCTAATTTTCTTATTATGCCCTCAAGTTATTCCATCAGCTTCTAGTGAGAAAAAGTTACATCTAAATTGTCCAAACCTGATAACATTTTGAACATTTTGAACATCTGAATATCTCCCCTCGTACAATGTCTCAAAACTGAACATACCCAGTTACTTTAATTTTTCCCCGTATTCCAATCTTCTTAGGTTAGGGATAAGCTTGATTGCCCTACATTGCACGCCTTCAAGCATATCAATATCATGTCTAAGGTGAGGGAACCAAGCTTGAATGCAGTATTCTAAGTGAGGCCTAACATAAGAATTATATAATTTACAGATGACTTCCATACTCTTGTAACTAATATTCCTCTTAATAATACCTAGCCTAGCATATTATATGCTTAATCAGGTATAACATACACCTAACCCAGATTTAAAATTCACCTCCCTTTACTAACCTACCAAGTATAAACATGCCTTACCCAGGCAAAATATTAATTCCTTTGTCCATTGTACTGATGTAACTTGTCTCGTCTGTGGTGGATAGCAATCCCTTCAACACATCCATAATTGTTCCATCTTCCAAATTTACTTT
This sequence comes from Bathynomus jamesi, assembly GCA_023014485.1. Classification (NCBI taxonomy): domain Eukaryota; kingdom Metazoa; phylum Arthropoda; class Malacostraca; order Isopoda; family Cirolanidae; genus Bathynomus; species Bathynomus jamesi. Next base: position 419,366 of record JAJOZX010001350.1, on the reverse strand, counting down.
TTGATCTTTTAATTTATAAAATCAGTCAGTAACTTTTTTTAATGACACCAAACTGAAATCAACATTGGGAAATGGGAATATTATGAATGAATGCATAAGTAACAAAGCCATAGGCCTACTATAATTTAATATTTTCTCTAAATGTAATCTTTTCTGTGGAGCTCTAAGTACATATTTCAACTGTATACAAAATCCGCTGAATGTCACATTCCATAAAAATTATTTTTACCATACCTCTAAATTGTAAATAAGCTAACACTTCACTGTCATCTTTTAGAAGTACCATTAAATCTCTGAGAGTAGATAAATACATCATCTTCCCACCTGGCATTAAAACTGAAAAAATGTTGGTTGGTTGATCTGTTTGTGTTGCTATACAGTAATGTATTGCATGTAATTGATGAAATGTTTCCCCATGACTCACTGGGAATCAGGGTTGGCACCCAAAAACCCAACCCAAAACCCACTGAAATTTGCAGTGGGTTTTTGGGTTTTTGGTTTGAGATGTTTAATTTAAAATTGAAATTTTTTTTATTGCTACATTGTTCAATTGTAGCTAATTAAAATGCTTTGGCATAGTGATTATTTCAACTAAGCTGACTTATAAAACAATTCTTAAATTATGCAATGTAGAAATAAAGATTATGAAAAATTGAAAAGTTTTATTGGCCTTTTAAATGGTGTCCAGACTACAGACACAAATAGAGTACAGTACATGACTCCAGATTCCTGGGATCTTGGGAGCATTGCTCCAGTAAATTTGACCATGAGAAAAAGTAAATTTGGGTTTGGGTTTTGTTCATCCGCTAGACGTTATGCAATTTTTTTGCGTATACATTCTTGTACAAACCAATTTTTTTAAATTACAAATTTAGTTATTTTAAGTTTAGTTGGTAATTCCATATTTAACAATTATTTTTATTTTTTGTTAAGCTTCAATGTTTTGATAATTAAAATTTTATTAAAACGTATATTTTTTTAATATAAAATTATCAGGATTGGACTATGTTCCATTGATCTCGGCCAGGTTTGATAAATTGGTCAGATAATTACTTGTGCGGTTTTAAGTAATCCACCATGACTCTAGAATTGAAAAGTTTAGTTAAGTTTAAACTTACTTTTACTTACTTTAACTTACCTACTTTTACTTACTTTTACTTACTCTTCCTTACTTTTACTAAGTTTAAAGCACTTACTTTTACTTACTTTTACTCACTTTTACCATACTATATTTACTAACTTTTACTTATTTTGTATTTTTTCAGGTAGTCAATAATCAATAATGGATCCTAATATTGATGAAGTTGGAGAGAAAAGTGAGGGTGTTAAAAGGGGTTACTTTTGTGGTCAATGCAAGAACAAATATTCAAAGAAGCAAAACTGGGAGGAACATTTTAATTCCAAAAAAAATATTTGTTACAATACAAGAGGTCCCAGAGTTTGGGCCCACAGCTTAGATATTGCAGTAAAGAAATTCCAGGATGAAGTGCAGCAAAGAGATACGGCAAAGCAGTCATTTAGTTTGTTCACAAAATGTGCTAGTGCTAGACCTCAGAAAAATGAACCAACTTCATCAACTGCTAATCTAGAAAATGAAACTTTTTCACTAGATGTTTCACAGACTGAAGAAAGTGCTTCTCCTCCACCTAAGAAACAAAAGGTAAGTGAGGAATCTGCGCATCAGACTAACAAAACTGCTTTAGAGGAATTTGAAAATTCCCAAATCCAGAAGACATTGAATGCAATTTTGCGCCTAACAAAAGAAACTCACCAAGCTGTTGTGGTTAATAAAGAGAAGAGTCAAAATATGCCTTCAAGTTCAAGTGTTGCATCCAAATCTAATAAAGCAAAAAGCAACAAATTTGA